>VZRH01003982.1:229958-258669 GCA_013397555.1 Urocynchramus pylzowi | reverse complement strand
GCTCCGGCCCGGCCCTGCCCCTGGGCTCCGGCCCGGGCCGGCGCTGACCCCGGCGCTGACCCCGGCGCTGACCCCGGCGATGACCCCGTCCAGCCGCACTCTGGGCTCCTGGCTCCCGGCCGTGCCCGCCTGGCCCCGCTGCTTCCCGGCAGCGCTGGCCTCGCACAGCAGCACATGGCGTCCCTGCGCACCCTGCTGCTCCTCGGGCTGCTCCTCACGGCGCGGGGGCAAAGGAGGGGGCAGAGACGGCGGCCGCCCCCTCCCCAGAGTGCGCTGGAAAAAGTGGTGGCTCAGGAGGGGCTCAGCCTCCACCAGGTGAGCGGTTGGGCAGAGGGGTCTGTGGGTATCCGCTGACCCCGCACTTGGGTGGGCTGCAGGGAGCCGCGGTGGCTCCTGTTCCGTGTGCCCCTGCAGGGCTGACCCCCGGTGTCCCCCCCAGCCCCGGCTGTGCAGCCCATCCCCTGTATCCCAGCCCAGCATCCCCATCCAGCGCTGACCCCCTGTGCCCTTCCTCCCCAAGCCCACCCTTGCAGCCTGTCCCGTGTCCCCCTCCAGGTCCGACCCCCACTGTCCTCCCCAGCCTCAGCCTCCCAGCCCATCCCCCAAGCCCGAGCCCCTCAGTGCCCCCCACACACAGCCAGGGCTGCCAGAGCCCAGCTCAGCCCCAGCACTGCCCGCAGAGCAGGCGCTGGGGCCGCTGCCTCACAGGGACCCCCTCCTCACCCATCTGGAGCTGCCGGAGAGCCGGTGCAGCCACCCTCGCTCTGGGGCCCTGCTGGCAGGGCCGAGCTGGGGCTGCAGTGTAATGTGATGCCCAGCACACACCCGCTGTGGCACTGGGGTGCCCGCAGTGCTGTGGGCAGTGTGAGCCGTGGGCAGGTGCCTTGGACATCCCCTACAGACCCCCAGCCTGTCCCCATGTCAGGCTCATTCTGCCCTGCCATCCCACCAACCAGCACCTGAAGGGCACTTGTGCCTTGTGGGCAAGGCTGGAACAGGAACAGTTCCCAAGGAGCAGGCTGTGGGCAGAGGTGCCAAGTGAGGGGGAGGGTGCTCGGGGTGGTTGAGTGGTGGCACCCCAGGCTGGTGGCCCTGTAACTGGTGCCACCCCTGTGCCATGCAGCTCTCAGGGAAGTGGTTCCTGGTTGGCATGGCCTCCGACTGCAGCTACCTGGCAGAGCACAGCCACCAGCTGGAGGCCACGGCAGTGACAATGACCGTCCTGGATGGGCAGAGCCTGGCCATCAGCACCTTCAGGAAGCTGTGAGTGATGCCCAGCACAGGGGCCCCGGGCAGGGACAGGGATGCTGCAAGCAGGTCAGAATAGGACCAGTGCCCTGGGATGGGGACTCTGAAAGCGGTGCCAGTGCCCTGGCCACAGGTTCCAAAGAGGACAGAGCTGCCCCAGAGCCAAGTGTGGGTGGGATATCCTCCAAGGAGTTTTGTAGTCAAAGCCCTGGCCACAATAGGCGCCCTGGTCATGATGCACACCCTGTCACCTGCACGTCCACTAGCCCAGGCTGAGCTGGGGGTGCCCAGGCTGGTCAGTGTGAGGACAGCCAGGCTGACGAAACTGAGACATGTGGTGGCTCCAAGGCTGCCCAGCCCAGGACTGGCTCTTAGGACTATCCTAGGGGCAGCACGTCTGAGGATGGGGACCTTCAGCACATCTGTGAGCACTTTCCCCAGCCTGGTGGGCCCTGAGGTCCTGACCAGGCTCAGCGTTGCAGGGAGGTGGCAGGGACTCCTTGGGATCAGCAGATTTTGGGCTCAGCATCTCTCACAATGTCTCCCCGGTGTTCTGGGACATCTTTCCCTGGGGAGAAAACAAAGTCCCAAGGAAACAGATGGCATGTGTGCCTTAGCAGGCAGGGCAGGCAGGGCTCTGGGAAGATCCTCCACACTGTACTGACATCTCCTCCTCCTTTCCCCGTGCAGGGACAGGATGTGCTGGGAAATCAGGCAGCACTACCTTCCCGCCCAGGCCCCCGGACACTTCCTGCTGAAGGGTGAGGGAGACTGGTCTGGGGTGGCAGGAGGCTGCTGGAGCACCCGAGTCCTGCTCTCAGCAGGGTTTTGGTACCAATGTCCCTCTTCCCAGTGAACTCCCAGTATTTTATGTCTTGGGTCCCTAAGTGGCAGATGCCATCACAGGTGACACGATGGGCTGGTGCCTGTGGCGTTGTCGCACTCTGGCTCTGATTTTCACCCCTTGTACACCTGGCTTGTGATGAAATGAAGCCCCTGGATGATGCTGGGGCTAACCAGGATTGACTGGGACCAACTGGGCTATCCTCTCATCCTTCCCAGGCCATAGGAAAAGCAGTAAAGTGGATGTGGTGGTGGGTGAGGCTGACCCCAGCAGCTTCATCATCCTCTATTACCAGAAGGGCCGCAGCATCTCTGTTAAGCTCTATGGTAGGCTGGGGCTCGGGGTCTCGTGGCAGGTGAAGGACAGGGGTGGGAAACCTCTGCTGGACTCTAGAGAGGCCAGCTGAAGCCTTGGAGGACCCAACATTGGAATGGGGGTCACTCCTAGCCGGAGTATAGTCCCCAGATGCTGTGGGGGAGTGGGTGAGGGGGGAACTGGGAACCCACTTCTCTGAGCTGAAAGCCCCCTGGGCCCTGAGCTGTGTGTAGGGATGTGGGGGGCTTTGGGCCAGGGCCAGGCAGGGCCTGAGGCCACTGATGGTGTGTCCCCACATGCAGGACGGACCAGCCCGGTCAGTGACGCCGTCGTGGACAAGTTGGAGCAGCACGTCAGGGCTGTGGGCCTGAGTGAGGCTGTGACCTTCTACTTCCCCACCTATGGTGGGTGGCACACGGTCCTCAGGGAGACCCCTGTGGGTTCCGTCCCGATGCTCTGGCCACCCCAGGGACAAAGTTGCAAGGATGGGGCTGTGCCCTGCAATGTCCTGGGGGAACAGGGGCTGCTGGAGGGTGTCAGGTCCCAGACAAGGTGATCCCCCTGGGCTCTGTCTCTTGCAGGGTTTTGTGACTCTGCGGATGAGTTTCATGTCCTCGATGGTGAGTTGGGGGTGCTGGGTGATGCCCTGGGTGCCCCCACGTGCCAGGTTTGGTCCCACACTGGCACCAGTTGGGTGTCCCTGTCCTGGCAGTGGGCTGGGCACACTGGGCCAGATCCACACTGCATCGTGGCTGTGTGGTCCTGCCCCAGGAATGTGGGAGGGCTGGGCTGGCACAGGAGAGAAGGCCATGCCAGACCATTCCCCAGAACAGAGCCTGTGCCCTTGTGTGGCAAACCTCAGGATGAGCATCAGGTACATGGTGGCAAAGCAAACCCAGCTCACCCCAATATGGGTCAGACTGGGCTTGATGGATCTATATTGGTGTTTCCTGGGGTGAGGGCTGATCTGGGATGAGATGTCCTGGCACAGGGGCACCCTGGGGTGAAGGCTGGGGACAGCTCCATCACTTGTCATTGGTGCTTGGCGAGGCAGAGGTAGGTCTCCAGCCCTGGTGCTGGGCTAGGACACCCCCCCCAGGCCCTCAGCATTTCTCTTCCTTCCAGAAACGAAGCTGTAGGTGCAGATGGAGTTGCCAGGGGGTCCCAGAGCTCAGCCCTCACCTCAGCCAGCTGCCCATGGCCACACAGACCTGAGCCACACTTTGTCAGCTCCCACTGCTGCTCCACAGCTCTGGAGCCAGCCCTGGGGCTCCTCAGCCCCTCCAGCTGTGCTGGCAGCTGCACCTGTCCTTGTCCTGTGCCCCCCCACATTGTGTCCCCCCTCTGCTGTGTGCCCCACTCTCCTGCAGGAACCAGCAGCACCCCAATAAACACCTCAGAAAAGAGCCTGTGTACAGGCCAGTCCCTTCTTGGTGTGCCCGAGCCAGGCCAGCACTGCCACCACCATGGGCTGCCAGTGCCTTGGACATATGCTTCTGGTTGGGGGGTGCCACAGGGATGTTGGGGGGCTGTGCAGCCCCCTTCCATGCAGACCCTTGCTATCTTCTCTGTAAGCTTTCCTCAGCCATGGGTCAGCAGGCCAGAATTGTGGTGGTTCCTGGTCCAGCTGGCAGGGGCAAGAGAGGGCCCAGCACTGAGGGGAACAGCACCGTGCCTGGGGCCACAGGGAGCATGGACTTAGGGGCACTGGGGGAGAGCACAACGTCTGCCTTTTCCCCCCAACAAGCTCGGAGATCACTCAGGGACCACAGGGGAGGAAATCTGAGTCCCACAATCCTGCTTCCTATCTCCAGGGCTGGGAAACACCCTGTTCCCCTGCCCCAGCCCTGCAGAGTTCATTCCCTGAGGGGCTGCTGTCCTTGCTGGACTCCTGCCTGCCCAGCCAGCAGCTTTCAGAGAGACAGCCAGGGGACTGGGGGGGCTGCAGGGTTAATGCTGCAGCCCCTTATCCGACCCCTTCTCCCTGTGTGTGGAGCCTGGCCAAGGCTGTCCTGCCACCACGCATTGCAGGCGAGTGGTGCCCGTGCCACTGGCTCCAGGAAGGGACAGGGAGTGGCCCGGCTGCAGGCAGGTGTGGGGCCCCATCCCCCCCTCCCGCAGCCCCCGCGGGGGGGAACAGCCCTCTGTCCCCAGCAGCAGCATTTTGCAATCCTAGCGGGAACTGCTAACACATGTTGTTTATCAGGGAATTATGTAAGGGAAGCCACGTGATGTGCCCGGAGCCAGCCCCTGTTCCCACCGGCCAGGTGTGGGGCAGCCGTGTCCAGCCCGGCCGCCCCCCGAGCCTGACACAGCTGGGCTGTGGTGGATTCAGCTCATTTTACCTGCACCCCGAAGTGGCTGCACCGGGTAGGGGGATAAGGGAGCAAGGGGAGAGCCCCAGGGAGAATCCTGGGCTGGTCCCCAAGGATTCTCCATACTCTTCATACCGGCTCAGCCCATCCGTGCAAACACCCAGGTTATGCCCAAGGGTCTGTGTCCAGCCCCCGCGGGGCCCCACAGCCCAGATACCCCATCCTGCCCTGCTCTTTCTGCCCCTTGCCACCCTTGGTGTTCTCCTATGCTCCCAAGTGCTCCAGCTTTGCCACCCAGGTCCTTGGGCTGGCTCCCAGCTTTGCCACCGCCAGGACAGCCGAGCACCACCCGGATATCCATTGGGCACCCCATCCTGGCACCTGGGCAGGGAGCTGGGGGTACCTGGCAGCAGGGGGGACTCTGTGTTCCTGCCACAGTGCCAGATGACAGTGACACCCCAGGTGTTCCCTGCCTGTGTGCCCGATGGAGAGAGCCCCCCCACAGCACCCTGAGGGTGAGCTCCGGGGGAGGCTGAGCCCCAGCCCAGCATGCGAGGCCCCAGCCAGGCTCTCGTGATGTCCGGTCCTGCCTGCTCAGCTTTTGTTTTGTTTTCAGAAATCCGCGGGGCCGGGCAGGCGCTGGGTGTGCAGGGCAGGGCGGCCTCGCAGCGGGGCGTGGGGAAGGGAATGTGCAGGGGGGGCTGCCAGGGGAAAACCAGCTGCTCTGAAAACATGCTCCTTACGTAAAGCACTTTGGCAGGGCTGCGCCGCGGGGCTGGGGCTCTGCCCGGCATGGCCAGCCCTGCCCAAACCCTGCCAGACCCTTGGGTGTTGCTGCTGGCACCCAGCATACATCCCTGCGTCCCCAGATTGAGGGGGGCACCTTAGTACTCGCTGTTGACCCCAAACCAAGAGGGAGGGCATCTCCAGCCCCTCTTGGCAAAGGGTGTAGGGTTGTGGGGTGGGTGGGGTGTCAAGTTCTAGGGTGCATCTGGCTGCATGCTGGTCCCCAGGGAGCTGAACATGGAGCTCCCCGGCTCACCAGTGGGATGCACCCCAAGGGTGCTAAGGCCAGCAGAGATACTTCCTTGGGTGATGCAGGTCCTTGAGTCAAGGCAAAGCAGGGCATCCTGCAGGAACACATGGAGGTGTCAAGTCCTGCAGGTTGGGTTGGGACCTGGCAGGCACTGGACATTTCCTCTATCTGACTGAAGCCCCACTCTGGGTCCGAGTGAGGCCACCCTGTGTGGATGGGGCAGCGCTGGCCCCTCTCCGAGCGCTGCTCACTGCCCCAGCCCGGCAGCGCTGGGGGCAGGGCGGCCACTGCACCGGCCGCTGGCTGTTTTCACTGCAGAGCCGTTTGGAACCCTGGAGCAAATATGTCATATCAACAGGAGGGAAGCATTCACAGGATCCCCTGCTTGCCCTTTGGCTTCGGCGCTCTGTCCTGCTCCAGCTTGCATAACAGCACGGGGGGAGGCAGGGCTGGCTCCCCGGGGGCCCCGCAGCGCCTGACCATAAATAGGGGCTCGACAAACTCTGCAGCACTGCAGCGCTCTGCCTCCAGCTCTCGGCTCGGCTCGCTATTGCCATGCCGGCCACACTGCTCGGCATCCTGGGGCTGGCCCTGCTCGGGACACTGCACGCCCAGGACAGCATTCCTGTCCAGGCTGACTTCCAGCAGGACAAGGTGACCCAGGCCAACCGGCATCACCTCTGTGGAGGTTTGGGGTGTTTTGGGGGATCCTTGCCCTGAAAATGTGGGGAGGGGGTGGTGCAGGTGGGTGGGGGGCCAGGTTTGCACTGGTGCACGTGCAGCCTCCCATCCGGGGGACCTCCCAGCACCTGGGTTTGGTGGCTCTGGAAGAGATCCAGCGTCGAGGCTCCAGGCTGTGGGGCAGGACCCGGGTTAGGCATGGGTCCGAGCTGCTGCTGTGCTGTGGAGTGGGTGTGGATGCACATGGATCTTACAGGGGAGAGTGAGAAATGCAATCTCAATCTGGCAGCACAGAGATGGGCCATGGGAACCCCTCCCCAACAAAGACCCCAGCCCAAGGCCAGAAAAAAACAAGGGCTGCTTTGCTGGGATATTCCCTGTATCCCTTCTCCCCTGGAAAGGTCCTGGGGGACATAGCCACCCCAGGGAGGTTACGGGGATGGAGGGAGGCACTTCCTGCAAGGACAGGGGTTTGGGATGTGCCCAGCACAACTGCTCTCCAAGGCAGGCAGTTCCCCTCAGGGGCATCACACTTCTGTCTCCATACACCAGACTTGAATGAGCCATGCTGGACCCAGTGTCCTGACCCATCCTCACACCCCGAGATGGATGGAAATGGTATCTCAGAGCCAGGCAATCCTGTCACACTCCCTGGCCTTGGGGTGAAGAGGAAGGAAATGCCCAAGGGCAGTGAAGGACATGTCATGAAACAGGGATTTCCTTGTTCCTGGGTTTTGTGGTTGCCAAGAGCTGTAGCAGTTCCCTGTGAAATGAGGACCCTGGGGCACTGTCCTGCTGTAGGGAATGGGGTGCCAGAGCAGAGGGACATGGCCTGGGCTGGGGCTGGTGGGGGTTGAGGAGCAAGACAGGGTCTGTGCCCAGCTGGGGCTGAGTGGAGGTTGTGTGCAGCTCACAGGGAGATGGTACAGCATCGGCCTGGCCTCCAACTCTAACTGGTTCAAGGAGAAAAGGCACCTGATGAAGATGTGCACCACCATCATCTCCACCACCGCAGAGGGGAACCTGGAAGTTACCTCCACCTACCCCAAGTATGGAGCGTGGGGAGAGGGTGAGTGGGGAGGGGGTACTGGGGGTGGCCACTGGTGCATCCCCTGCTGCTCTGCTTCCCAGGGGTGACCAGTGCGTGACGAGGAACAGTCTTTACACCAAGACAGAGCAGCCGGGGCGGTTCAGCTACACCAGCCCACGTGAGTTCCCAGCTTCCTTGGGGGAGCCCAGGACATGCTCACAGCCTTGCTGTCCCCACTCCTGCCTTGTGGCTGATTTGGAGCTCAGGGCTGAGCTGTGCCCCATGTTCCTCACAGGCTGGGGCAGCAAGCACAACATCCATGTGGTGGAGACCAACTACGAAGAGTACGCCTTGGTGGCCACCCAGATCTCCAAGAGCACTGGTTCCTCCACCATGGTGCTGCTCTACAGTACGTCTGCCCTGGGACCCCCGTGCTGTCCACGGCCTCTGGATATCTGTCTTTCCCATGGGAGAAGGGCAGGGTTAGGGTCATTTCCCAAGCTGGGGTGACCTTAGGGTGATGATGGCTGGGTCAGGACCCCCTTGCAGGGCTGCCTGTGCCCCTGTGCTGGTGAGTATGGGGGGACTGCCTCTCACTCTGCTCTTGGCTGCAGGCCGGACAAAGGAGCTGAGTCCTGAACGTCTGGAGATGTTCACCCAGTTCTCCAGGGAGCAGGGCCTGACAGACGATGAGATCCTCATCCTGCCCCAGACGGGTGAGACTGGGAGCACAGGGATGGTGTCGGGGAGCAGGGGGTAAGATACCACAGGGGGACTGAGAAGAAGGAGACCCTGCTGGCTCGTCCCTGCCTCTCTATGGGGCCAGCCATTGGGTGCCCCCATTCAGGATCCCTCAGGGGGACTGAGTTCCCACAGCCCCCAGAGGAGCTGATCTCCCTGTTTCTTCCTTCTGCAGACAAATGCATGGCAGATGCTGCTTAGGTGAGTCCTGCCTTCACTGGGGCTCAGTCCAGCCCTGTGGGATGGTATGGGGATGCTTAAAGCCACATCACCCCACAGAGCCCCCAGCCCCTCCACAACCCTTCCCTGGGCTGCTGCTCTCCTCACACCGACTGGGGATCCCCCACCCAGCCCTGTGGGGTGCCTACCCACTCAGTGTGAGGCTAGCCAGGCCCGTGTCCCCCCTGTGTGTTACCTGGTCTCCCACAGCTCAGCCACGCTCACCCCTCATCTTTTCCAGGCAGACCCACCAGCTGCTGCCAGCCCAAGCCCCAACAGCACCGCAAGCTGGTGACCACCCTGCCCCATCTGACCCCAGCACCACAGCAGCCTTCGCTCCCTGGCTTCACAACCCTCAACTGTATCCCTGTCTCGATTAAAGCCCATAAAAAAACAGCCCTTGCCTTCTGGATTGTTGTGGGGCAGGCCCAAACAAGGCGATGGGGAGTGGAAAGCATGGCCAGTAGGCCTGGGACTGGGGTTAGTGGTCAGGGCTGACCTCAGCTCCTGGCTATGGAGCTGCTGGGCTGAGACCTCATGTGCACTCACAGCTCTGCCTCATGTTGCTGCCTGGCCACTCAACCTGCCCTGTCCCTCAAAAAGGGGTCCCTAAGTCTAGGACCCACTGAGGCATCTGCTCCTCCTCTGTCCCTTGGGCACCCTGGGCTCCCCCAACCTCCCTGCCTTGGTTTTCCTGCTGGAGAGCAGGCTGGCAGCATGGGAATGGGGCGATGGGCAATCAGGAGGTCTCCCGAAGTTTGGGGAAGAATGGATATGAAGAAGAAGGATGTCTGTGAGCTCTGGGTATGGCTTGATCCTGGCCACCTCCTGGGCTCCATCCCACAGACCCAGACCCTCTCCAGCAGTGGGGTCTGAACCTGCTGCCACCAGCCTAAGAAGCCACCACCCTCTCTGAGGGCACCGTGCTGTGGCTCAGCCTGGGGTGGAACACCAGCACAACCATTCTCTGGCCCCGAGGATCCTGAGGCAGGATCCGTCCCACCACGGACGGACCCTAGAACCAGTGGGAACAGCCAGGAGGGGCCCCGGGATGCATGTCACACTCCTCCCCAGACACAGAGCGGGCACGGGGCAGCACTTGGTCCTGGCGTGCTCTGGGCTGGGTGTCACACAAGGCTGCATTCATCTGGAACTGGGGGGGACAGGGCCACTGTCACCTAACCCAGCACACGTTATCCCTGCTCTTGTGTAACCTGTTGCATAAAGCTGGCGTGGGCAGGAGTGCTGCCAGCAGTGGGGGCTATAAAGTGGGTGCAGCCTCTCCTGCCCACGTTCACTCCAGGGTGAGGATGACAGCAGCACTGCCCAGCCTGGCTCTGGCCCTGCTCTGCCTGCTGCAGGCAGGAGCCCAGGTCCCCGTGCAGCCGGACTTGGACACCCAAAAGGTAAGTGCACAGGGTGCTGCCTGGCACATCCTGCCTGGGCTGGAGGGGCTGGCTGGGGCAGGGGTCCTGTGCTGCACCCCTGGGCACCTGCCAGCCCCATCCCTGAGCCAACTCCAGGGCAGCTTCCAGGAGAGCCTGTGCAAAACCAGGTTAGTCCTGGCTGCTATGTCCAGTGCCAACAGTAGCCCCACTGCAAGGACACCAGCACGTGATGTCTGCAGGCGTGTGGCACTTTCCCAGGGAACAAGGGCCAGGTGCTGCACCTATACTCTTAGCGTGAGGCAGGACAGGGTGTTCTGCATGCAGGAAGGTGGCAGGTCCCCATGTTTGCCTGGCTGGTCCCCACAGAGGGTGACAGGTCCGCCACCACCGTCTGGCAGGTTTCTACAGTAGGCTGTCATGTTCCCCATGGTGGAGGGCAGATCCCCACAGATGGTGGTAGGTCCTTGAAGAGGGTGACAGGTCCCCACAAACAGTGGCAGGTCCACTGCAGGTTGGCAAATTTCTGCAGTGGGCTTCCAAGTCCCCTATGGAGGAGTGCAGGTTCCCCTGGCGGGTCCCCACAACTTTTCCAAATTCCACCAGTGATGTCCTGCTGCAGTTTGCAGGGGTGTGGCATGTCACAGCCATTGCTTCCAACTGCTCCGTCTTCCTGAAGATGAAGGATGGGATGAAGTCATCCATGGCCGTCATCAGCTTCACGCCAGAAGGAGACCTGGCCTTGAAGTTGGCCTGGCCCCTGTAAGTGTCCGTCCTGCTCACCGTGCTCCCTGTGGGCCAGGAACTCCCTTCCCCGCCACAGCAACTCCCCCACTGCTCTGGGTTGCCCAGTTCTGCCTCAGTGCATCCCCCTGGGCAGGCTGGGCTGCCCCCTGTGCCCACCACCCTGCTGCCTTCCCATGTGGTGTCTAGACACATTTGTCTTTTTCATGTTCCTTTTCCAGGATGGATAAATGCCAAAAGTTCGAGCTGCTCTTCCAGCGGAGCGGGCAGGCAGGACACTACATGGGTAAGTGTGGAGAGAGCTTTGGAGCCGTGGGTACCCTGAAACAGAGGGCAGCCCCAGCCCCCGTGCCTCGGGAGCAGTGGGAGGTGGGCTTGGCCCCTCTGCCTCCACAGCTCAGCGAGAGGTTGTGGGTGGGTGGGCACCTGGCTCCTCCACATCGAGCAGGGGTTCCTTCCTTCCTTCCTCAAACCCCCCTCAGGCAAATTTGAGGCTTGAGCACTGAGCTGTGGGTCTCAGCAGGGCCCAGGAGGGCTCAGACTGTACCATGTTACCCCACCGGTCACCTCTGGGGTCCTTAGGAGCACAAGAGAAGAGGAATCTGTGTGTGATGGAGACAGACTACAGCCACTACGCTGTCCTGCACGAGGTCCAGCACAGCGAGGCAGAGCCCAGCATGGCGCTGCAGCTCCTCAGTGCGTTGGGAGTGGGGACCTGGAAGGGATGGGGGTACCAGCAGCGGGCTGGGGCTGGGCTCCCCATCGCTACCCAGGGCCACCACCAGCAGCACCCCATGTCCATCATCTAGGGAATTAATTTTGGGGTGAATGAAACCTTGCATGAAAGAAATCTCCAGTTGATTGCAGGTTAAACCAGAACCCCCTGCAGTGTGCAAGCCCAGCTGCAGCAACCCAAGCCTGCCAGCCACCCCATACCACCCCAAGCAAATGAGTCACTGATCCCAAGGGGCTTGTGCCTCTTTGCTGCCAGCCCAGGGCAGCTGTGGGTTGCCTGGTGTCCACCCTGCATGTTCATTGCTTCACCTTGGCCCTTCCCTGGGGTCCAGCTGCTGCCCTGCAGTACCTGGACCCCCAGTGTGGGGCTGGCTGCTGGGATTCCTTGCACTCACCAGCCCCCACTTTGGGTGTGTGGCTGCAGCAAGGGAGCAGGACGTGAGCCCCCAGCTCCTGCAGAAGTTCATGGAGCTCATCCCCACCATGGGCCTGACTGAAGACATGCTGGCCATCCTGCCCAAGTCAGGTGAGTGGCCCAAGGGCACAGGGTGGCAGCTGTGGCCCCTCTGCATGCGGACTGCGCAGGGGCTCGGGGTGCTGCCATTGCACACTCACCCCTCTCTTCGCTTCCCAACAGATCAATGCACCAGGGACATCAGGTGAGTGTGGCCAGGGAAAGCTGACACTCCCTTTCAGCATGGCCTAGGCTGAGCAGGGACTTGCAGGCCCTGGGGGATCCCCCACCTGCCTCGGGGCTCTGTCACCTTGGCTTTGCTCTGCTCTGACCGGTCATCTGCCCATCCTGCCTCTGCAGCTGAAGGACCATGTGTCCTCCAGACCCAGTGGACGATGGGCTCTGCACCCCACTCCGTGGTGCTCCTTCCCATCCTCCAGGCTCTGTCAGACCCCCTGCTCCATACCAGGATCACCCTCGACCTCCTAAATAAATAGATGCAGAAGCTGCCCCAGAGCTCGGTGCTTTGTTGGTGGGAGCAGGGTGCTGCCAGGGTCCCCAAGCACCCTGAGCCAAACAGTCCTGGAGCTGACCCTTCCTATCAGGCCCCCACAGATTTTAGGGGGCTCCCTGGATGTGACATTTGCTGTGCTCAGCATGGGAAGGATGGGGAGCAGAGGATGGGGAAGGTGCAGGGGAGCAGCTGCCAGGGCAGGGAAGAACGGAGCCAGGGTGGACAGGGGCTGGCACAGCCTAGCTGGGTGGTCAGTAGCTCCAGGCAGTCAGGCTGCCCAGTGCTGCCTGCAGGACATCCCCAGGAAACCCCATTCCCTGCTCAGTCCCCTCCCGGGCCACCCAGCTGGGAGTGGGGTGGCACCTGGGCTGCCTGTGGCAGGACTGGGACCCACATGCCTGCCACCCCCACGGGTCCCCCATCTCACCAAAGCAAGGCCATGCTGCCATGAGCCCCAAGGGCAGTTTTTATCCACCTCCACCTCCTGCAGAGCAAAGGCAGCCTCTGGTCCCCTCTCTGCCTCCCTGCCCCGGAGTCCCTCAGTGCCCAGGCAAGTATTGGGCTGTGGCCCCAGGTGCCTGGCAGAGCCAGGCCACAGGGGACATCACGCTCTGGGAAGAAGGGACACACTCCCACAGCGACATGACCCCCTTCTGCCCGCCCTGCTCGGGGCGCAGCCCGCTGGGCAGACCCTGCGTGCCCCAGCCAAGGTGGGGCGGCCGGCGCAGGCACCGCGGGTCAGGCTGTACCTGCGGAGGGCTGGATTTGGGCAGGATCCCAGCAGCTGCCCTGGGGCACGTTTAAGCCCGGCCAGAAGAACGGGTCACCGAGGGCTTTGGTGAGCTGAGCAAGGGGGCTGCCCCGGGGCCGGTGCCGGGAAGAACCTCCCGCTCCTCCTGGCAGCCCTCCGGCAGCCCGCTGGAAAACAACCGTTCGCTTTGTTCTTTCACAAGCAAGTAAAAGAACTGGGGAAATCCAAATTTCAGCAGTGGTGCAACAGTTCCTGTAACCCCGTTGTGGGGCTGGCAGGCACAAACCCCGCTCTGCCCCAGGGGCTGGCTCACCCTTGGCTGACTGCTGCCCTTCGGATCCACCCCTTTGCCCCAGGCAGCCCCAAGGGCGTTCCCGTGGGGCCGGCACGGCTCCGGCGGGGGCGGCGCAGGCGGGAGCACGGGGCTATAAACCCCACAGCGCCGGCTCCACTCCCCATCCCACTGGTGAAGTCAGAGGAGCTGAGGCGAGATGAGGACCCTGGGGCTGAGCCTGGGGCTGGTCCTGCTGTGCTTGCTGCGGGTGCAGGCTGGGGACCTGGGAACTGCGGAGCCCGACGAGAGCAAGGTGACCCTCGGCATCGGGAAGGGAAGGGAAGGGAAGGGAAGGGAAGGGAAGGGTTTGTTCTCCAGTCACCAGCAGAGCAGGGAGGACTGTAGAGGTGTTTTGGTACTGGGGAGAGCTGGGGTCACTACAGTCACCATTGCTTTGCTGACACAGCCAGGTGAGGACAGTCATCCAGCTCCTGCATAGGTGTCCCTAAGAGAATTTTGTTGCCTGGATGGGATGTGGGTGTTCCATGGATTGAAGTTGTCCTGGCTTGGTCCCTGAGGGGGGGACTCTCTAGACTGCTCCTCTGGACTCACAGCCTGCTCTCACTGCCAGATTGTAGGGACATGGTACATCACTGCTATGGCCTCTGACTCCGAGAGCTACCTCCAAAAAAAGGACCAACTGAAGATGGCGATGGCCAACATCGAGGTCCTGGGGGATGGTGACCTGAAGGTCTTCTTTGCAATTCCCACGTAAGTCCCACATGCTTTTCTCCACAGGCTTCACTACCAAACTCCTCCCTAGACCTTCACTGGTGGTTCTCCTCCTCAGTGCATTCACCAAAGACCTGGGCAGGGGTTGAGACAGGAACACCAGGGGCTTGGGACAGCTGTGGGCACCCCGTCTTTAGGGCAGGCTCAGGGCAGCACTGGCCAGGACCAGTGCCACCACAGAGGGTGGGACAGGACCCTACAATTACAGCTTTCCCAGCAGTACCAGCCTCATCCCAGAAGCTCAGAGCATGAGTGAGGGTAATCCTCAAGTGCCAGCACTGTCTCTTGCCAGCCCAGGTACCCATTGCTCCAAGGGTGGTATCTGTCCCCTCCTGCCCTGGCCACACCATCCCTTCTCTGAACAGCAAGTCTCACACCTGGGATAGTGACCCTTGAACAGGGGAGGGGAGAGGGAGTCAACTCACCTCAGCTGGAGCATCCTTCACTGTTGTGCAGCCCTGGGAGATGTATGAAGTTTGAATCGATCTACAAGCCAACAGGCAGCCCGGGTGAATACTACAGCTCTGGTGAGTGGGGTGCCTGGCTCTTGGGGCAGGATAGAGGCATGTGCCACCAGCCCTGTCTAAAGCAGCTGGCTGTTCCTGGGGACATGGCCCTCAGGACTGCCTGCCCCTCCTGTATACTGGGTGGGACATCCCTCTGCGTCCAGGTGCCAGCTGCACCCCAGGGCTGGTGGCCCAGCAGCATGGCAGACCTGCCAGTCCCTCCCTCTGGGATGAACACACTGAGACCAAGCTTAAACCCTAGGGACAATCAAGTTCCTTCCACAAAGAGGCTGTGAGTGGATGTTCCCAGGGGATGGAGCAGGAGTGGTTTTCCACCATTCCCAGCCCAAGGAGCAGTCTGACACTGGCCAACAGCCTGCACTGACCATCCACAGCCCTTTCTGCCCTCGCCTCCCCATCCCTCTGCTTGCTGTGGTCTGTGGGCTCCCCAGGCTTTCCGAGGAGCCTTAGCAAGAGGGAAAACCAGGATGGGGAGATATTGAGGAGTGATGGGCTTGGTGGGCTCCATGCTCTTTACAGCCCCTTTGCAGCGTGGGGGTTTCCAGGAGGAGGTAATGAATTTTTCTCCACGTCCTTTTGCAGACAGAGGCAATAAGACAGTGCGGCTGGTGGATACCGACGGCAGCTCCTACATGGTTGTCTTTGCCACCAGAGAGAAGGATGGGAAGACCTTGCACATGCTGAGGCTTTACAGTGCGTAGCCAGCAGTGGTGAACTGCTCTGAGGGTCCTCAAGGGATGTCCTGCAAGGCCAGGAGCCAGGGGACATTCTCTCTCCACTCCTGCCCTGGGTGAGGTGCAGGAGCGGGGCAGGGACTACCATGTGTTGTTCCCTGTGTGGCAGGGCAGGAGCAGTGGTTTGGGCTGGCAGGGAAGGCTGGGGCTCAGGCTCCCAGCACTGTGCTGCAAGTCCATGGCCTTGGGTAAGTTTCTTGGTGGAGAAGGGTGGAGAGTGGGGGTCCTGCTGCACAGGTGGAACAGAATCAATGGGGACAGGAACCAAGAGAGGAGTCACTGTGCTGGTGTCAGGACCTCTGGCTCATCTTGTACCCTGGGTGGGGTGTCTCATGTGCCTGGCCACCACTGCTCTCCAGGACCTCCACCACTGCCTCCAGCCTTCTCCCAGGGACTGTCATCCATCCCACTCTCACCAGCTTCCCAGGAGATGCAGGGTCAGCCACAGCCTGGAGCTAACTCATGTCTTTGTCTTTAGGCAGAACCCAGTGGGTGAGACCCAAAATCAAGTTGCTGTTCAAGAGACTTGCCAAGCTGAATGGCTTCACTGACAAGACAATCTGGATTTTGCCCAGGCAGGGTGAGCACTGCCTGGGGCCAATACAGGGACATGCAGGCAGGGACCAGCTCAGCCCAGCAGTACCAGCACTTTGTGGTCTGGCGGGCAGGAGGGAGTGCTGGCAGCCAGTGGTGCTCTGGCTGGGCACACTGAGCAAGAAGAAACCCACAAGTTCCTTCTGAGTAGTCTATTCTGGGTGCTAAATGGGACTATTCAGACCACAGTGCCAGACTTAGGCTTTCTCTTTGTTTCCACAGAGGAATGCAGACTTGATGAACCGTAGGTGAGTTGCTGCAGTGCAGAACGATGTTTGCAATGTTCTCTCCTGGAAATTGACCCTTTTGGTGCCCCCGAGGCAAGGGCCACCAAGAACTCTTTGAATTCCTCTGGGGTTGAGCTGTTTGAAGTGGGGCTGGAGCTTACACACAGGTAGGACCATTCCTTTGGATACTGCTCTACAGCAGGGACCCCAGGTAGCAGTACCAGGGACTCCCAAGGAGCAGTGTCCAGAGACTCCCAGTGGGAAGTGCCTGGCACTGAACATGGGCACATGAGCTGAAACCACCAGAGAAATGTCTGCCCAGCCCTTTGAGCAGTGAGGGCCAGGACACCAGCTCCCACCAAAGGGACCCTGGGCCTGGCAAACCTGGCTAGAGTAGGTTGGTGTCTCACCATGCAAACCATATTTGCTGTTGTCCCCCCAGCCTGTGCTTTCCCACTGCAGAGCTGTAGGGGTTACTAGAAATCCATTGCTGGAGATGCCTCATCCTACAAATCTGGGGAGAACTGGAGAAGAATGCATTGATCCTAATGGAGAGTGCCACTGGTCTCCTTGCCTCACCCAGACACCTCCTCTCCCACCTGTTTTCCAGAAAGTGCAGACTGGCTTGTGGATGCTTCTGCCAAGCAATGCAAGACCCATGCTCTGAAGCTCCAGGATCCTGCTCCACCATCCTTCTTCCAAGCTATGTTGTCAGGACTCTGACACAGCCCCTGCTCCTCCAGCACACAGTCCCTGCTTTTTGCCAAATAAACAGAAATCCTCCCCAGGTCTTGGTGTAGCTGTCTGGGGAGAACCTGGGGTGTTGGGCCCTCCTGTTGTCCTCCTGGGGGCTGTGGATGGTGAACAGCCAGGAGTGATCCCAGCTGAGCTTGCCCAAATGAGGACACTTTCAGAGCCACAAGATTTTCCCTCCTGGGTGCCTTCCAGAGGGACAGGACCAGGCCAGGCAGAGGTAAGGCAAAAGGTGCAGTGAGGCTGGGAATCCTGTGGACAAGAAGGGATGCATGGAGAAAGGCCACTGAGAGTGAGCCTGGAGTTTGGAGGGCTGCATCCCCCCACACCATCCACCACTTATCCTGCCCTGCAGTGCCTGCAGCTCTCTGCTCCCTGGGAGCCCCAGGAGCTCATCCAACAGCTCAGGCTGAGCCAAGGCAGGGCAAGATTCAGATTTGGGACCTCTCTGCCCCACTGCAAGCTGTTGTGGAACATGGCTGTCTGAATCCTCTGAAGCCAAACCTGGAGAGCTGCCTGTGGTTTCTGCCCCTGGGCACCACATAGAGAAAAGCCCTGCTGGAGTTGGGGTCCCAGGGCACACAAGCTGACAGTTCAGCGTTTTTGGGTGTGAATCCCATCTGTGCAGAGCAGGCAGTGGGTCCCTCAGCCCTTCCATCAAGCTTGTATCTGTCTCTGCTACTCATCCAATGCTCCTTTATCCCCTCACAAATCTAGCCAGATGTCGTCATATATCTGATAAAAAGGGACTTTTCTTCCCTGAATGTTCCTAAGGGCTTCCTGGGTTTAGGCACCTGCTCAGCAATGGTGGCATCCTGCAGCAAGGAGCTTCACTTGCCTCTGCTCTCCCTTTTGCTTGTCATGCTGATTCCATCTTCAGCTGCTCAGCCAGGGGCTGTGGGAACACACCAGGGCTGGTGGGGACCAGGCTGGTGCAGTGGGGATCAGCCCAGACACCAGGGTCCCAAAAACTGATGGAGAGAGCAGAGGAATGTTGGGGCAAAGGAAGTGCTGGGACAGCCTTTGATGGCTGAAGAGCAGTTTGAGACCAGCAGCTGATGGCTGCTGGTGATGCAAGATCATCCCCTCTATTCATGCTCCTTATGCTGTTCCAGATCTTGAATCTTTGACAAGCCTCCTTGTCCTCCCAGCCTCCCCTCTCACCCTTCTCTCTCCTTCCCCTGTTCAGGCCATGTCCCTGCTGGGGCTGCATGGCCAGATCTGGACCTTCACCTCCCTGGAAAGGTGGGGGTACAACTGAGATTTATGTGGAGCCTTGTCCTATTCTCTGATCTTCTAACATCTCCTCATGCTGCCCCCTCTGGCACCCACTGCACGTGGATGAGATGTTTCACCAGACATCTGTCAGCCAGCACAGTGACCTCCCTGGGTGACTTTCTTCCATTTCTCTCTCACAGCCACTCTTTACTGTGTGGGTGACCAAGCACTGGGACAGGCTGCCCACAGAGGTTCTGGAGTCATGTCTGGAGGAGCTCAAAACCTGTCTGGACACAATCCTGAGTTTGGGGGACTCTGCCTGAGAAAGGAGGTTGGACTGGATGACCTTCCAGCCTGAATTATTCTGTGATTTATCTTAGTGAGATCTTCTTCCCTAACTTATGCCAGCTTGTCCCCTGCAAGCTTTGGTAGACTCTTGCCAGGTGACCAGGGGATGTCCAACACCCATGTCTTGGTGACTCCTCCAGAGAGGTCTATTTCTGAGGTGTGATTTTCCCGAGCAAAAGTTGCATTCAGTCTGCCCTGAGTCATAGTTTGCCGAGACATCAACCAAATCTGGCATTTATTGCAGCTTTTGTGAGCATCTCCTACTCTGTGAGGGGACCTCCTTATCTGTTGTCCCTCTGACCACCTCTGCAGAGCCTGGCACATTCTCTTCTTCTCATCTTCTGGTGAAAACTAGAAGGCACCAAAGGGAGTGTGAGTGGTAGATGGGGTGCTGCAGTGATGTTTGGGTTATTTTGTCTGGAAATGTCATCTCTGTCTTATTACTCACTTGCCCTTCTCCATTGGTAGGACAGAACTTCTGAAGTGTTTGCAGAGGAGATTGACCATTCTGAGGATCCACCAAAGCTCCTCTTGGCCAAGGTGGATGCAGGGTTTCTTCACTTTCCCATCAGCTTATATTCTTTGAATTTAACCAGCTACTTTCAAATACTTTCTAGTGTTAAATTCCTGCTGCCAGGGCCTTTGAATAAAGTGCAGCTGTAATTTCTCAAAGCAGAGGAGCAAGGCGCCAGATGCTGGTGTCTTTGTTGTTTGTCTTACATTGTTGCCTTCAGCTGTCCTCAATAAGTTAAAGAATGTTTATGCTATTTCTAATCAGATTCTTTAAATTGATGCAATTCTGCTCGGCTCCATTTAGGCTTCCCAATGTTGTTTAGAGCTTGTATTTGCTAATATCAGCTTAAGCACTGAGAGGGAAGCTAAGCTGGTCTTTCCAGACAATCTCTGTGCCATATGTGATAGTTAATCCTCTTGACTTTTCATTTTTTCTCTTTTTAAAAATAAAATGTGACTGTATGGGATCATCTCAGGTTGTAAGAGTAGCACCAGCTAGCACAAGGATGACACTTTAATTTCAGCCTCTGAGCCAGGTCCCACTTGCTGCTTGGGACCTGTGGGCTCTTGGTGATCCCCAAAAAAACTGAGTGCAAGGGTGCCCAAACAGCCTGCCTGGAGCAGTCATGTGTTAGAGGCTCCTGGATGTTCTTTGCATCTGAGGGGTGCAGCACCAGTCACCAGCTGGTGGTGGAGTCACCACGGCAGGAGTCCCTCAGGCAACATGAAGACATCAGGACCACGCTTCTCCATCTGCCTTGGGTGGTGCAGAGTGAGACCACAGGGTTCCCCAAGTGCTGCTGGGGTCGGGTGGGTGTGAGCCCAGAACAGCCTTTCCTCTTTCAGTACACATCCAGGGGGCTATGGAAGCCACACCAGTGTCCCAAACCACTGAAGCTGCCAGACACAGCTGTTGTCAAGAGAGCTGCAGGAGAGAAGCAGCAGCCCCGTGCTGGGGTCTCTGCCCTGGGCTGTTCCCTGCCCCTCCTCCACAGCCAGCAGTCAGGGCTGTACTCATCTCTCTCCTGGCCTGGCAGCCAGAGGAGCACTTGCCTGAGGAGCACTCCATGCCAGCACAGGGTGTCTGGCTGTAGTGGGGTGACCCTGGCTGGACCCCAGGCACCCACTAAAGCCTCTCTATCTCTCTCCTCTGCAGCTGGACAGGAGAGAGAAAATATGACAAAGGATTTATGAGTTGAGATAAGGACTGGGATAGATCACTCATCAAATATCATCACAGGCAAAACAGACTCTAATTAGAAATATTTATTGAATTTATTGCTAACAAAATCAGAGCATGATAATGAAAAGTAAAATAAGACCTTAAAAACCCCTTCTCCCCCACCCCTCCCTCTTTACCAGCTCTACCTCCTTCCCCACAGTGGTGCAGAGAGACAGGAATGGGACACTCTTCAGGGACAGAAGTTATTCCCCTGCTCCAGCATAAGGTCCCTCCCCTGGGGAATAGTTCTCCATTAACTTCTCAAATGTGAGTCCAGTTCACAAGCAACAGTCCTAGCCAAATGTGAGTCACTTTTCCACGGGGTCAGTCCTTCAAGGAACAGGCTACCCCAGCACAGGTCCCCCATGGGGTCACAGCTCCTATGAGCAAACCTGCTCTAGTGTGGGCTCCTCTCTCCACAGGTCTGCAGGTCCCTGCCAGGATCCTGCTCCACCATGGGCTTCCCACAGGGTCACAGCCTCCTCTGAGGCATCTCCCTGCTCCAGTATAGGCTCCTCCAGGAGCTGCAGGTGGATCTCTGCCCTGCTATGGCATCCTTGGGCTGCAGGGGCACCATGGTCTTCACAAGAGGCTCAGGGGAATCTCAGCTCTGACACCCAGAGCAGCTCCTTCCCCTCCTTCTCCACTGACCTTCTTGTCTGCAGAGCTTTTCTCTCACATAGTCTCACCCCGCTCTTATCTGGCCACAATTACAATTGCACAAAAACCTCTTTCTTTCCTTCTTAAATATGTAATCTCAGAGGCATTACCACCACTCTGAACTGGCCTAGCCTTGGCCAGTGGCAAGTCCATCTTTGGAGCCACCAGGGATTGGCTCTGCTGGACACGATGGAAGCTTCTGGCAGTGTCTTACAGACAGTCAGCCCTATACCCCCCCAAAGCCTGGCCATGCCAACCCAGTACACTGGTGCATGTCTCAAAGTCCACAGCTGGCAGGTCACCTGCCAGCAGCACGGCAGAACCCTGTCACAAACACAGCACTGCTCGCCTTGCAGACGTGTCCCTCATTGCCCTGTGCCACAGGGCAGCTCCTGGCAGTGTGCCTGGGATGTGGCTCCTCATGAACAGCAAGGCTGTGGAGCTGGCCTGTGCTTCCCTTGAGCCTACCTCAAGCTCACTTGATTCATTAGATTTGATTGCAAATCAAATGCAACTTAATTAGCAGAAAGGCAAACAGCCCCTGCCAATGACTGGCTGATCATTCCCTAATGACTATCAGATCAGCACACGTAATTGCAAAGCCCTAGAGTTATTGGAGAGTGAAATGAAGATGCCACTTTCATCCCACTCACACAGCACCTCTGACAGTTTCTCCTGCCCTGGCTCACAAGCATTTCGCTGTGGCAGGACACACAATCTGCTGTGTCTCATGCCTCTGCACCCTCCAACTTCCAGTAAGGCAACTGGTGCCAGAGAACCCAAGCTGTGGAGGCCCACGAGCCCACTGGGGAGAGGGTAAGGACAATGCCCTGGAAAGATGCACCATAGGCTCCGGGCACTCCTCACAGCTCAGGGCGAGGAGAGAGGCTTCCCCCGGTGCTCTGCAGCGCTGTGTTCATTGTCCCAGATCTGTCCTCCCCATTGGCCCGTTCCCCACCCCCTTTTACCCTTTTGTGTTCATGTTCTGGTGAGTTCTCCCTTCCCTGTCTTCCCACAGGTTTGTGCAATCCCGCCCAGCCACCCTGGCATTCCCTGTTGGTCCCTTCCCTGTGTACCGCCTCTGAGCCCTCAGACTCTGGAGCCCTGATGCTCTCCTCCTCCCCCTCTTTCCCTGTATTTATACCCTGGACCCACCTTTGTCTTAGGTCTCCAGACCCCTCAGTGTGGTGCTGCAGTGGAGCCTGCTGGGGCTCCGTGCCTGGTCCTGCCCGTTCTTCGCTGCCGCGCTGTGAGTGTCGGTGGGGTGTGTGTGCTCGTGCTCTCCTGGCCCCCACCCCTGGTGCAAGACGCTCTTGGGGGAGGTTGCACAACACCAACCTGGGTTTCTGGTAGCCCAGACTGTGGTGCTGTCCTGGGGATACCAGCTCTTTGGTATGCCCTTGGTTATGGAGAGGTCACAGGGCACAGGGAGGGAGCTGGAGGTGGGTGGTCTCCCCAGGGGTCTTGTGCTGGGTGTGTCTGTGTGATACCTTCCCAGTGGACCAGCCATGTAGTCTTCCATGTCTGCTTCATCAAACCAACTTGAAGGCTCTGTGAACACGGAATTGTAGTTAAAATAAGTTTATTCTAGATAAAGGGAAAAGTTTTCAGTGATGACAAATTGATTTAGGATCCCAAACACCTCCTGTATTTGCCCCATTAAGTGAGCACTTTGGGCCTCAAATCTCCTGGGAAGGCAGAGAGTTCCATGTAAGACCCCAGAGTTCCCCAAGTACCACTGGCCATGGGATCTGGCAGTTGTGAGCCCAGAAGAGCCTTTCCCCTTTCAATATACACCCAGGAGAATATGGAAACCACACAGATGTCCAAACCCTCGTGCATTAGATCTAAGGAGCTGATTCCTGGGTCAAAGTAACTTTTGGCACTGGGTTTCAGCTGCCAGCTCTTGCAGGCTTGCTGCTCCAGGGTGGCCCACAGCAGCACACTCGAGCAAAGGGCTCTCCTTCCTGATGCAGCCATCTCCTAGCTGGGATTTGCTTCTCCAGGCTGACCATGTTGCACCATATCTTCTCCAATGGACTCTCTACTCTTCAGGCATCCTGACAGCCCAGATCAGCTTCCTCCTCAAGTGGGTTCCCTGTGCAGCAACCAGAAAGGTCTCACTAACATAACACAGCATCAATATTTTCCCACACAGACTGGAACCCTTTTGTCCCCATGGCCAGTTTGGCGTCCTGTGCCTTACTGGTGGCTCAAGATTCCCCTGACTCTCCAGTCAAGGATCCTGCAGGCAGGCAGACTGCTCTGCAGTCCCACAGCTCTTGTGCCCTCCAAGTTTTCTTTCTTTCCCCCCAAGCCTTGCAAATGTCTGGGATCAGATTCCTCTTCTTCCTCATCACAAAAACACTTTGCACCTTCACTGCTGGAGACACAACATTCATTCTTAGTGAGTCCAGGTGCAGCCACATTTCCCTCCCTCAGCAAATCTCTGAAGACTCTCTCCTCCCTCCCTAATGCTGCTGTCCCAGTGCCCTCATGTTGTCACTGGCCATAAGTTGTCATTGTCCTCTTGGAACACTGGGAGCAGGAGATATCTGACCTCCAGGGTGCTGTACTGAGGACACAGCAGGACTGTCTGTCCCCAACTGCATGGCTGAAGGGCGAATACTTATCCCATGTAATTCTGCAAGTTGTTCTCACAGGCTCCCTGCACTCCTTCATCTTCCAGCACAGGCTCTTTTCTTTCCTTGCAGACATTCCACTCTTTCCAGAGTCCCTCCTCGATGTCTGTATGTTGCTTGTTTGCTATGGGAGAAGCTGTTTCACCAGCCTCTCCCTTGTGCTTAAAGGGGATTTTTTTTGTGCCTTTTCTTTCTCTTTTATGTTTGAATGCTCAACTTCCCAAACCTGCCCAGCTGCAGGAACCAGCTCACCTCACTTCTGATTTGTGCTTGTTCTCAGCAACAGCCACCAATCTGCCCCTATTGATCTTCCCATTTATGCCAAATGGCATTGACTCATGCCTACTGGAGCTCTGAAGTTATTTTCCCAAATAGCTCTTCTAAAAACAACCAAAAGGAACAGGTACAAAAAAACCACCCCATCAGCTCACTTCATGCTGGTTATGTTGTCCTCATATCCAAGGATAACTAGAGTGACCATTGCAGACAGGTGATTATAGCACCTCTGCCCCTCCAAAGAGCTCTTCTTCCTGTCTGGGGTTTCCTGTGGTCAGGTTGCCCTGAGATTCGACTCCTGAAGCCCAGTGGCTGAAGAAAGAGTCAAAATTCCTCGTCTCTGGTTCTCAAGGTTGTTTTTTATTTCTTATCTGTAACATTTTCTCTCTGACCTGCAGAGCTCTGTCTGGCAGGTCTGTCGAGGGCACACTCCCCCTGCCTCCGGGCTGGTGTCCACTCTTATACTATGAACAACGTACACATTGTTTATCCTTATTTTCCAATACCTATCACCTATGTTGAACTGTCTACTTCTGTCCTAAACCAATCCAAATGTGCCAACATCACCCAGAAGATGGAGGCTAGGAAGAAGAAGGAAGAAGGACAGGACAACGCCCAGATCCCTCCATCTTACCTCCTAGGCTCCTATAGTAAAACCCCAAAATTCTATATTTCACCCTGTGCTCAATTTATTATCACTCTACTTAAACTCTTGTGACTTGTGATTCCTCATATAAAGTTGGCAATTTGCTTCATGGGCTAAGATCGAAACCCCAAGTGTTTCTGGCTTCCTGCCAGGGCTCCCCAGCCCCCTGTCCAAGGCTCAGGTCACCCAGGGCACCCAGAGGGATGTCCTGGATTCCGACATTCCTGGAAGGAAGGAACTGGAGCCTAAGCCTAAAGAATTTCTCTGCTGGTAATTTGTCCTCGCCCCAAACTCGATGAGGGATCTGTGATGGGGTTCCAACACCACCTAGGCAGAAATTCCCTTCCTTCCTTACAAAGGCAGTTTAGGCCCAGGAAGATCTTTTGATCGTGTCTTTCAATGTCTTGTGCTGCTGGCCTCTCTCCTCATCACATGTTCCTGTCCCTCCTCCTGAGTGCTCCGTCACCTCTGCCCAGCTACACCACTGCTTCTGTGACTGGGAAAATCTGCTCCCATGGGCAGCTCCATGTACTAGTCTGAGTTTCTCTATAGCAGCATTACACAAGGCTGCCATTGTTTGTGATCTTTCCCATGAGCCAGATGTGAAGACACCAGCCCACACTGCTCTCCCAGCTGCACTTATTCCTCAGGTTCTTTCCATCTCTCTGTGGTTGCACACTTGTTTACCAGCTCCTACTCCTCATCACAACCCAAACCAGCATGTAAAGTACATGGCCTCTCCTTCAATCTCTATTCCCTTCCTGGTTCAGAGCCTGGCATCACATCCCTGAAGGTGTCTCCCATCCCACTGGCATGCCTCCTTTGCATTGAAGAGTGTGTCCATGAATGCCATGGCATCCATGCTCAGGCACCCCAGCCGTGGGCTGGCTGCTCACACACCCCCCACCCAACTGCTGGGCACCAGGACAAACCCACAGCCCCCCAACCCTCTGCATTGTAGAGCACATCCACAGCATGGCAGGGTTGCCCTGTTCCCTCTTGGGGGGCCCTTGCAATGTTGTTTGACTGGGGGTGCTCAATCCTCTCAGCCTGGCACCCACCTTCGCTCCTGGCAGGTGTTCCCGCCCTTCTCTCTGGAAGGACTGGCGACCACTCTGTCAGCACCAGTAGGTTCTTACAGACTTGTGTGAATCACTGATCATCTCCTGGCCTGCTCCTCTTGCAAATTCAGTAGCTTTAGTTTCACACTCAAAATATTCTGTATCTCATCTTCATTTATCCTTAGGCTCCAGTTTCTTTTTATACCCAGAGCCTTTCCTGCAGGTCGGTGTCTCTGCTTTCCCTTGCCATTCTCAAGCCTGATGGTACCACAGTCACTTTTGGATGCCATTCTGGTCCTCCACACTCTCAGAGGTACCTGCCTCATGAATATTGGCCAGCAGGCACTTTGTAACATTTAAAGGTTTTTTGTTTGTTTGTTTTTCGTTGTTTTTTGTTTGTTTGTTTGTTTGTTTGTTTGTTTTTGGTTTTGTTTTTGTTTTTTTTTCTGATGCCTGCTTCCACAATCTGTGATGGAGAGGGCAAGCAGGACACCTTTCTGTATCTTCACTAAAGGTGCAAACACAGTTTGTTCCCATGAAGGGCAGCAGCTGTTCAGGTAGGGTCTGACCTGTCACGTTTTGTGGGATCTTTATACCAATCTCCAGTTGCAGGCCAGGGAATGTGGGAGGAGAGGAGCTACTGCATCTGTTCCCTGGTCTTCTCCTACTACTGTATCTGTCCTTGTTTAACAGTGTTTGAGACCATCAGGAGAGCCCTGTGTACAGGAGCCCTGTCCACAATAGAGTCCTGCCATGTTCTCAGATGTCAAAGATGTCACTGAGGAAGCAGCTGAGTGGCCTGAGACACGGAGTGACCCCCACCCTCCTGCAGCAGGGACAGGTCTCTCAGTGACCTGACACGGAGGAAGAGCCTGGGAGTGCTGGTCAGGCAGTGCTGGTGGGGGCACAGCGGGCAGCTTCTCACTCCCCCTCAGCAGCACATCCAGACCTCTTACTGCCTGGGGGGACCCAGGGGCTGGGTCCCTAATTCACAGCACCCTCTCCCTCTGTGACTGAAAGCCCCCCACTGCTGGGCTGGACTCACAGGGCCAGCTCCAGAGAGCCCAGCTCTGCAGGTACAGCCCTCGGTGGGTGAGCTGGGTCCCACCCCATCCATACAGCTGGGTATCAGTGTGCAGCACTGCACAGCTCCTCATCCTCTCAGAGGGGTGGCAGAAGGATGACATGTAGCATTCCCTGGGATAGACTAGGGGGTACTCTTTAACAATGCTAATTGTTTGGCCGCAGGAGTTCTCCCAATAAGCAATTCTGGGAACTCTTTCCATAAGAAATAAATACTGTCCAGATGGACAAACTGTGCTGGCTATCCACACATTGCCTTGGCATGCCGATGCCCTTGGTTAAGCCTTTTTTCTTTAATCATTTATCTACATGAGAGCTTTGTCAGGCTCCCTGGAAAGAGCTTTTATTCCCAAGCAGAGCCCTTTCTGAGGTGAAAGTGCAAAGCACAGCAGTAATACTCAGCTGTTTGCACTCCTGGTAAGTGCTGGATAATCTTGTCTGGGCTCAACTTGCAGCCACTGCAGAGCCGGATGTCTTTCCCTTAATGCAATAAAATATGTATAAGTAGGAAAACCATTGTCAGTGGGCTGTTCTTCATAGTTTCTGGAGCTGAAAGTTAATCCTGGGAACAGGAAGCTGCTTCCACATGTGAAATGGTGATGAAGCAGGAGTGCAAGTGGGAGAGCAGATGGATCTGGTTCATGATGTGCCTTCAGGAAGGGTTCAGGGTCTCTCAACACATGGAGCCAAGAGGGCGGTACCTGGTGGTTGTAAATAAAGGGGTGGAAATGGATGTTTTGCTCAGTGTGGGCAGGGAGATCCAGCCACAGATACAGTGAAATCTGTACTCCCTGGACCTCAGTCCAGTGGGGATTACTTTACAAGCAAAACTCTGTAAGAATCCTACTGAGGAAAAATTATGGAAACTAGTGTCCTGTGATTGATGGAGCCAAGATTTCCCAGTGGGAACCCAACGTGCTTTATCCCACTCAGGTTAGGCTGCACTACAACCTCCCAGAAGATATGGATAAGGCACGACTAGGTGAGGAACCTACAAGACACCTACAAAATCAGCAGCTCCTTTGGAAATAAAATGGGAATTTCCCATCCCTTTTTACCCACGATTCCCAGGGCAGGGGTGAGCCAGAGCAATCTGCAACCCCTTTGCTCTCCTACTGCCAGGGAAACCTGAGAGTTCTTTGGTCATTCCTGCCAAGTGTCGCAGCTTTAGTGTTGGGCTGGGAGTGCACATCTGGAGCTTATGGGCAGAGAGGGAGGATGGAGAATCCTCGTGGCAGGGAAGGGCTGGGTACTGGGAGACCCAACTGTGTCGTTGCTTAGTCTTCATCAACTCAAGACACTGATAGATGAGACCACACCACAATGCAGACTGGTGGAGCTTGCTGAAAGGACCAGCAGTGTCACCAGGGATGAAAGAATCATGAATTCCTGTTCTCCGAGCTCAAGGGAGACCCCTGCTTCCTCCAGAGAAGCCAGGGTGAATGCAACTCCAGGGGTACACAAGACAACCCATCAGGGTGCCAGAAGAAAGTATATTTGGGCAAATATACTTTGGTATTATATATTTAGTGCAAATATATACAAATTAATAAACAAAATGAAATAATATTTTGAATGAGTGTTTATTAAATTTTTATCTTATTTTTTTAAAATGTCCATTCATATGTATGTTTTACAATCTACATGTATATAACTTATGAATAAAGGGAGACATCCCTGCCAGAGGGCTAGAAGTGCCTGCAGTCAGGGTAGAGGCACAGGTGGTTTCCCAAGCTTTCATTCAGTGGGATCTTGCAAGCCCCCAGGGTGGTGACCATGGCTTTAGTGGGTCCCTCTCTGGCTCTCCCAGGAGATCAGGTCTCACCTTGCTGCCAGCCCTGCTTGTCCCTGATGGATCAGTGCTGGAGGATCCAACTCAGCCCCACTGTGGTCAGGGCTCCCGTGGCCCCATCCATCTCCCCACCCACCACTTGCTCACAGATGAAGAAATAGTGCCCCTGCCCCATGGCTGAGTGTGATGCTGGGGAGTGCTGAGGCCACTTCTCTAAATTCCTCCCATGTCAAACTATGACAGGTCCCCACAGCAGTGCTATGTCCAGTAAATGGTTTTTTATCTCAACTCACATTTTTGTGCCTCCAGTTCTCAACTCCATTTCCAGAGCAGAAAG
>VZRH01003982.1:202540-229754 GCA_013397555.1 Urocynchramus pylzowi | reverse complement strand
AGCAGAAAGGAGGTCGTAGAAGCAGGGGAGGGAGGGAGGGAACAGCATCTGGTTTGGGAGAGTCTTGGGCAGGGGTCACTAAATTGGGAAGTGCCATTCCTAAACCACGACAGCAGCTTTTTCTTGGGGAAATAGAATCCAAGACAGGGATTTTTTTTTTTTTTTCCCAAGTCCCTTTCACAGGAGCAAAGGGCCAAGGAAATTAAGGAATAAAGAGAATTTAAGAGGTAACAATTCTGCTGGGAGCAGATGACACGGCTGGCCCCGTGCCATGCTGTCACCCAGCTCTACCTGGCACCTTTCTGCTCAGCCACGGTGGCAGGGGGAGCCACGAGCAGGTGGCAATTCCTTCCAGAGCCAGGCCTGACATCCCTGTCACACCACAGCGTGGCAGCTCGCTGTCAGCGTTCCTTGGACAGGCTCGGAGCAGGCTGTCAGCCTGCCAGGGCACCGCCGACGCTCTAACGGGGCTCCCGCTGCGAGCGTGTGGGCTGGGCTGAGCCCGGCCACGCCGCACAGCACAGCCACGGCGATCCCTGGGCACCAGGGAACCAGGGAACCGGGGAATCAGGGAACCAGGGAACCAGGCAACCAGGGAACCAGGGAACCAGGGAATCAGGGAATCATGCTGGCCAGCGGGACCCCCGACAGCAGGTCCCATGCAGCATCGAGTCATTTGTGTTCGTGCCAAGGCCTCAGGTCTGTGCCCAGAGCATGGGGCCAGAGACTGGATGCCAGGAATTTGCAGAGCCTCCCCTGACTCCGTGGGGGAAAACCTTGGGTGGCCTGGGAGCTCTGCAGCAAACAGGGACAGCCTAGCATCCCTGCTGGACGTGGCTGTTGGTGTGACTGGGATGTCCATGTGGCATCTCTGGGGCTTGTGGCTGCAGAGGCACATCAGCACCAAGCACCCACTGTCCTGCAGCCAGATGGGACATTTGTACTCTGAAGGGGACACAGGGGTTGAAAAGGAAACCCTAGAGATGTGAGACTAATCTAGGATATGGAAAGAGGTTTTGCAAGGGAGTGACCCAGGAATGTGGCTCTGACTGGGAAGGGAGGGGGTGCTTTGGCAGTGCACGCCTCTATCCAAAGCCAGTGGCTGCAGATGAGGTCTGGCAAGCCCAGCACTCAAAGCCAGGTGCCACACCTGCAGAGCAGGCAGGGATGGACACCTCCAGCCATCAGCCTGAACATTACCCCAGCTGCCACATGACACACAGGTGAGATTCCCCAGCTCCTCACTCCCAGTGTATGTCATTCATGTGGGACTGGGGGATTTACCAGATCCCAACATGGCATTACAGACTGCATTGGATTGGAAGGGACCTTTCAAGGTCATATAGCCCAACACCCCTGCCATAGCAGAGACACCTGACACTTGCTCAGAGCCCTGTCCAGCCTGGCTTTGAACGTTTCCAGGGATGGGACGGCCACAGCTTCTCTGGGCAACCTGTGCCAGGGCCCTTCCACTCTCACAGGGAACAATTTCTTCCCAATATCCCATGTAACCCTGCCCTCTGGCAGTGGGAAGCCATTCCCACTGTCCTGTCACTGCAGGCCCCTGTCCAAAGTCGCTCTCCAGCTCTCTGAAGCCACCTTAGGCACTGGAACGGGCTCTGAGGTGCAGCGCTCGGAGCCCCCCGGCTCGGTGGCACCGGAGCGCTCCCGCCNCCCCGCCGCCCGCAGCCGCCGCGGCCCCGCGCCCGCCCGTGTCCGTGTCCGTGTCCGTGTCCGTGGACGATGGTGGCGGCCCGGGGCGCTGCCGCCCGCCGCGGAGCGCTGCTGCTGCTGCTCACCGCCCTCGGATCCTTCCGTCTGCGCCTCGCCCGTGCCGGTGAGTACCTCTTCGTTCCCCCCACTCCCATGTCCGTGTCCTCTCCCTTTTCCCGCGGATGCTCGTGTCCTCTCCCACGACGAACCCTGGTGCGGTTGCCCCCCCTCTTCTCCCTCATTGTCCCCATCCCCACCAGGGATCAGCATCCGTGGGTGTTCGTGTTCTTGGGTGGAGCAAGATAGGAGGTGCCCCCGCCACAAAGCCCACGGGGGTTTCTCATACCCCGCAGCGCTCCCCGGGGACGGGCAGCGCTTCCCCGTCGCTCTCCTGCCCACTGCTGCAGGCAGGGCCTGGCAGCCGGCGGCGGCGCCGCAGGGCTGGTCCCCAGCCGCTGTTTGAGGGGGCTGGAGGGACCCACAGATGTGGATCCTGGAGTGGGGAAGGAGCACACAGTCATGGGAGCGGCCCTCATGAAGCACCTTTATTGGTAGGAAAAAATTAAAACAACGTCAAAAAACACCGAAACAAAGAAAAAAATAAAGGTGCTGCAGTGACCGAGCCATCCCGGGGAGGCGCCGGGAGCTGCGCTGGAGGGAGCCCTGTTTGCCCACCTGCCTCATTGCCCCGGGAGCGGCCGCAGTGTCGCCCCGCTACACCCGTGACGGTGACATTTCTGCTCTCCGCCGTGGCAGAAGGAATGGGTGGCCTTCGGGCCCTCCCGTGCAGCACCGCCCTCAGCTGCCCTGCGGTCTGCTGAAGGGCTGTTTCGGGGCGTTCAGGTTTGATCTGTTTGAGTTTCGGGGTCCGGGTTAGGCCGTTTCCCCTCCTTGGCCGTCTGGCACTGGACGTGCTCCGTGTCCCCTTGCTCCGTGCCCGCTGCTGGGGCGCGCGGGGCTGTGGTGGGTGCACACGGCGGCCCGAACCCCCGCCAGCCCCAGGCCCCGCCGCTGCCTGCGGGGGAGGCTGTGGCTGCCCGCCCGGGAGGTGCCGTGTCCCTGCCTAGGTACGGCCTGTCTCGGGCAGGTGCTTTCCGCCTCGCTGGCGCAGGAGCCGGGAAGGGCCTCCTGGCTCCCAGCATTGTTTGCGGATCCGATATTGTTTCCCTTCTCGGGCTCCCGGCAGGGCAGACGCCGGGCGGGCAGCCTGCTGTCAACCGGGCCCGGCTGGCCTCGCCATGCTTCCGCCTGCTCCGGGGGACGGCGGGAAGTTGCAATAATTTTTAAATCTCCCAGTGAATCAAAATGTCTGTGTGTTTCCATGTCGGAGGGTTGGAGGCAGAGGTGGGGATGCTCCTACGCTCCCCCTCTTCCCACGAGCCAAGGCTGGGGTGGCCCAGCCAGAGGTACTGCTGACACAGGCTGAGATGGGAGGAAGGAGATCCGGGCGGCTCGGATGAGCCACCAGTGATCCAGCATAATCTCTGCTCCTCCTGAATTTAGAGGTTAGTGTGGGATCATCTGGCCTGGCAGTGCTGGTTGGGTCAGGTCCCTTGAGGGGCTGCTGGGGTGGCTGTGCCCAGGTGCTGTCAGGGGGTGGTGACAGTTTCCCCTTCCCTTCCCCTCCTTTCCCAGCCCTAGGAGGATGCTGGAGGTGAGGTGAGCATGAGGGGCCTGGCACCACATCAGCAGCCTGTTCCAGTGCTGGGATATTGCACGCTCTTGGTACATGTGGGGTTGGATTTTCAGCTCAACCTCTTTCCCCTGAGAGAAGCTGGGGATGGTGTCTTTGCGCTGTTCCAAACAGCAGCATCCCATTGCCAGGAGTTTGAGGTTGTTTGGCATGTGGCAGTGGGGAGCTCCAGGTGGGTTTCTCCTGGGGGTGACTGAAAAACTATACCTGGGATGCTGGGCAGGTAAAGGAGTCTCTGTCCCAACCCTACCACCTTTCTCTGAGTGCAGTGGGGCACAGGGAGCATTGGCTGTTTCTTCTCACTTTATAATTGCCTTTCCTGAGCAGATGGGACCGAGCTTGGCTTTTTTCTGGGGGTGTCTGTGAGGTGGAGGTGGCAAGCCCAGGAGCAGCCCCTGTTCTGTGGCATGCTGGTGAAACTGGCTCCTGGCAAGGAGGGAGCCAGGGAGAAGGTCCTGCACCACCATACCTATGTTCTTCTGCCTCTGCAGCTCCATCAAAGCTTTTTCAGATGGGGGCTGGCATCTCCTTCTCCTCCTCCTCCTCACTTTCCTTGGCTGGCGCTGCGACCCAGAGCCCCTGCAGCAGATGCCATCTCCCGGGATGCAGCTGCACGTGGCTCAGTAACATCCTCATCTTGCTGTGAGCCTGATTTGAGCTGGAGGAAGGGCAGCAGTGCTTTGGAGGTGCTGCAGGTGGTTTAGGTTTGCTTGCTGCTCCTCAGCTGGGCTTTTTTCTCCCACGTGTCTCTATGCATCACAGCAGGCTTTGGGCAGAGGCCCTACCTTGCTTCGTTTTCTGGCTTCATTTCCTGGAACATGAGTGACAGCCATATTTCTCCCTGCTTCTTGAATAACTAGGTTGCCAAATTTCATCTATTATAATCATTGTTATTATTGCAAACAAAAAAAAAAAAGTTTTCCAAATGGGATGACAAGCTAGAACCCCATTTTTTAATAATCCTGAACCCTGCTGCCACAGCCATCAGTTCACATCCCAGACATCTGGAGAAGATGCTCATCAAAATTTGAGTTTTGTTTCCAGTCCAAGTGACCCATTTGGCCACGTTTGACCTGCTGGCTCTGCCCTGCTGCTCCTCCTCGTGCCACTCTGCAGGGACTTGGGTGGGAGCACAGATGCTGCTGTTGATACTGGCTGCCCCTGCTCTGCAGTGGTGCAGGTGGTGCTCACACTTCCCAGCTGGGCATGGCTAGGCCGGAGCCATCCCCTGGGAAGTTCCCAGGCTCAGCCTGGGGTGGGATTGTCCATCTCTCAGCTTTTCCTCCTTGCCTGCTTGCCCATTGCTGCACTGGGAACAGGGCTGGGACACAGTGGGTGCAGTAGCCCCAGGGACCCCCATGCTGACCCCTAAGTTATTAAATATTTATCATACTAATCAAATAGGTTTCATCTGCCAACAGGGAAAGAAAATAAAGTGGCAGTATTTGAAAAGAAAATACCAAAGAATAGTCATCAGAACTTGCTGACATACTTGATAGAGTTCCTGTAAGACAGTACAAAGTTAAAAATGAAACAAGATGAGTGAAGCTGCGGCAGCTCCAAGCCACTCTTGGGTGCAAGGCAGCGGGACTGGTGCTGTGCCCATGGTGCTTGCAGGGGCCTGGCTGCCCTGCCAGGTGAAGGGAGTGATCCCAGCCCCGCAGCATCCTGTGAGTCAGTCTGCAGGTAGCAGCCCCAGTTTCTTCTTGAGGCACAGGAAAGGTTGTGGGCAGTGGTCCCACTCAGCCACCCCATCCCTTCAAGCCCCCCGTGGTGGGGTGTCCTCTGCCACACTGGTGCAGACCAAGTGTTTCTCCATGCAGCAGCTGGGGTGCTGCCCACGTGTTTTTTTTCTTGGAGATAATGTCTCCAACTTGTTATCTGGGGTTACTTGTGCTCAGCTGGTTCCCACTGTGGGAAAAGAACCCTTGGGGGCATGAGGTATGGAGGAGCTGGGATGTGGGGCACAGGCATCCCACGGGGCTCCAAGGAGCTGGTACCCATGCCAGGAACATGGGCAGGGCTCTGTTGGCAGGCCTGAGGAGGGGAAATGGGTGGAAAGATGGAGGGATAATTTTAATTGCAAAATTAGCATCAAGGAAGAGTTTATGGAAGAGATGGGGTGAAAATCCCTCATCCCTTTTGCTGTAGCTTTGTGGGGACTCACAAATCCATGTGCATCCTAGCAATACCCTGAGGGTGCTGGTGCGTGGAGAGCTGGAGCTCAGGGTGGGGAGACTGGGATTCTGGAGCCAGGGGCCTCCTTGCACTGTGCAGGGTCAGGTCCTTTGAATCTGTGATTTCCTGGCAGCTCTGGAGAGTGGTCCCCCACCCCAGGGATCCCTCAGTCCCCAGGGAGGCCGAGTCTTCCTGCAGCTCAGGGGAAGGAAGGTGCATCGATGTTTGCCTGAAATGTCTCTTCTGGGCCATGGGGGTATTAAGGGAGGTAATCGGCTTAGCCCTGCCGGGCGCTTCCGGGGGGGCACAGCATCAGGGGGTGACAGCATGGTCAGGGCACTGGGGACACCGAGGCTGGTGATGGGTGCTGGAGACCAGAGATTGATGGGGGGTATCAGGGGTGACAGTGTGGCAGGGCAGGGGGAACAGAAGGGGTCATGAGATGGACAGTATGCTGAGGACAGGAGAGGTGTGGCGATGCTGGAGACAGGAGGGGTGATAGCACAGTGGGGGCTGCAGGAATGAGAAAGTTAATGGGGGCATGTTGTGGACAGGATGGGTGGTTTGGTGCCCAGGGACAAGAGGGCTGATGGGATGGCCTCTCCCTGTGTGCAAGGTGCTGGGTCCCCAGGCACAGGGTACAGAAGCTGCCATCAGCCCCATCCCTGCATTAAATCCATAAACACTGTGCCCTGGTGCTTGGTCCCCACCAAGAGCTCTGGGTCTGGTCCCTGAGGGGAGTTGTGGCTCCCCTGGGCTGGCTGGCCCCAAAACCCTTGGGCCTGGCCCCAATGCCACTGCCAGTGCTGAGGTATCTCCCTCCTGTGCCTGGGCATAACCCAGCACTGCTGCCACTCCAAATGGCAGCTGCAGGCCTGTAATTAGCCACTTTGTGAGCTAACGAGAATTGCAACAGGAAGAAACTGGCCGTTAAGTGCCTGGAGTGAGCTTTGAATTGGAGGAAGGAAACACAGCCAGAGCAGGTCCTAGTCCCTGCCTCATCCTGCCCTGGAGCACCGTGGGCTGCAACCGCCCATGTTAACCCATGCACACTGTGGCACATGCTGGGGTACTTCCTGCACAGATAGAGGATGGCAAAGCTTTTGAGAGATATTCCCTGTTTGAGTGGGAACCCATCGCTCTAGGTGGGTGACATGAGAGGTGACATGTCAGCTGAGTGCTGTCAGGGACCCTGACTCATCGTGATACAGGGGTTCCCTGGGATCCTGGCCCCTGTTCTTTTCCTATAGAAAGGAAACTGTGGTGGGGGTGGAGGCAGGAGGTGTGGAAGGTACAGGTCACCAGTGCACCCACAGCACCCGTGGCAGCTCTCTTGTGGGCGAGGAGCTGGTCTGCCTTGGGGACTTCATCACCTCACACCTGTCAGAGAGAGTGAGAGGGCCCTATATTGAAAGAGAGGGCAGCCTGGTGAGCTGCTGTAATGTGACCCGTCCTGCAGCCATCATTCCTGGCTTCCTGGCTAGGAAGGAGAGGGTTTCCCTGAGCTGACTCTTCCTATGCAGCATGTACCCCAAAATCTCTGGGTCCAGCTCTTTTGGCACCATCTGCAGCCATTTATCAAGAGCCCTTGGATGCTGCATGCACCAGCACCCCTAGGATGCAGCTGTGTGTCCCATGGACACCCAGTTTCTGTGTTGATGGGGCCTCTCAGTTTCTGGGCTCTGTCCCATGGAACACAATGGCCCTGCAGGTCTTTATCACTGGTGGTGGCTGAATCAGCATGGGTGTACCTGTGGGTGCAGCCCCAGCAGGGTGGGTGCTGCAGCCCCTGCATTTCTGCCTGCCTCTGCTCTTGCATATCCACCAGCATGGAGGGTGCCCACCCAGAGTCCCCTTGCCAGCCCTTGTTCCAAAGGCTGTTCTTCTAATGGCTATTCCAGCAGCTATAAAGGTTGGCCCCTATTGCTCCAGCACCCGTGGGGGAGGAGCTGTGTCCCCAGGCATCTGTTTCAGGGTGATGAGCTGGTGGGAGCACCAGGGCTGGTGCCAGGCAACGACTAGACAAAGGGAGCTGGACAGACAGACAGAATCCCCACCTTGAACAATGCCACCTCTCAGCTGCGGGAGTCATCAGCAGAATTTTGCTGGTGCCTCTTTCCCTAAGGCTGCAGGATGTCTCTGGTGGTGGTGTGGGATGGCTTTGGCTTTGCTGAAGAGCATCTTGGCCCTGGCGGGCGCAGTGGTGCTGCTGCTCCAGGTGGATATTTCCAGCCCAGTAGGGAGAGTGCATGGGAGCCTGTGGCTGCTTTCAGATGAACGAGCTGTGGTGGCCCCTGGCCTGGCAGCTCCTTGGGAGCTGAGCTGTGGGTGGGCTGCCCTCTCCCACCTCCCTGCTGTCACACAGAGAGAGCTAGCCCAGGGCTGTGGCTCTGCTGCAGCTCACCTGGCAAGTGTGTACCCATGGGGTGCTCTCCTGCTGATGAGTCAGTGCCCAGGAATGCCCTTAGGAGAGAGCTGGACCCCACCCCCTTCCTTCCAGACTGCTCATTGCTTCAGGTGGGTCTGTGGTGCTGGGGCTGCCCATCCCCTGTGGTGCTGGCACAGCAAAGGTCCAGCACAGTGTTGTGCTGCTCATTGCAGAGTTCTGAAGCACCTCAGGGGTGCAAGGAGGGGCCCCTCGATGGTGCTTGCTGTGCACCATAGCCCTGGCCACCAGCTGCTTCACTCGTGACGTGGTGTAAAACCTGCCCAATAGGAAGGGAATTAAAGAACCCAGCCCCAGCAGGCTCAGTGCATGTGCAAAGTTCATTGGTATTTACTTGAGAAAAACCTGATAAACAAGACTTAAAGTGGGTGGTTCAGGCTGCAAAGAGCAGCCAGATGCATTGGGATGAGGTGGCATTGGTGGCAGCCTGGGGTCCCCAACATGGGTGGGTGTGCATTCAGCCAAGCAAAGCCAGTGGCAGGTTTGGTGGAGGAGGCCTGGGGGAATGGCATATGGCACCTGGTTTGCCTTTTGCTTTTTTTATTATTTCTTCTCTTCCTGAATATCTGAAGCCACTTGTGGCTGGAGACCCCCTGGCACAGCAAGGGCACGGGGGGATGCATAGGTGCACATCCTGGGAGTGGCAGCCTCTGCAGGGCTGGAGTTTGGGCTGTCAGCATCCAGGGTTGTTGAGGCTGGGATACCAGGGGGGTCTTGCTGGCTTGATGCCTTCCTCACCAGCCACAGGCAAGGAGAGCCATGTTCTCTACTACCTCCTGGCTCTGCCCAGCCTCTGCTGGGGTCTGGATTTGTGGTTTGCCTGGAGCTGTTTCCAGCCATCCTGGTGCTACCTCCTGTTCCTGCAGCCCTGCCAATCCAGCTGTTTCGTTTGCACAGCAGGCAGGCTGCCAGGGCAAGGAACAGGGATTTTTCTGGCCCAGTTAAGGGCTTTGAGTAGTGATGACACAAAATTCCATTCTCTCAGCCTGCTGGAGATTGCCTGGTTCTGCCCCAGCCTGGAATCACGGGAGCAACTTGGGACTTTGTGGTGCTTGTAGATGGGGTCTCCTCTGGAGCAGGGCCAGGCTCTGGGGGAGCACTGATGGTTGGGAGGCAATGTGTCTGGGGATGCCCAGGGCTTGGCATCTCCCCACCTCTGCAGGAACCTGGCTCAGTTCCTCCTGGCCCTCCCTTTCCCCCTTGGCATTGAACGTGGAGCAGGACAAGGCTCTGGAAGCCCATCATGATGGCCTCAGGGCTGCAGCAAGGGTGCCCCCCACACTGTCTGTGCTGCCTGTAGCCCAGGGCTCTGGGCTGGTGGCCCCAAAGCAGCAGCAGCTGGGTGAGGAAGGGGTGGGAGGTGGGAATGTGGGGAGTGGTGAAGATGAGGCCTTTTTCCATTTTTTCTGGGTGGGTCTGTGTCTGGTGAGACTGTCCCCTCGGTGGGAGCAGGGTGCAGTAGAGGTGTTGCTGTGCAGGCATGGGGAATGCTCCCAGGGGCTCCCTACAGATGTTCCCTGTCCCCAGCCTGTGGCACAAGGCTGCTGGCACTGTTTCTTAGCAATGACAGAAACTGTGCTGGAGATCATCTCTGCCAGCTGGGCCAGACTTCAGCACCCACCAGCCAAAGCTGGGAGCCAGGACACAAGCCCTGGTGGCCTCAGGGATGGGAGCTGGTGGCATGTTGCATCTGCCTGACCAAATCTGCTGAAGCACAAAGAAGCACTTCCAGCTGCTCCCTCACTGGTGGACTAGCACACACCAGTGCTGCTGCAGGACGTGGGGCCAGACTGGTGGCCATGGCTGTGCCACATGCTCTGTCCTCAGCAGTGACGTGATGTGACCAGCATCCCCCAACTCCTGCTTTGCAGGGTCAGTGCTGCAGAGAGCCCCACTCCACTGTCTCTGGTGGGAGGGGGCTTGGCTGCTGCATTTTCAGGGGCAGGAGCACAGCAGTGATGTGAGCAGCTGCTGGCAGTGGCACAGGGACTGCCCGAGCAGTGGTGCCAGCTGTGTCCAGGAGTGGGCATTGCTCCAGGGCTTCAGCCCAGTCCCCATCCACCTGCTTCCTAGTGCAAGAGACAGCAGGGCAGGGGGATGAGCCTCTGCCAGGAAACCCACCAAGTCACCCCACCACTGCAGGGTGTCCATCCTGCAGTCACTCTATGTGTCACCTGTGGCTGGTGTGTGTCACCTCTGCTTGGTGTGTGTCACCCATGGCTGGTGTGCACAGCATCCAGCCTAGCGTTGTTACTGCAGCTGCTGGCAGTCGCTGCCGCTGACTCATTTCGGGAGCCACATCCCTGGGCATGGGGCAGTGCAGGTGAGGTGCTGGGGTGCCTTGGCAACCCCTGCTCCTGCCTGCTGCTGGACAGCAGCACTGCCCCTGCCCAGGGAGGCTCTGGACAGGGGAAGCGAGACCTTGGGCAGTGAGGTCTGGTGGGGGCATCATGCCAGCCTGCCTGCCTGATGCCTGCCCACCAGCCTGCCCTGGGCCTGCTCCAGAGTGCTCCTTCAGAGCCAGGAGCACTTTACAGAGCTGGGAGGGAGCCACAGCCAGTGCCAGCTGGCAGTGGAAGTACTGGGATGGCAGGCTGCAGGCAGGGCCCTCAGCAGTTCCCATATTATCTGGCTGGAGGAGGAGGATGAGGAAGAAGAAGAGAAGGAATGACCTTGGAGGGGAGCTGGCAGAGACCACACCACTGCAGGCCCTGCGGGGGCTGCTGCCACTGCTGGGGCTCTGTCATGGCCTTGCTGTGGCCTTCCCTCAGCCTCAGCCAGCATGCAGGGGCCCGACCTGGGAGTGAGACCTGCACCCTGTTCCCCAGACACCCCGATATCCCCCCTCAGTTGCCCATGTCCCCCAAGGGGCCATGCCCTGCTGCCACAGAGGGGCCAGACCTGGTGGTCCTGGGCAAGCTGCTCTGTGCCCACGTGGCTGTGCAGCCAGTGCCCAGTGGGCTCTGCCAGCTCCCACTGTTGGCACTGGGGCTGGCAGCCGAGAGGGAGGCTGGGTGTTGGCGTTGCCAGGACCTTAAACATTCACACCAGTGCTTGGTGCTAATTAATTATCCTCTTACGTGCACTTTTATCTTTCTATCTGCAGCAGTGACGCAGTGGGGGCAGTCCTTGCCTCCCTGGCCACACAAATGTCCTCCTTGGGTTTATTTTTGTTTCTTTTTCACCTGTATGTTTTAGCATGAGTATGGAAGAGCTGCTCCATCCAGTCTGTGACTGCCAGTGGCTCTATGCCCTGCCTGGGCACCCCCTGTCACAAGCACTCTGCTGGTCCTGAGTGCCACCCTGGGTGCCCGGCACAGCTCTCCCCAGGGTGAGTCCTTGGGGATGGAGCTTTGTGCTCAGCTTTCCCCCATGGATAACACATCCAGAGGCCTTGCTGCTCACATGACCATGTTTCCTCCTGGGCACAGGTCTGTTCCTGTTCCTGTCCCCAGCTCATGCCCACCTGCTGTCTGTGCCAGCTGCTGTGTCCCATGCACCTGCTGGGGTCCTGCCTGCAGGGAGTCACTCGGCTCCTCCAGCACCAGCAGCTCAGCCCAGGCTTGAGCTCGGTTTAAGGGGTTACCCCAGTTGTGCTGTTTGGGGCTCCCTGCCCACCTGCACAGGAGTTGAGCACCATGGCAGGGCAATGACAGCAATTGGAGCATCCCCCTCCTCCAAACACCCCTGGAACATCTGGACAGCAGCATCCTGGCTGTGCTGTGTCTGGTGCTGGCTGCACATTCCATATCATTCATTGCTTGCTCCTCTGCTCTGTACTGTCCTGCTGGCAGGACCATGCAGGGTTAGGGTCCTCGCAGGACCCCAGCTGGACCCCAGCTTGGGTCCCTCTGCCCATCCCATTGTGGCCAGGCCGTGCTGGGCTGCACTGGTGCCGAGCAGGGACCATGGCTGGGGTGGGGGGATCCCAAACTCCCCAGATTCAACAGCAGCCCTGCAGGTGCAGAAGCAAGACTGGGAGCTGCAGCAGGCATGCTGGTACTGGTAACAGGTGGGTGGCATGGTGGTGATATGGCCACAGCTGGGTGGAATTGGGATCCACATGCTGTGCCAGCCCCAGTACCCTGCCTCAGGGTGAGTGTTCAGGAGGGGGGACCCATAGCCAGAGTGTTGGGGAACCCACCACCTGCCTGCTCGAGCACTGGACAGGTGGCACCAGCCCCCAGGAACGTGTGAGTGTGAAGGGTGAGGCAGCACTGGGGCAGTGTAGTTTGACAGCCCCACAGGGTGGCAGTGGTCAGGGCTGGAGGTGCCCATGTGGCACCTGGGTGGTGGCACACAGAGTGCTCGGTCCCCATCACCTAGCATGGCACTGAGGTGCCCACTGCCACCAGCAAAGAGCTCTCACTGCTGGGCTTTGAGGTGGGCTCAGGGCATGGCAAAGCCCCTGTGGGCCCCCTCAATCCACAGGGTGCCCGCGCAGCAATGCCAGCTCACCAGTCACTGGCTGGTGACACATGGGGAGCTCTGAATTGCAGCCAGTGACAGCTGGGCAAGCACAGCTCGTTCCTCAAACAGAGATAACAGCCTTCACTGGGATCCAGCCTGGGCTTTATGTACTCAGTTGCTGGACTGTGGCTCGGGGCTCTGCCCCCATCTCTCCTCACAAGGTGGCTCTGAGAGTCTTGTCGATGTCTGGCTCTGTGGGGGGACCCACACTGGGGTGACTTCCTCCGCCAGTGATCAGCTTTTGGCAGCACCTGTTTTGGATGTTTCCATGAGCCTGTGGCACAGATAGGGGCCCCTGCAGGTGTGTTCCCCATTGCCCCATGGGGCTGTGACATGTCCTCAGCCTGAGGCTGCACAGTGCCACGATCTCCTCGTGCCCTGTTTTTTAAACAGAGCGGTCTTGAGAGTAACCCTGGGGAGGTGAAGCCAGGAGCCAAGTCCAATTTCTATGCTGAGACATCTGATTATTTGTCCATTAAGTACTAATTGCCCCCCAGCCACATGGCCAAGCCCCACACCATCCCCAGGGAGCAAACAGTCCAGCAAAAAACCCAGTGGGCATAGTGGGCACTTTCCCCCACCCCGAGCGCACCCACTGCAGGCGGCTGTGCCTGGTGTGGGGGTCAGCCAGCATTAAAATTGCAGTTGGTGCACCCTTACCAGTGCCAGCCGAGGTGGGGAAGGTGATGACTTCCTCATGGAGTGCAGTGGGGAGTTGCCTGGGCACAGGCTGGGTGTTCTTAGTAGCAGCTGCACCCTCCAGGGAGCAGTTTGATGGTGAAATACGGCCATGCAAAGGCAGGGGGTTGCACATGCCGCTTGTGTGGCTTTGGGGTGATACCTTTCCTGTGCCTTGCTGCGGGAGCAGAGCTGTCATGATTCGTGTTCTGCCGGTTCTGTCCCGTTTAGGACTCTCAGCTGCGTACAGGGTGCCGCCCCCCTCGCCCCTGGTGTGCTGCAGGGCTGGGGATGCTCAGGACAGCCCCCACAGTTGTGTGTCCCTCGCTGTGGAGTGCCCGGGGCTGTCCCCGCTGTCGCCGTCCCCCGGCACGGGCGCAGGGCCGGTGCGTCGCTGGTGCCGGTGTGGGTGGCGAGGGCTGGCAGGCACTGCTTGGGGTGCGTGGGCCGGTGCTGGGAGCCTGCTCCTGCTGTGATTCATTGCCAGCCTGGCCCTGCTCCCAGTGCAGCCCCACAGTCCCGCTCCCTGCCCGCTGCTGCCTGCGGGGACGCTGCGGGCGTGGCCGTGCACGGCAAGGTGAGGGGCAGGAGCAGAGGAGGGCAGCTGTGTGCCCCGCTCCCAGCCAGCTGTGCATCCCCAGCGAGCTGTGCATCCCCATCCAGCTCTTCCTCCCACGCAGCTGTGCCCAGCCTGAGTGCTGGGTGCACCGAGGGGCACCTGGTTCTACGCTGCCACCAGCTTGTGAGGGAAAGACACTCGAGCTGCGGCAGGACCAGCAGTGTCACCATCAAAGCCAGGACCCCAGTGTGCCCCCGCCACAGGTGGTACCCGAGTGCTGGCCCTTCGTGTCACAGTTCTTGTCTCCAGCTCTGCACATGGTTTTCCACCATCACCTGGCCCAGGACTCAGCTTTGTGTAGGACACAGGGACCTGGTGTCCCCCAGGGAGGTCCACCTCCTGGGGTGAAGACCCAGCCATGATGGCACTGCCATGGCACAGTGGGTTGGTGAGGCTGGAGCCTGGGAGACTCAAGCCTGTACCCAGGGAGTGGAGACTCCCTGGGGCTGACATGGGCACAAGATGCCCCATGAAACTGTGAGTGAGGTCTGGGGTACAGCTCAGTGCCAGGGAGGGCTGGCTCCCACTGCTTCCTGCAGGGAATGCCAAAAGGATGGGAGCCTAAGTGCTGGTACCAGCACTGTCACACCCCGCTGAGGCTTTGGGGGAGTTTGGGACTTTTGATTTGACAGTCACCACACCAGCATCAATCTGTGCTGGTTGGATTTCATCTCCCTGTGAAGGGCAGGCAGCGGTAGGAGATCCTGGTGCTGCAGCACTCCCACATTGTGTCTCAGAGGATGGTGGCACCCTGGGGCTGGGGACCCTTGGCAGGTATGGGCACTGCATGCTCATCACTGCAATTGCCTTGTGCATGTCATGGAGTCACAGACTGCCTCAAGTTGGAAGGGACCCATGAAGGGCCCTATTACCGAGTGCAACTCCTTGGTAATAAGCTTGTGGTTAATTCCAGCTGGTAATGGCTTTGTGGAGGGAAAGCAGGGCCTTGGGGTGGCTGTGGTGAAGCCCATTGATAGCCAGGAGCTGCAGCAGGAGCAGCCAAGGGCAGCCCGGGGCAGCTGAGTCCCACTCCAAAAAGCCATGAACAGACCTGGGAGCGTGTTTGGCCCCTCTCCTCCTCCTGAGCTGTTTTGTCCTGTCCCCACAGCAGCGTCGTGTCCCCGGAGCCTGGACTGTGCCCTGCAGCGCCGGGAGTTCTGCCCGCCGGGGTCGGGTGCCTGTGGGCCCTGCCTGCCCCCCTTCCAGGAGGATGACCGCGGGCGCTGTGTCCAGAAGCAGCTCTCACCCAGTGGTAGGTGCACCCACCCTCCCCCCCTCTGCCTGCATGCCTTCCTCTGCACCTACCCTGCAAGCCTGCAGCTCTGGGTGGTTCTGTGCCTCTGGACAGCCCCCCACCCCAGCAGTACCCCATCCTCTTCCTTCTTTCCATGGCAGCTGTATCTCTGTGGGGACAGCTGCTCTTCTCCCTCTCGCCCCACTTGCCTCAGCTGGGGTGTTGGTTATGGGCTGGCAACCCAACCCTGCTCTGTGTGCATCCTGCTCTGGTGATTGGCCCTGTCAGCACCGTGGAGAGCCCAGGACCTCCAAGGACAGGAGTAGGACAGGCAGCTTCTGGGGATCTGCAGGGTCTGCCTGGCTGTTCCAGGGTTCAGGCTTTGCAGGAGCAGGAGAAGTGCCTTCAGCACACAGAGCGGTGACTTACGCTGCCCATGGCCTCACCCATCCCAGGGCTGAGCTCATGCCGGTGTTTGGGATTTCAGTGCCTGATTCCCTTTGGTTTGAGATGTTGGCCTGTGGTTCAGGACTGCTGTTTCCTCCTTGGGTGATGCCCAGCATCCATGCTGGGAGGGCTAGAGTCAGCTGTGACTGGCAGGATCACTCCCTGGCCGCAGACCAGGGCACCAAGGGCTGTACTGGGTGTTATTCCTGGCTCCATCCCCAAGGGATCTAGGGGGCTGTGGCAGCCCGGGTGCAGCAACCCATGGTCACCCATCCCACTTGTACTGCAGCACTTGAAGGGTGCTCCCAGTGCGGCTTTGGCACCTGTGCCCCTGGTTCAGCTGCAAAGACAGTGCTGGGGGACAGGCATAGGCGTTTTTTAGCGTGACAGTCAACTCTTCGTGCAGCTTGGAAAGCTGTGGCAGAGCTATTTCTGTGCCCCCTTATCATGGGCTCATCTCGCAGGTGAGTTGAGACCATAATTATGGCTCCACACAATTATTTATTGCTATAAAGTGGAGTGGCCTCCGTGGCTGGGGAAGAGGCCAGGGCTGGCCACGCCCTCAGGCTGTTCCTGGTAGGTTCTGCTGGGGAGTGCCTGGATGCAAGGTACTCTGGAGCACCTGTGAGTCACCTCCTGGTGCAGAATGTATTGCTATCTCCCCCAGCCCACCCTTCTCCACCTGCTCTTCACTCCCACTGCCCCCAAAAGTCTCCTGCTAAGGGGTTCCCAACTCCTGGGGAGCTTCTAAAAACATGCAGGGTGGCTTGTGCTATGCCAGGCAGGATGGACAAGCACTGGTCATTGAACCAGGGAAGCAGCTCCCCGTGCATCTGAACTCCATGCAGACATGGAAGGTCCTCTGGGCTTTAGGGGATTGCTTTGTGTTGTTGAGCATGCTCAGGGTCCCACTGGGGTGCAGCTGGAGATATCCTTTGTCGTTGCTCAGTCCAGGTGGGCACATGGAGGATGTCAGAACCCAGCATGCCTTCAGTGCCGTTCCTCCTGGCAGGAGAATTATCCTGTAAATCAGAGGGGAAACCCCCAAATCAAGACCTTTTGGCTGAAATGAGAGGGATGGCTGGGGGGATGAGAGGGGATGACACAGGAATAGGGTCTACACTTGGTGTTTGACAGCAGTCAGTGCCCCTGCCACGGGCTCTTCATCCACTGGCACTGAATGGCTTTAGCAGTTGTTTATAGTTCATTTTTTAATGTGAAGTCTTGAGAGCAAATTCCCCTCTCGCAAGGGCTGCACATGCGCTGGTGTCTCCATAGCAACCCACCTCCTTTCTGAAGGATGTGGCCACAGTTGCATCCTTATGCAGAGAGATGCAGGACCATGGTACCATCCTCTAAGGACCACCGTGGGAGGATGGTGACACCAAAGTCTCTCCCAGTCCCATCCTGTTGTCCCAAGCAATGCCACTAGCTTGTGGCAGCAAAAGTGTGGGGACTGTGTTAAATAAAAAAGGGGGATCCCCTCCCAAATCCTCTGTTTTAGCATTCTGAGGATGCCCAGCTCCTCTTGGCAGGGAGGCACCATTTATTTTTCCATGGGGGCTTTCTTTCTCATACCTTTGTCTGGTAGCAGCACTGGAGAGGGCTGTGAGGATGAAGAGGGTCTGTGATAGCTGCATTTAGGGGGAGATGCAAGGCAAACAGGGGGCTGCTGTAGCCAAAGGATGCCTAAGCCTTTAAAGGGGATACCCATGCAGCCCTTTTGCTATGTAGGCAGACCCTTTAAAGGGTTACACATCCTTGAGCCACTTGTAACTGCTGGTGACGCCAATCCTGGGATCCTACTTCTGTGCCATCCGCACAGTTCCTGGCAAGAGCCAGGAATCCTCTCCCAAAAGCAGCTTTTTGAGGTGAAAAGCACCATTTGGGGTCTCAGGAGGGCAGGTGGGTGTTCCTGCCATTATGTGTAAGGCTCTCTCAGCATACCTGGCACAGCATCAGCGCAGAGGCGAGATGGGATGCATGGAGTCTGGGTACACTGCATCCCACAGCTGGCTGGCTGCACCTGGCTGCTGCTGTCTTGTAGAGGGCTCTGAGGCCCACAAAATCCCATGTGCTCCGTGGTGCTGCATGTGTCTGTGCAGTGATGGGTTTGAGTGATGTGCTTTGAGATAGTGGGTCTCATCCATTCTCCTGCTGTACCAGCATGGAGCCCCACGGGGCTGCAGGAAGCACTTTGGGAAAAGGGGGAAAAGGGGCCTCAGCTCACAGACATGTGTGCTCCTCCTTCCCTGCTCGCTGTGCTGCCAGCATCGAAGAGGACATCAGCCATCCTGGGGCAGGACTGCAGAAATTAGTGGATTTATAAGAATTTTGTGCCCTCCTGTGGACACTGTCAGTTACAGGTTTCCTCAGCCCAGGGCAGAAGCCTCATGTGTTTCTCCTTGGTCCCTGTTTCCCCAAACTGTCGGGGTAGGTGTGTGTCCCAGGGTTGAGCAAGGAGGAGGTGGAAGCCCTGAGGAGAGGCCAGGGGCAGAGCAGAGGGGCTGGGGGGCTGTGTGCCAGCCTGGCCATGCTATCCTGCTGCAGCACTGGCAGCAACTACCATGAGAGGGCACCCACACCCTGCACAAGCCCTGCCTGCACCCCTGAGTGCCCCTGTGCATGTCCTGCATGCCTGTGTGCCCTGTCCTGTCCCTGCCCTGCATGCCTGTGTGCCCTGCCTGGGCACTGTTCTTCCCCAACATCTCTGCTCCTGCTCCTGGGCAGTCAGGCAGGAGCTAGGGCTCACCCCAGCCCCCTGTTCCCTGGAGCAGCTCAGGGCCAGCATCTCACACACCCACAGTGCCTGGCAGGACCCAGCCCTCAGTGCCCACAAATGTGTGGGGAGGTTTAGCTGCCACACAGAATGGGAGGTGGGCAGCTTTTAGCCACTTGAAGAGAATTTGGTGATAAAGCTGGTTAGTGCAGGTAAGTGGCACAACCCAGGTGCTGCAGCAGCACCGGGACCCCAAACCACTGCCTCAGTTTCCCGTGTGCCACTTCACACTCTCCCTCAGGGTGGGAGACTGAGAGACCTGGCAGCTGCTCTGGCTGCTTTCTCAACTTTATTTTCCTTTTTCCAGCCACATCACATCCAACACCAGGACAGCCTGGTGGTGGCACGCATGGGATGGACAGGGTTGTCCCCTGTGGAGACAGACCTGTCCCAGAGTGCAGAGGCGAGCTAGAGCCAAATGTCCCCATCCCAGGCATTAGGGTGTCCCCTTGCACAGGGCTATCCCAATCCTGGGCACCAGGATGTCCCCCTAAGGCACAGGGCTGTCACACTGGGTCCCATGCCAACTCCCTTGCCCGTTGGGAGACCTTGGCCCCATGCTGGCTCCTTGTCACCATGGCACTCACCTATTGTGCACAACACTGGCACACCCCCAGCCTGGTACCACCTGACCATGTGCTGCTCTGGGATGCAAATAACAGGGTGCAAAGAGCCAGGGAAACCCAGGGCTCTAGCCAAGAGTGGGAGGCTGGGGGCAGTTTGGGAACAACAGGGCTTGGAGGATGTAGTGACGGTGACTCTTGGTGCTTTTGTTTAAAGCAAGAGTGTCCCCCTTTTAAATTGTTTTTTGGCTCTTGTGGCTCTGAGTCATGGGGCAGCAAGGTAGCGGTTGTGCACAGCTCCAGAGGGAATCAGGGTTAATTTCCAAACCCTGGATGTGTGGACAGATTCCAAAGGAGATGTAATTGTTATAACCTTCAATTATCTGAGAATCAAACTGCCAGTACAGCTGATTCTGTACCTTGCCTTAGTATGCCTGGATTTAGGCCCCAAGGCTTCTCTGAGGGGACAGTCTGAATATGGGCAAAGGAAGCAGGGATAGGATGGGGATTGAGATGGGGACAGGGATGTCTACTGCCTTTGAAGTTGAGTTTAATTCTGTTAAAAGCAGTGGTGAGTGTCAGAGCTGGACTCTGCTTGATGAGCCTGAGAGGAGTGACTCCACTCTTGCTGCAATGCTGTCACCTCAGGCCGGAGTGCGAGTGCTGCCTGTGCACCTGCCTGAGGGGCAGATGTCCCTCGTGGGCACTGTGCAGGGCATGGGCTTGGACAGCCACCTGTGAGATGCTGCTGGGGCTGGCCACTGGGGGTACCTCCCTCGCTGCATGGGGCTCCCAAAGGAGCTGCATCCCACCAGGCACTGGGCAGGAACCAACCCCTCCAGTGGAGCAAGGACTCCCATGCTCTGCTGAACAGCCAAGCTGAGCCCTGCTCTGGGGTGGCTCCAGCTACCCTGAGCTATAAAGGACAATTTGGGGTGAAAACTAGTGTTTGGGGTGAAACCAGGTGTTCCCTGACTGTAACTCACTGTGCTGAAGCTACTCCTCACTCCTGAGGCAGCAGGGCAGCTGGGGAGTATCTGTGCTGGTCCAGCTCCCATCCCTCCTCACTCGGAGCTTCTGTGTGACCCCAGGGTCAGGGACACAGGGCAGGTCCTGCACACTAGGTGCTGGCACTCTGCCCTCTCTCACAGAGTCTGCAGGACCTGCTGCCTCTGTCACGAGGGCAGATGCTGTTGCTCCTGATCCTCCTAGGTAAAAATCCTACCAGAAGCAGCAAGGACACCCATGGGTCCCGGGGCCCAGCTTTTGGGGAGCTGCACCTGAGGGGCCTCAGACTGAACACCACCCATGTTTGCTGGAGCTGGGACAGGAGCCCCTTCTCGGGGGTACTGGTGTGGCCCTGGGGTTGGGCGCAGCCCTGCACCCCACCGTGCCCATCTCGCACCCCTCTCCCGCAGGACGGACCTCTGTTCCCAGCTTGGAGGCAGAAATCGATTTTCTCGCGGATGTGCTGGCCAGGCAGGAGGCTCCTCGCCACCACCCGCTACAGGATGGCAGACCCAGGAGTAAGTGCTCACCCCTGTTCCCAGCGGTGCCAGGGACCCCGTGGCAGCCAGATCCTGCACCCCAGGCAGATTTGCCCTCTGGAGCTGCCTGGGCACCACTCACCACTGCTCTGTCTTCTCCCGCAGCCACCCTGGTGCCCAACGGCGGCAGACAGCGTGTGGCCAGTGGGCTGAGAGAGGGGCAGCTGCAGCAGGGTCCCGCCGGCCCCATGGCAGCCACCACCCTCCCCACCACTGCCACGGTCCAGAAGTACCCGGTGGAAGCGTCCCCCATCCCTGGAAATGACAACATGGTGCTCGGTGAGACTCTGGGACTCAGAGGAAGGGGTTTCACACCCTCACCGGGGAAGCACGGGCTGGTGTCACCATGCTGCCCGCTCACCTGCTGTCCCTTGCTGTCCTCTCCACCTGTGCAGGGCTGATCGTGGTGTGCACAGTGGCTGGGATCTCGGCGCTGATCGTGGCGGCCATCTGCTGGTGCAGGTGAGCTGGGGCTGCTGACAGTCCCGCAGGGACCTGTGCCCCGGGCAGTGTATTCCCATGCTTCCCAGGCATGGGGGGTTGGAAGAGAGGCAATAGTCCCCCCAAGGTGTGGCATCAGCTGGCTGGGGCAGGAGGACAGTAGTGAGACACCTCCGTGCAGGACGCAGGCTCCTGGGAGCAGATGGCACCTGGTGTGTGTGGGATTCACATTCTCTGAACCTGAGAGAAGCAGGGAGAGAAGCAGAGAACAGAATGACCAAAACAATTCTTATCTCATTTACTATTCCTGTGTTCTACCAAAGTAGAATGTAAGATAGAGATTGTTTACTTGTAGAATATTATACTTCTATTATATCACTGAAACAAGGTTTATACTATCAAGTTATCACATTCTTACAACTCCCTGAAAATTCTCACAAGCCGCTGCCTGAAACGTTTCTCGTTTCTCTCTCTCTCTGTGCCATCCACAGGTGTGGGCAGCACTGTGGCTCTGGGTGCTGACACTGCCAGCACATGGGTGCCTTGTGCCCAGGCCCCGTGGGATGGAGGTGGCTATGCCTGTCATGGTTGCCATCACAGGGAACAGGGCTGACCCTCCAAGGGTCACTGGCTCCTGAATGGAGTCGTCTGCTCCTATGGCTCCCCACATCCTCTAGGATGAACTAGAGAATGTCATTGTGCCCACAGTGGGCACTGGTGAGGCACCTCAGATCCTGGGTTCAGTTTTGGGCCCCTCATGGCAGGAAAGACATTGAGGGGTAGGAGCATGTCCAGAGAAGGGAATGGAGCTGGCGAAGGGTCTGGAGCACAAGTCCTGTGAAGAACAGCTGAGTGAGCTGGGAGGGCTCAGCCTGGGGAAAGGGAGGCTCAGGGGGACACTCGTGCTCTGCACAACTCCCTGAAAGGAGGAGGCAGCCAGGGGAGGGTCAGGCTCTGCTCCCAGGGAACAAGGGACAGGATGAGAGGAAATGGCCTCAAGCTGTCTCAGGGGANGGCTCAGGGGGACACTCGTGCTCTGCACAACTCCCTGAAAGGAGGAGGCAGCCAGGGGAGGGTCAGGCTCTGCTCCCAGGGAACAAGGGACAGGATGAGAGGAAATGGCCTCAAGCTGTCTCAGGGGAGATTTAGGTTGGATATTAGGGAAGAGTCATGTAAAGGGTGGTCAGGCATTAGGCATTAGAAAGGGCTGCCCAGGGATGTGGTGGAGTCACCATCCCTGAAATTGTTCAACAAATGTGGATGTGGCACCTGGGGAGTGGTTTAGTTGTGGGCTTTGACAGTGCTGGGTTAATGGTTGGGCTTGATCTTAGAAAACTTTTCCAACCTTGGTGATTCCCTGATTCCAATGCCCTTCCCTGGCAGGCTGCAGAAGGAGGTCAGGCTGGCACAGAAAGCAGACTACTCAGCCCAGCGAGTAGCCAGCCCCCTGCCCTATGACAAGATCTCGGTAAGGCACCCACATCCCTCCCTGTGGGGTGTTTGGCACTCGGGCCTCAGCGCTCTGCTGGAGGGATTCCCACACAGTGGAGGCCCTCCACCAGCCAGGCTGGGGCCCTCCAAAGCCCAATCTCCACAGCTGTTCCTGCTCTCTCCACAGCCTGGGGACAAGACGCTGGCTCAGAGTGCCCAAATGTACCACTACCAGCACCAAAAGCAGCAGATGCTCTCCCTGGAGAAGTAAGCAGCCTGGTAGGAGGCAGCTGTCCTGCCATTAATTAGGATGGTCCTAATCATCCCACTGGGCTTCACCTCCTCTCTGCATCTTCTTCCCCCCAGGCATAAAGAGGAGCCCAAGCTGCCGGACTCGGCATCATCCGATGAGGAGAATGAGGATGGAGACTTCACCGTCTATGAGTGCCCTGGGCTGGCTCCGGTACGCGGGTGAAGGAGAGCCAGGGGTCCCTGTGCACGTGGGGGTGCCCACCATGTGCCTGGGACGTGCACTTCTGTGTGAGGAGCCTTTTCCACATGTTCTTCATCAAACTTTGAGGTGGTCCAGCCTTTGCCCCTCTGCTCCCACCGTGTCCCTGGCCAGCTCCCACTGAAGCTCTCCAGTGGGCAGGAGTGCATGTCCTGGCACAAGGCTTTCCTTGGGAGCAGATAGACCAGCCCTTGGCACACCTGACCCACCATCCCTGTGGTGACAGGGACGTGGTCACTGCTCCTGGGCACCGGGGCTGGGAGGGCTCGTCCTTGTGCCATCCCGACGCCTGGAGCGCAGACTTGCGACCCCTCACAGCCAGAGAGGATGTTCTTGGCTAGCGGGGGACTTCGGGAAAGCACAGCTCATAACAGCCCTGGGTACAAAGAGCACAAAGAGGAGCCTTTTACATGGTAATAGCTGCAGAGCGCGGCCATCAGGGCCCAGATCGAGGGTCATCAGTGGGTCTTTACAGGCCCATTAAAGGGCACTTGATCGCAGGCAGGCAGTCTGGGCAGGGCACCCCATTCCTGCTAGCCGTGCTGAGGGGCCCATCCTGGGGTCCCCAGTCTGTGCCTGCCAGCCAGGCTGGGACTACTGTCCCGGGGTCCCCAGCCCAGATGTGGGGTCCCCAGCCCAGATGTGGGGTCCCATCCCACCCAAGACCTTGGGTTTTACACATCGCCCCACCTCATTTCCTCTTGCCAGGGAGGCCAGCACCTTTCCAGGGGATGGGAGTCCTGGTGTTTGTCATCCACAGCAGCCCACTCGTCGGCCCCTTCCCCTCCTCCCTCCTCCCTGCCGGGCTGGGGTTCAGACCCAAACCCCTTGGGATGGGGCAGCTGAATCCCAGCCTGCTTTCTGACCTCCCACCTTTTCTTTCCCCCATCCCTCTCCCGCCGCCACGGCAGACTGGAGAAATGGAAGTGAGAAACCCGCTGTTTGACGACTCCTCCTTACACCCCTCCAACCCCAAGTCGCACCAGTAACCAGCCCGCCTCCTGCGCCCGAGCTTGCTACAGACTGTGCCCGCGGCCGTGCCGAGCCGTGCCGTGCCGAGCCGTGCCGTGCCGAGCCGTGCCGAGCCGGAGGAGCACCCACAGCTGGGCCGAGGGACGCTGCCAGACTGTTCGACGCCTGCCCAATAAACACCCACTAACAGCTATGGGGGGGGATGGCCCCCGTTTCCAGCGTCCTTTCCTCTTTGCTGCTGTGATCGCGTCCCTGCATTGCCGTTTGCTCACAGCTCCCGCGGGCGCAGGAGGGCGGCTGCTGTGGCACCGAAACTGGTGGGGGAAGGGGGGGCTGCGGCACTGTCCCTTTGTAGTTGGCTTTGAGGAGGGGGCTGCTGCCCTAGCTGAAGCTAGGCTGATGCATAGCAGCTGGGAAGGAGCCAGAGAGAGGGTCAGAAAGCAGGATAGGGCCAGGAGGGTTGGGCATGTTCATGCCTGGCATCAGGGCTGCCAGCCTGCCTAGAGCCCCTCTGCCAGGGATGGAGCCTTTTCCTGGAGCAGGTGGCATCACTAAGGGCTTCAGTGCCCAGTTTGCCTCCTCCACCCCAGCCTGGGCAGCTCCTGGCAGCAGGATAGTGCTCTGGGAGCCAATGGCAGGAGCAGGAGCAGCTCAAGCAGGCACTGGCATCACTCCCCAGGCTGCTTCTTCAGATGCTGCCCTGTGCTCTGACCCCTTTAGGAGTGCTGGGCTTCAGGACAGTCCCAGTGCCACTGTGGCCTGGGAGCCCACATCAGCCTGTGCTGGCAGAGGATGGGCTCTCTCTTACCACAGGCCTCAGTGGGGTAAAAGCTCAGAAAAAGTGTTCAAGGTTTTGTTTTTAAGCTTATGTGGCTGTGGGGGAGGAAGGAGCAGGACTGGAGGGAGCTGGGGTGGCTTGAGAGGGGTAGCCAAGGCATGGGGGCTTTGCTTGTGCTGCTTCAAACCCCACAGAGCCCATGCCCTGGCAGCATCCCTGTGGAGCATGGCACTGTGCATTCTCTGAGCATCCCTCTGTGGCAGGTGACAGTCTCCACCGCTCCATCCCAGGCACCTCTTGGGCCTCAGACACTCCCTGCATCCCTCTGTTGCCCGCATCCAGCCTCACCAGCCCTCACCAACATGTCCTTGCTTGGAGCCCAGTGCTGCTCCTCAAACTCTCCAGGGTGTGTAGGCCATGAACCCCTCCAGTGGAAGGCCCAGAACAGGCTTTGGGTTACTTTGCACAGGTGTGGCTTCATGTCCAGACCCTGTTGTGGATTGTCACGGCCACAGGTCACCTGTTGTGCTCACTGGAGCCGTTGCACACTCAGGCAGGCATGGGCAGGGCAGGCAGCAGTGGCAGGGATGTGCTGGTGAGTGGTGGTGGCATGGGACCATCCCTGTCCCTGGCGGGGTGGCTGACCGAGGCCATCACGGCACAGATTCTGTCCCCAAGGCCTGCGCTCCCCCTCCCCTGGGCTGCTGCCACTCTTCCCACACCTCTCGTTGTTGTTGTATGAATTGTAGTTCTTTTAAAATGAGATTTTATTAAACGACCATGTTTGAGACCCATGCGAGTGTGTGGTGTGGGGCCCGAGGCTCGGGGTCTCCTCTCGACAGCGGGGTGGGACAAGGACACAAGGAGAGAGGATGCTGTGGGTCCCCAAACCTTCCTAGGGAACAGCGAGCAGCCGTCCTGCTTCTGCAGCTGGAGGAGTGTTCAAACCCTTCCCAAGGGTTTCCCCAGACACATAAAGAACCGGGGATAATTCTCTTGTCTCTCAGTATTTGCCAGGTTTCTCCAGCGAAAAGTCGGATGGGAGCCCCCGCACCCAGCCCTGCGGCCCCCACCACCCCCCCCCCCCCTCGCCCCTGCCCCCCCNGAAAAGTCGGATGGGAGCCCCCGCACCCAGCCCTGCGGCACCCACCACCCACCCCCCCTCTGCCCCTTGCCCCCCGGGCCCTTTGCACCTCGGGGATGACAGATAAGGGCTATCGAGTCCCCATTGTGTGCAGCCCAGTTCCTTTGATCACGCCAGCCCCCCCATCAGGCTGATACCATCTCTCCAGGTTTCAGCAGCCGGAGGTGGGTGCTGACTCACCGCCAAAGCACCCACCCAGGATGCTTCTCTCATGGGAGTCTCCAGCTGCACCCCTGGGCAATGCACACCCCAAATAACCCGAGATGCCCCCAGGGCTCAGTCCTGGGAAAACCCAGCCTGGAACCCACTCCTCTCTGCCGAGGTCCCCAAATTTGTCCTTCCTTTGCTCCCACAACCCAGCAATCTCTCTTGAGCACATCCAGACATTTTGAGAAGCTGTAGCTTATAGTAAAATGTGACTGTTCTGCCTGGGAAGACCCCCTTGCTCCAGGCATGGAGGCCACAGGAGCTCTGTGTGCCCTGGGAATCCCCGTCCCTACCCTATCCAGGCATGGAAGAGTCATTTGTCCAGGGACAAGGGCACCTGATGCAGACATTCAAGGCCTTCACCCCCCACCTCACTTCCCCCAGCTGTAACACAATAGGGTGAGCCCACTGGTGTGTGCAGGCACTGTGGTGGTGTGGGTGAGACCCATATTGCAGCCCAGGGCCCTGTAATAAGGGGACAGAATGGACCAAAACACCCTCTGTGATTTTCCCCTGGGCTAGGTTTGAAGGCACTGACTCCCCACTGTCTTCCTAGGCCAGCTGCAGCCCAGCAAGCTGTGCTGACAGGGAACACATCGGCATTCCTCCAGGCATGGGGTTTCTGGAGATGAACCCCCTGTCCAGCCCTCCTTAGATGGTCCTGGAGTGGCCCCCTCATCATGGGACCCTGACCCACCACGTGCAGGACTGCAGCCCCCCTTCAGTGGGCAACTCAGGGTATCTGGCACAGCCACCCCCCCCCACAGTGGCTTTTCCATCACCTGCCACAGAAAAGGCACCCTGACCATGAATAAAACATTATCCGTGCTCATCCACTCTCTTAAAATCCCAAGCACCAGTGCCACACCAGCACACTCAGCAAAGGGAGGACCAGCAGATGTACATCTTGGCCCCCACTCCAGCCTGCTGCCATCGCAGCGAGCCAGTAAAGCAGACACATTGCTTTCTGCTCCCATTTTCTTAGCAGGATCCCACTGATCCCTGGCTGCCTTAGACAGAGCCAGGCCAAGCCTGGAACACTAGCAGGTTCCAGATATGGGCTGATGGAAGGATGCATCCACCCATCTCCTCTGGAGCAGGCAGAAGAGATGTGGTCACTGGTGCCAAAGACCCTACACAGCCCTACACAGCTACAAAGACCCTCACACAGCGCCCCCCCCAAATCACCCAAAATCATTGAAATGTATGGGGGGGGCACACACCGAGAAACCCCACTGACTCCTTCCACATCCCCCAGCTAAAACCATCACTGCCACAATGGGCCCCCGTGCCTACAAAGGGGCCGGTTCAAAGTCAACGTCTCCCTTCCCCTCCGTCTGTATATGAAAGGACCAGGAATGCG
>VZRH01003982.1:187247-200359 GCA_013397555.1 Urocynchramus pylzowi | reverse complement strand
TTCCCTGGCCCGGCTGCCCCTGCCTTCCCTGGCTCCCAGCTCTGCCCCGCCGCGCTGCAGCCGGGCTCCGGCGGCCCGTCGGGGCTAGGCAGCAGCGGCAGCTCCAGCGGCGCCGCCAGCGAGGGCGGACACTCCAGCGACAGTGGTGAGGAGGTGAGACCCGACGGGACGGGGACGGGGACGGGGCGGGCTGCCCTGCCCCGCTCCCGCCGTCTGCGCACGGTGTGCTCTTGGGGCTTTCCTTCCGTCCGGAGCCGCGGTTCACCGCCCCGTCGGCAGGAGCTGCCCGGCTGCTCTCGTGTACCGCCGGGACGTGCCGGTGCCACCTGTCGGGGCGCACCGTCGGGTGCCCCCGGGAGAAGCCCTGACTCAGCGCTGGGGCTCGTCCCGCATGTGTCAGACTCTCCGCAGGGGGAGAGCCTTGGGGAGGCTGCTTTGGGGTAAGACAGGGAGTTTTGGGAACTCGGGAGAGCAGTTTTCCGTACGCGATGCGGCGGGGCCATCTCGGGTAGCGATGTCGAAGGTCGACTCCGGCGTGATACTCGGGGCAGCGCAGTGCGGCCACCGAGGGCTCCTGGCCAGCCCCCTCAGTCCCCTTCGGTCGGCTGCGTCCCCGCCCGCCGCTCCTGGAGCTCCACGGGCACTGAAATTTGCTGGGGCAGAGACGGCCCGGAGATGAGGATGGGAGGAAGACGGGGGCAGTCGGGCTGGTTCCCGGCACGACTAAACTTGTGGTTTGCGCTAGTTTTTAATATTTTTCAATGTTGTCGTATCACGATCCCGCCCCGGGGAGAGCAGCGGCGGCCGATGCCGGGTCCCTGTCGGGGTTGGGAGGGTTCGCACTGCCGCCAGCGGGTCGGAGCTGCGGGAGGTCCCACGCCACGATCGATACGTGTGTGTCCTCGGGCCGCAACCGGCCGCTCTGGGTGGGAAGTGGTCATGAATGGCATTTTCTAGCTGCGGGACGGCTATCTGGGACGGCATCCCTCCTCCGTGGGAGGGATGCTCTGAGGTTTACCGGTGCCGATTATGCGCCAGAAATTAATAGCCGTGGCTCGGTGGTAGGAAAAACTTCTGGAAAACCCGAAACCCCGCTGAAAACGTGGAAATTGGGTAAAAGCCTTCAAAATGACCCCGTCGAGGCTGAAGGCTGCGCGGCAGGAAGGTGGGAAGCGCCTGGGTAGCCGCTGGGAAGAGCCGGCTGGTAGCAAAGAGGTGCTTAAATTTCACGCGGCTCAGGGGCGCTTTTGTCCCTCGTCACGGGAGTCTTTTCCTGCGTCGGACGCAGGCGGGAGAGGCTGGTGAGGGGCTGCCGCAGCCCGAGAGCCATGGGGAAGTGGCCCGTGCCGCCGGAGAGCTGAACAAACCCGTGCGCACGTGTCGTGGGGATGGGTGAAAATGGGGCGAGCCTGGGACTCAGCCAATGTCATCATTGGTGCTGCCTCTGGCCAGGCCAAGAGGGCGCGAGCCAGAGGACAAAGGGAACATTTCCAAGGCGTGTTGAGGCAGAGCAGGAGCTCTTGGTGCCCTTGTGCTACCCTTGGCCGCCGCCGCGCCAGATTGGGTCGAGCTGAGCAGTGTGCGTGGTCGGGGTGGGTCCTGTGTGAGCCTGGTCGGTGTCAGTGCTCCCGAGGGCTCAGCCGAGCCGCTTTCCTTCGGGGACACCAACAGACCCTGGACCCGGGAGCAAGTTGTCCCTTCTCAGTGTCTTTCTGCCCTTGCCAGGATGCGCCAACCTCAGGAGAGCTGGAGCAGTTCGCCAAGGACCTCAAGCACAAGCGCATCATGCTGGGCTTCACCCAGGCTGACGTGGGGCTGGCGCTGGGCACCCTCTACGGTGAGGGCTCGGGGCGGGGGGAAGGCCACTTGCCTTACCCTACAGCCGGTGGGAAGGGAGAGGCCCGCAAGGGGTTTGAAATCACTTGGGATAACGATTTCTGCTCCTTAACGACCTGCAAAGGAGGCATCAATCCCCAGTCCCGGGCCGTGGCTCCTGGAGGGGTATCTCCAGATCTGCGGTGAGATGGAAGCTTCCAGCTTACAGGGAACTGGTTTAAAACAGCTACAGTTGCTTATTGAGACGTATTTCAGGGCTTTAAATCCCTGTTGAAGGAACAGGGAGAATGCCTTTCCTGGTCTCCCAGGAAGAGGGCAAGCTTGGGGGTGGTGATCCTGGGGAGCTGCCGGCGAGGGAAGATATGTGGTGTGTAATGCCCTGCCTGCCTTGCCCGTGCAGGGAAGATGTTCAGCCAGACAACCATCTGCCGCTTTGAAGCGCTCCAGCTCAGCTTCAAGAACATGTGCAAGCTAAAGCCGCTGCTCCAGCGCTGGCTCAACGAGGCGGAGAACACGGACAACATGCAAGAGGTGCAGGGCTGAGGGGGCTGAGGGGGCTGGGAGCCGGGCACCTGCACGCCCTGAGCCGTAGATTCTCCTCCCTCTCTCCCGTGTGCTTTCAGGGAGAGAAGAGGGGAACAGAAGGCATCTTGCACCACAGCCTCATCTTGCTGCATGGCTTGAGTCTGGCTTGAGGGCAAACCACTGGGTGTCACCTTCTGTCAGGCTGGGGGAGGAAGCCCAATCCCCCTGCAGACACGTTGTGATTGTGACAACTCCCAGTTTGAGTAGCCAGGTCCTGCTGGAATCTCAGACTGATTGTGCAGCTTGCTGCTCCCTGGGAACTGAGACAGGGCAGGGGGGGCATGGGATGCAGAAAGATGTGTCCAGCCTCACTGCTGGCAGTGATGGGACACTGGGAATGGCCCCAGTCACAGTGGAATGATGCTCAGTGGAGAGTCACGGGGACACAGTCTGTGCCTCAAGCTCTGCAGCCAGCTACACGTGTCCCAAGCCTGGTGGAGACTCTTCCACCTGGTAACAAAACATATTCCCTCTCTCATTCCCAGATGTGCAATGCAGAGCAAGTACTAGCCCAAGCCCGGAAGAGAAAACGCAGGACCAGCATCGAGACCAACGTGAAAGGGACACTGGAGAGCTTCTTCCGCAAGTGTGTGAAGCCCAGTCCCCAGGAGATCTCCCAGATCGCTGAGGACCTCAACCTGGATAAAGATGTAGGTTGGGAGGGTGGGGACGATGGGTGCCCTAATGATGCCAGCTCCTGAGCACCTGACAGTTTGATACTTAAGCTCAGAGCAAAAATGAAATACGCATGAAGAGATGTAAACAACTGCCCTTTAGCTGTGCAAGGCAGTTAGGACATATATGGCTCATCAATATGAAAAAGAAAAACCCACTTGGTTCCAGAGAAGACTTTTGTTCACAGATTAAATATTTGAAACTTAAGAGAGACAAAAATAGTTCCCAGACCCAACTACAGGCATCTGTGTTTGTGTATATGTTCATAAATATGTGAAAGTTATCTGATAAAAGTAATCCTTTGATACTAATTCATCTCCAAAGAAGCTGATTTTTGATCCCAGGAACCCACATGGATAGTTGCAATGTTTTTCTTCTGAAGTGGAAATGCACCAGAAGAGACAAACCACAACCCACTAGCAATGCACAAGTTTGCATATTGGCTTCATCTGGCTATGCTACCAGCCTTTGGAGAGGAGCCTTTTTTTCAATTTGCTATCTTCTTTCCTATTTAACATTTGCCATTTTTGTCATCTCTCAACTCTGGAAGCAGTGGGAAAGGGGTCATGGCTGAAGTTTGTTGGAGCTGAGCCTGGCAAGGGGTTGACAGGGAGGGGGCTGCACTGGCCCGTTAGGGTGCTGTGGAGATACCACCAGCAGAAGGGTCTCCTTGTCACCCACGTGGCGTGCCTGGGTCACCCCCTCACCCTTCTGTGTCTCCCTTCCCACAGGTGGTCCGGGTCTGGTTCTGCAACCGGCGTCAGAAAGGCAAACGGCTGCTGCTGCCCTATGGCAACGAGGCAGAGGGGATGATGTATGACATGAACCAGCCCCTGGTGCCCTCCGCTCTGCCCATCCCAGTGACGTCCCAGGGCTACAGCCTGGCACCCTCCCCTCCTGTCTACATGCCAGCCTTCCACAAAGCTGAGATGTTCCCACAAGCGCTGCAGCCTGGGCTCTCCATGAGTAACAGTGGCCACTGAACCAGGGGCTGTGGCTCACTGCAGGTGGGCTGGTGCTCTGAGGCAGCCCCCCTTGCCTTTGGCTCACACAGGCACAGCCCTGCTTCTGCTTGCTGGGTTGGTGTGTGCGGCTTTTGGGGTGCGAGGGGCTGAGAGCCCGACCCAGGGATGGTGCCTGCTCTCAGCAGATGCTCCCAGCCCTTCCCTGTTATGTGAGCTTACTGGTCCCACAGCGTTGGCCCCCCTCTGACCTCTCCTGGGGGCAGCTCCTCCTGCCCCACTGCACCCTCTGAAGCCACATGTGCCCAGGGCTCTTGAGCCCGTGCCTGGCCCCAGCCCAGCTGCCCTGCGAGACGCAGAAAAAAGTGTTTTTTAGGTTTTTGGGAAGGGTGGGGGGAGGTGTTGGTTTTATTATTTTTTTTTAAAGGTTTTTGGTTGTAGTTTTTAAAAAGCAAAAATTTCTGTAGTGATCTAGTTTCCCAGGTGTCTCCTTCCGCCCTGTCATGTAGAGAAGGGCTGGGGTGCCATGCCCAGGGCCAATGGCTCTGGTGGCTCTGCCCACCCTCCTGGGCGGCCAGGATGAGCCAAGGGCTGGGGCAAGGGGAAAAGTGAGCCCCCCACCACCCCTCACCCTGTGGCACAAGAGAGCTTCACTGCTCTGTGGGGCAGCTGATAAAGCTTGTTTGGGATGGAGGGAGTCCTCCCCAGTGCTTTGTGCCCAGCATCACCCCCAGGCCCTCCCCCCGCTCTCCAGCCACTGTCCCCTGCCCCAGCCCAGCTGCCCAGAGACCACCTTTCCCTGGAGGGCCCAGCCCAGGGGGCCTACACCACCCTGTCCATGCTGCTAGCACCCCACGCCTTCCAGCCTGCTGTAGTTAATAATGATTTTTAAATTTTTTTGTTCTTAATCACATTCCCTCTGGCAGTGAAATAAACCTCAGAGTTCTTTGAGGCAAGAATGAGTTACCCCTTTCCTTGCCTTCCTCGCATCCCTGCTCCTGCAGCCCAGCAGTTGAGGGTTGGCTGCATGCAGGGACACAGCAGGGCTAGAGCAAGGCACCCTAAGAAGGTGGACATGTCCCCATCATGTCAGCAGCATTCAGCTCTATGCTGCCTGCAGCTTGGCCTTCCTCCACGACTGCTGGCAGCTTGGCCCTGGAGTGGTACCAACTTGTCAGGGCTGCTGCTCCCCCAAAACAGAGGGGGTCAAAAGGGAGGGGGTCATCTTCCACCCAGTTTAAGCTACTGGTTTGCTGTAACTGCTTCTGGGAAGGTTGGAAGCAGTGTGAGCTTACTTATAGGCTGCTCCAGCAGCTGCCAGGGACAGACTAAGGAGGATGTAGCAGGGTGGGCAGTGAAGAGGTCTGGAAAGCTGGGGCTGTCCTCATTGTAGTATGGTGTTGACAGGGGAGGGATGGATGTTCCCATATGTGTGGTCCAGCTGAGGCAGTCTCTGGTGAGGTGATAACCCTGCCATGCAGGTCCATTGGGCACTGGGAGCTGAGCTGGTGGGAACAGGCATGTCTAGGGGAATGACCCTTCCCTTTTTCCCACCAGACTCTCTCAGTTGGTTTGCCCCCAGTCCATTCTCTCAAGGCCCCTTCCCCTGAGCAGAATGAAATCCCCAACCAAGCCTCTCGGGGAAACTGAAAAAGCCCTGTTTTCAGCTTGATGGGTGGTAGCTGGGGCTTTGCTCTCTAGGGCTGCCTGGAATAGGGGCAACGAGGGTAGCTGCTCACAGGGCACCTTGGGACCCTGCAAAGGGCTGGGCTGGGCTGGGCTAGATTCCAGCCTTAAGGGGCGGGGCCCCTCTGCATCCCTGCTTGCTCCCCAGAGCCTCCTACTTGCCTGCCCACAGGGTAGGGGCACAGCCATGTGTGGCATCCATTGGAAACTCCCCCGTTGCTGCTCCCAGTGCTGCCTGGCGCTTGAGGGGTGCAGGAAGCTGGCAGTGTCAGGAGCAGAAATATGAGACAGATGTCATCTCCCAAAGGTTTGCTTCTCTCCACATTTCCACTATCTGGTTGTCTGCATGCAGCCACACAAGAGCTGCAGCCCGCCATGGGACCCCCACATCCTGCTACCCTGGCACCCCCTACCCATGAGTACCCAGCATCTGTCTGTGGGCAGCCACAGCCCCTCCTGTTCCGCTTCTGGTTGACCCAGAAAACAAAGCAGAAATCGGAAGGCACGGAAGTCAGAAGAGCACAGTGTGCCCATCCAGCTGCCACCTCACCAGGGCTGTGCCAGGGAAGTGATATCCCCTCTGCTGACTCAGTCCTTCTGGCACCCAGCGGCTCGCAGGGTGGTAGAGGTGGGGTTTGGTGACTTCAGGACCACGGGGAAGAAAACTGGAAAGGAAGCTTGTGACAAAAAGAGTTGTTTATATCAAGGGAGTTGATGGCACTGAGTAGAGGGGCAAAGAGCAAGGCACAGATGGAGCAGTCATGTCTTACCCCTTGTCCTGTCACTCAGCCCCCATATCACCACTGATCCCAGATGGGTACTTCCTCTTGGGATGCCCGTGGTGCAGGGTGCCCTCTGTGCTGGGTGTGCAGGGTGCCCATGGTGCAGGGTTTCCCCAGTGCAAGTTGTGCATGCGCAAGTTGCCCATGGGACATGGGCTTTGCTTCGGGGTTGTGCAAGCCTCCAGAGGCTGTCAGCTCACTGGCTTCCTGTCACAGCAGGGAGGGAGTGACAAACCACAGTGTCCCCCTGCCTGCCTGGCAGCACTGAGATTGCTCTGAGCTCATCCGCTGTCCGGTGGCTCCTCACTGGCACAGTGGCACCCATGGCTCAGGGGTGGGGGACAGGAAATGGGTGTTGCCAGGAAGAGGGGGAGCAGATGCTGTCCTTCCTCTCTGGCCATGGGGTAATGCACCCCCCTGGGCTGATGCCCGCTCCTCCAGCCCAGACACAAATGTCACCACAGGGCCTCTGCTGCCAGGACTTTGGCACTCAGCAGGTGCTGGGGGCACATGGAGGATCACAGGGGAAGGCTGGGGAGCCCTGAGCCACCCACCACCCCCCTGCCTTGCCCCATGCACAGCCTCAGCAGCACTGTGCCATTTATTTCCAAAGCACGTTCTGGCCCTGCCAGCACCCTGGCAAGGTGTTCAGTGTTAGGTTGGGGTGATAAGTCCTGTTTCACAAGAAATGAAGTCATAGGGAGTTGCTTGAAGTCGCAGTGTGGCAACAGCTGGGTTGGGAGGAGAGTCGGGGCTCCTGTCCTTGCTTCACATCCTGTGTGCAGGTGGGTGCCTCGGGCACCTCCCACCCCTGCCTGCATTCATCCCAAGAGTCCCAGCACACACTAGGAGTTGAACCAGCTCTGCAGGTCAGGATAGAGGCGGCCATGGGGCAGGCGGGGGTAGGCCGTGCAGATGGCACAGATCCGCTCCCTCCAGTCGGTGTAGAGTTTCACACTGAACCTCCTCTGCCAGGCAAAGAACTGCTGGTACCGGCTGGAGTTCATGGTCTTCAGGAAGGTGGCCAGCTCCTCCAGGGAGCCGAAGTCGTTGACATGGATGAAGGAGTCTGCAGGAACAAACTGCTCATAGTTGGCCCTGGGTGGCCCCAGCACCACAGGCACGGTGCCGGCCAGCAGTGAGTTCCTCCAGAGTTTCTCTGTGATGTAGTCCCGGTGGATGGAGTTCTCAAAGGCCAGGTAGAACTTGGACTTGGATATTGTTGACAAGAGGCAGTCCTTGCAGAGGGGCTTGTTGTTTGCTTTCCCATATATATTCACATGGAGGTACCTGGAGAGGTTTTTGTAGACTTCAGCTCTTTTCTGAGTCCTGTGGTAGTTGCTGATAACCCAGGACACCAAGTTGGTCTTTGCAGGGACGTTCACAGTGGCTGACCGGTTGGGCACAAGCTTGCCATAGGGGATGAAGATGTCCGAATCCTGTCTGTAGGTCATCACCCAGTTGAAGGTCTTGTTCCATGCTGCTAGAGCTCTAGTATTGGAGGGGGACTCCAGGGAGACCCACACCCAGTTCTGCCCTGGCAGCCTCTCCTTGGGCAGATTGTCCCAGCCAGGCTGGAGCCTGGAATGGGGGAACACCACCACATCGGCCCGGTGCAGGAGCTGCCGCTGCGTGGTGAGCTGGCAGCCTGTGATGTTGTACAGCTGATGGCATACGTCTCTGCTGACATTGGGGACCTGCTTGGAGGGCCATTCCCACACCAGGATCACCAGTGGCTCCCTGTGTTTAGAGTTTTCTCCAGAGCCCTTGGAGGGGTTGAGGAAGAGCCATAGGTTCCAGAGGGTGGTTACAAAGATCCCAGCAGTGACCAAGGCCTTCACACTAGGCCGTCCCCATGGTGACCATCGCAGCGGCAATACCCAGGGCATGCTGGTGGGTTGGCTGTCACCTCATCGGGTGACAGAGCTGACACCTGTGAGAGAGGAGAGGCCACCAAGGACCATCAGCTTGGCTTGCCAGGGACGAGGGGTGATAGGGAGGCACTGTGGCCAGAGGGGCCAGAGAAAGGGCTTCTTCATGAAGCCTGGGCCTCAGCATCACTGCAGGACCCTCTGCTTCCCTGTGCCAACAGACTTCCCCATGCACATGGTGTCACCCCAGGGTGGCCTTTGTTCAGGCTCCTGTAGTCCCTGGTAACCTTTGGGGGAAAACAAGTGCTGCTGGGAGGTGCAGAGCTGATGGGAAGTAGCCACTTGTGCCCCTCTGCCCCACCTGGCTGGCCCCACTACAGGCAGGGTTTGCTTGCTCTGTGCCTCAGTTTCCCCACCTGACACACAACCACAGTCTCAGTCCTTCTTGCTTTGCCCAGAATAGGTCAAACCTGATATGCCTCCAGCCTTGCCACTGCTGTTCACCAAAGGACAAGAGGGAATGTCCCAGTCCCACCTGAATAGCCCCATGGTGACGCCTTAGCTGCGAAATGGGGTGACTGACTCTGAAGTCCAAAACTCTGATGAGGGTCAAGTTTGGCAGTGTCCTGCCCAAGAAGTGCCCATTCACCCCGGCATTCTTCTGTGACAATGGCAAGGAAATTCCCAGGCTCAAGGTGCCCTTCCCAGGTCAGGGTGCACTCCCCAGTCTCTAAGGGCATCAGGAGCCCCAGCAGGCTGGGGCCCAAACACGCACATTTTCTATTTAGGATGTCACAGATCGCCAGTACCCCATTGTGTGGGCACAGAGGGGAGGGAGGACAGGGAAAGCAGGGAGGACAGTGCAGCACTTGGGGCTGCCACTGCAGGCACATGGGCCCCCCAGCTGTGGGATGCTCACCCTGCCAGGGTGCCAATCTGCCTGCCTCGGGATTCTGTGGTTTAACCAGCAGCACTGCTGGGAGCAGAGCAGTGGCAGAGGTGGAGAGGGAGATGGTTGGCTGCACTGGGGACCAGGCTCCAGCTTAAGCCCCCTCTGGAGAGCTGGTCTCACTGCACTGCTCAGAGCATTCAGCACCACAGATGGTTTCTCCTTTTGTGGAAACCTTTGCAAACATGTGGGCTGCCTGAGCCCTGCTGCCAGCTGGGGCTGGGCCAGTGCCTCCAGTATTGGGGTCGCCTGGAAAGCAGTGCCCTACTTTCCCACCCAGCCCAGCACTGCAGCTTGGCTGCAAAAAAATCCCTTCCCCATCTTGGCTCACTCCATCTGTCCTGCTAAAATGCATGAGCTAAGTTTAAGCTCCAGACAAATCTGGCATGGGAAGCAGAAAGGGCTGGGAAAGCTTTGCTGGTTCCCTGCACTGCACATCAGTGCTGTAGGTCTCTGTCCCCAGCAGCAGGAATGTTGCTTCTGTTTTGGGAATGTTGCCCCCATTTTGGGGATGCTCTGAAAGGAAAACCCCTGCTCTAGCAGTGGCAGGGGCCACCCCATTTCTCAGCCCCTCTCCCCTCGGTGGTCAGTAATGTTGGACTCAGACTTACTGTGATGGAGGTGTGCGAGGTGCCAGATGTGTCTGCCTGGGTGCTGCTGAGCTGGGCTGGGCTGGGGCACTCGAGGGCTTCCTCTTTTTTCAGTTTTGCCTTGTCCCAGCCCCACTGCAGGTCCTTCCTGCCCCACGTGTCAGCTGGCACACCCCACTCCCAGCACTTCCCCTGCACTGTGCTGGGGGGTGGGTCCCCTGTGACTGGGTGGGTGCCCCATGGTTGGGTGGGTACCTTGTGGCCAAATGGGCACCCCGTGGTGGGTGCATGGCCTAGAATAAGGTGGGTGCCCCGTGGCTGGGTAGGTGCCCTCAGCCTTGACAAGGTGCCACCCATCTGCCACCCGCAGCTTGGTTGCAAACAGGATACCAACTCCCACTGACTCATCCTGAAACCATCAACTAACAGCCTCGAAGAGCCACCGAGCTCTGGGCACTGTCCTGGCCGGGATGTTTCCTGCCAAAAGGGGAAGCAGGCACATGAGAGCCTCAGCAGTGTATACATGGAGAGCTGCCTTCTCTGCCCCTGTCCCAGTTCTGCCCTGCTCCCCGTCTGGCTCAGTTTTGTCCTTTGCTGGCATTGCTGTTCAGGACCCAGGTCTCCATGAAAGCCCTGGCAGGCAAAATGAGATGGGGAAACTGAGGCAGAGGCAAGGAGAGGAGCATCAAGGTGTGCAGCACTGTCCCTGAAGCTGGCAAGGATATGCCCTACACCTCAGCACACACGGAGCTGGGAACAGGGCTCCAGACTGCTCCCTTGGGGTTCTCAGGCTGCTCCAGTGCCCCTGGGATCTGCACTCTCATTCCTGCTGGCTTCCAGCCTCTTGGGATCCCTGTTGGGCACAATGCCATGCCACCATGCCACAGTGTAGCAGGGTTCTGTGGTTTCAGTGACACCCCAGGAGCCCTCAAAGGCCAACTGCAGCCCCAAGGGAGGGTGTTCCTTCTTCCGCAGCCATGTCCGTTTCCTGTCATCTTTTCTCACTCCTCTTCTGCATTTCTTCCTCTGCATGATTGAGAGCCCAGATACTATAGTCCGTTCCCAGGGCACCAATCCCAGCCTTGCCTGCCCTAGCCTTGCTGTCTGTAGGCTGGAGCATTCAGCATCATCCTTGCCTGGCTGGAGCATTCAGCATCATCCTGCTGCTGCCCCATAGCTTGAGAACCCAGGGCCACATGGGCTGGGGCCATTCCCCTCCATGGAGGACAGCACTGGACACAGCCTTTCCATGGCTGGTAGAGCAGCAGGGAGCTTTTCCCTGGCACTTAATAGCTGTCATGTGCGGGTGCTGCCCCAGGACACCTTATGTGCAGGGACAACGCCCTGGGAGGACTCGCAGCCGGTGGATCCAAACACCCTGACCCTGTGGCCCAAGGCACATAGCTCTGAGCCAGGCAGGGAGCCAGGGCTAGTGCTGCCTGGGTGGGTTGGGCAGAGATCAAGGCCAGGTTCAGGCCATGAGACCATCAGGAATGCTGGACAGCACCAGCACAGAGCAGAGAGATGTACGTGTGTGGGTACTGCCATCTGCAGATGACTTCATACAGAGACTGGAGTTTGGCCACCCCACAAAGAAGTTCCCTGAGAGGTGCTCAGGGCTCCATGTTCTCAAGTCTTCAGGACCCCTTGTCCATGGAGGAGATGGGCCACAAGGTCTTTGGAGCTTCTGGCCCAGGGAGGAGTTGGGGCTTGGGCTTCAGGCTCTGGGTCCTTGGAGGATTTTTGCCACAGTGTCTCTGGGACTGTGCTGCCTCGTGGTACACTACTGGGTCTGTCCCTTGCTGACTTCTCAGGGTTTCCATGGTCATGCCAAACAGAAGAGCAGCTGTGAAGGTCCCCAAGACCCACCCAGGGGCAGCAGGAGGGAAGGTGCAGGAGACCCAGGTCAGGGCTTTGACCTACCCATGGGTCCCCCCACTTTGCCCCTCCAAGCTGGGGACACACTCTGCTGCAGGACAGGGGCTTGGAGATGCTCCTTGTGTGGGCTGTGGGCAAACCATGCACAATTCTTTGTGAGGAGTCTAGGGTGCCTGCATCCCTCCTTCCCCAGGGACCCAGTAAAAGCCCAGCTCCCTCAGTTCTGGGCATCTCTGGTGCCCGTAGCCCTGCTCGCTCACCCCTCACAAACCAGTCACCCTCACCAGAGCATGGAGCTGGGCACAGAGCCTCTCTACCACCACATCATCAGGCATCCTTTGTCCTCCTGGATCTTAGCAGTGTTTTGCCCAGAAGTTTGGGGAATAATGCTGCTTTGTGTTGGACAAGGGGAGCTTTTGTTAGCCCTGGGCAGCTGCCAAAGGGCCTGCCCTGAGCACAGGCACCCTTGGCAGCACCACTAGGGCTGGGGCAGCCAGAGAGGGATACACTGCTCCTGGCTACACTTGGCCTAGGAAGAGCAGGGAGAGTGAGATGGTTACAGAGAACTGGAGGAAAGGAGAGGGAAGGGGAGAGAAGGCTGAGGGAGAGCAGGAAGAGGGAGGGACAAGTGGGAAATGGAGAAAACCAGAGGGACAGGAAAAGGGAGGGAAAGGAGGATGAGGGAATGGACGGAAGCAAGGACAGATGAAAAGAAGAAAAGATGGCATGAAGGAGGAAAAGAAAGAAGGATGGAAGGAAGGACAGATGGGAGGATAGATGGACAAATGGAAGGAAATATGGATGGGAGGAAGGATGGATGAATGGCAGGAAAAAGGATGGATGGAAGGATGGATAGAAGAAGAGTGGATGGGATTAAGGAGGAGAGCTGGCCTGGTTCAGTCCTTACTGCTGAGGGCATCCAGCCCTGGGTTCAGAGCTGACAGGAGACAGATGTGGCAGCACCCAAAAAGACCCGTGGGCGCCCAAGCACATGCCCGTGGAACAGGTCAGGCAGGAGCAGGGTGGGTAGCATCCAAGAGGAGGGACAGCCGTGGCACCCTGGTACACAGATCCCGCAGCCACGGGCTAGTCCTTCCTGTCCTGGAGGAGCACCAGGGCTAGAAGCGCGCAGGTGACCTGTGCATGGCTGAGGGGCGGGAGGGCGGCAGCTCGAGGGCAGCGAGGATTCCCCGGCCCCTGGGGCAGCAGCCCCGCTCTGTACAGTCAGCACCTGGGCCACTGCTGCCGGGATGAGCCGGGCCCGGGCCGCGCTGTGCCGGGGCCGCCGTGCGGGCGGA
>VZRH01003982.1:146916-187009 GCA_013397555.1 Urocynchramus pylzowi | reverse complement strand
GAGGCCGGGCCCCGCGCGGGAGTGGCGCCGGAGGGTCCCCCCGCTCCCTCGGCCCGGCGGTGTCCGCCTGCCTCGGGCCGCCCGTGCACGAAAACTCCGGCCCGGCGCGCCCCCGGGCCCCTGTGTGGCAGCAACAGTTGGGGCTCTCCCGCTTCGCTGTCGTGTCCGTGAGGCCGCCCGGTCCCGGGGGCCGCAGGAGGAGCCCGGGACCGGGGCTGGATGTCGCCCTCCCCGGGCGGGATCGCTCCCCGAGCCCCGATACCGGCCGGGTATAAATAGGTTCTCAGTCCATATGTGGGTCGGAGCCGCCTATCTTCCGTGGGCTGGAGAAAAGGCAACTTCGTCGGGTTGAGGGCCGGGGGGCTGGTGTGTGTCCCTCCCGGGCTGGCAGAAGGGACAAGATGGCATCGACCGTGCCGGGGCCTCGGGGCCGCTGCCACCCTGTCGGCGGCTCCCTGTGTGGGTCATCCATCAGCCCCCGAGGGATCCCGCAGCTGTGGGCAGGGGGTGGGTGCGCGGCCCGAGGGAGCCGGTTATTTTTAGCGGGTGGGGGAGGGGAACGAGCTGCTGCTCGCAAGCTGGCATCGCTCTTCTTTTCCCTTCCCAAATATCCCGCAGGCCCGATCCTGCTGTTCCTCACCGGCAGCCGCCAGCATAAGACCCCGCGTCCCGGTTACCGGAGCAGCATAGGCCCCTGTGACGGGAGCAGGGATGAACCTGGTGCTGCAGACAGGTTTCCCTGCACTGACAGCCCCGGTGCCCCCAAAATGGACGAGGGGGATGATGCTGTTTGGCTGAGTCATCTCCCCTCTTTACCCTCAGCAGAGTTGCATTGCCACAGCAGGGGCTGTGCCAGACCCTTGCCCTCAAGGATGAGCAGCCTGGCACAGCTGGGCCCTGGCACACACTGGCTGACCTGGCCCTGGCTTCCATGGCCATTGGGTTACAGAGTGGGGGTGCACACAGCTTTTGGGAACCCATTTCTCCGTGACCCTCCCTACCAGCCCCCTGGGCAGCGTGGGGGTGCAGCCCAGGAAGCTGTGGCCAGAGGAGCTGGATGAGGAGCCCAGGCCCCATCACCTCCATGTGTATGGACTATTGCTGGAGTGCCACTGCTTCAGGCAGGGTATGGAGCAGCCCCTCCTTGCCCACCCAGCGATGCTGTGAATGCAGGGGACCAGCTGTGAGCCAGGACAAGAGCTGGTCCCAGTGCCGCGGGTGCTCATGGATGGATTTGATGTAGTCCCTAGGACAGCTGTGCCCTGAGGGTACACGTGCCCTGTGTATGTCACCTCCTTCCTTGTGCTACTGCTGTGTGTGAATCCCAGAGATCTGTGCAGGGGCCATCATCCTGCCCACTCCGTGGGGAGCTCTGCCCTCTCCAAGCAGTGCTGGACTGAGCTGCCGGTGGTGGCTTGCCAGGGCAGAGCCAGACCCTGTGTGGTGGCTGCGCCTGGCATTCAGCAGAGGGTTCCCCAGTGTGAGTCTGTCCTGGCAATGGCCACAGATGAATGTTTATCTGCGAGAAACCAGCTCCCACTGGGGTGATCTTACTGCAGCAGCCGGACGCTGGGGACTGGAGCAGCTGCTGGGTGCTCACCCAGGGGCAGGCAGAGTTGGGGGTTGCTGGGTTTCTCCCAGCCTCAGAGAGGGAGTGTGGGCACCAGCAGCTGCCTTTTGGCACAGCCTAGTGCTGCAGGTGATCCCCCGGGGTCAGTGCTTGCCACCTATGCGCTCCCCTCCCGGCAATAGGTGGAGCAGCAAATCCAGTGCTGCAGGGTGGGGTGGGAAGCACACACCCCAGGTTTGACTGAGGGCTCTGGGCTGGGACTTGACAACTGTGTTCTGCCCATCAATGTTGGTGGCCTGGGGGTGTCCCTATTGTCCCTGGCAGCAGGGGCTGTTCAGGAGCAAGATTGCAGGAGGGTAAAGCCATGGTTTTGGGACAGACTTTATTCATAGTTTGGACAGACTTTCGTATTCATAGGCAGACTTTATTCATTTATTCATAAATAATATTCATTATTTAGGTGAGGGCTTGGCCAGGCTACTTATGGGTGGATGGTGGATGCAGGGAGACCTGCAGCATGGCCAGGCACTGTCCCTGGTCAGTGGCACCTCTGTAAGGCCTTGTTCCCAGCCCATGGTGGCTTTGGACCTTGCCTAGTGTGGCTGAGCTGTTCCAGGGACTGCTCTGGGGTTTGGCCCCGACTTTATTATTCCCAGAGCATAAATTCAGGCAGGAACCCTGGGATGATGGAGGTCTGAGCAGAACAGCATCAGTGGCTCTTGGTGGAAAGAAGCCCGGGCTGTGGGGTCCCTTGGGGGTGCCCATGGCACCATGGCAGCTCTGGGGATTGCTGGCTGTGCCTTGAGTCTGCAGGGACAGGATTTATTAAAGGATGGGCTCTCCCATGACTTTGGTATCTGGTTTGGTAACCTATGTTGGATGTGAAATTAGCAGTTGCTCTCTCAAAGGGCACCACAGGCACAGTTCAGGGTGTTCACCCTCCTGCCCTGGGGCTCTTTGTGCCCATTCGTTTGGGATGGGCAGGCAGGCACAGCTGGAGCTCCCAGTGATGGAAGTGTGCTGCCAGTTTGCTTGGTCCTGGGGAAGGGTTGGGGAGCAGGTCAAGGCTCTTTTGGGGGAATGGTGGGAGCAGTTCTGTGCTGTTTTGGTGCTGCAGCGCATTGATGGGGCTCCCTGTGGCACGGGCCCTGGGATGAGGGAAGGGGTATAAGGAGAGCTGATAGCAGTGTGGCTGTTCTGCTCTATGCAGGATCTGTGCCTTCTGCACTTTGTCCTGAGGATGGAAAGCTCTCTACACAGGAGCTGGCAGATCTGTCCCTTCCCCCTGGCTGGTGGCAGATAGCTGGGGGGAAACTGATGCTGCCAGAAAATGAAAGGCTGAAATTTGGGGTGCTGGGGGGGCTGTAACATTGCCTCTGCTGGGGTGCAGTTGCCAGCTCCTGCTGCCAGGGCTGGGAGGGTGCTGGTACTGAATCCTGCAGCAGGAATCAGTTGGATACTACCCTGGTTATGGGTGCTCTTTGCCCTCTCATTGTTTGCAGCAGGTGTGGGTAGGGGAAGCACGGGTTTGGCAGGGGTGTGGTGGCCCAGCAGTGTCTCCGTGAGTCCCTGTTGGCATGGCAGCTGGGGCACACCTGTTGCAGAACACCTTTGTCCACACTGGCTGCTGCCATGGCCCTGTGCTCAGGTCAGGCATCTTGTGCCAGTGGGAAGGTGGCCGTGTCCCAGTGCCGTATGGCCCTTGCACAGGGCACTGACAGTGATGTGCCCTCTTGGTGCATCACACAGGTGCCTGGCTGACACTGCAGGAATGGGGGAGAACCGTGGTGGGTGTTCCTGGATCCTCAGCTCAGGAGAGTTGTTGACAAACCCCAACAGGAATTTCTTGCTCCTCCAGCCTCCCCAAGGCAGGACCCCAGGCTGCCGTGCCAGAGCTGTCAGGGGTGGGGATGTGTCCGTGCTGGAGGCGCGGGGTAGTGGGACAGATGACGCAACTGGAAGTGACCAGAGGCAGAGGTGAGGGCAGCGAGGCCTTGGCAGGATGGGAGTTGGCAGCCCCTGGACCTGGCCTTGTCTGTCCCCATGGGGCAGGTGACCTTGAGGAAGCCTCTCAGGCCCCACCTGGGTGGTAACCATCAGTCCATGGTCAGATTTCTACTGGAGCTGGGCAGCTTGGCACAGCCTCATGCATTTTGGGGCCTGTTTTGCCCCAGAGCTCTTGATCTCATCTTTCCCAGTGACCATGGCTTTACCTGCCTTTACATTCTGGCTGTGTACAAAAGTGGGCATCTAACAGTGATTAAAGTGTGAAGCCATGAAAATTTAAAGGTATTTCTGCAGTCTTAAAATGCTATTGGAAGAGTTGGATCCTGCAGGATTTGAGAGCCCCGTCTCTCAGGGTTCCTGCAGGCCAGCACCTATTGCCAGTTCCTGCTGGCACTGTGGGCAGCACTGGCATGGGCAGAGAGGCTGGCATGGAGTAGGCAGCAGCTCCTTCCTCTCATGAGGAGGACAGGCAGACCCTGCCCTGTTCTCTGGGGGGTACGTGCAGGGATTTTGGATGCTGTGTGTGATGCTGATTCACCTGTGTTGGAGCCAATAAACCCCCTTGCAGGTGCCAGGCTATGGGCAGGGGGGCTGACATGGCAGGTTTGGGGTGCAGGGATGCCGCTGGAGATGCCAGCTTGAGAGTCTTAGTATGGGGGTGCCCAGCCCCTGTCTGCCTCTCTCCCACACCGTGCTGACTGGAGGCTGTGGCTTGTGGGCATCAGGCATTGCTGGGGACAGGCAGGAGGGAACTGAGTGGACTTTTGGGTGACAGGGATGGACAGGAAGAGCTGCCTCTGCCTGCCCTGCTGTCCCCATGAGGACTGCCCCCTGGGCTCCTGGGACATGAGTGCTGCCACATCCTGGGGACACCAGTGGAGTTGTGCAGTTGTCCATGACCTGACACCCATGTCTGTGCTGGCCCTGGCTCCAGCACATCTCCCAGCTGTCCCAGTGGCGGCTGGAGGGTGGCCATGGTGGCACCATTGTGCTGGGCCGGGCTGTTTACTCTGCTCTGTTTGCACCACTGTCCTGTGGTACTTGTCTGCTGGCCTTTTGACCTGGCTGTGTGGGAGCTGTGTGTTGCAGCAGGTGCTGCTGCCTCCTGCTCGGCCTCCTAGCAGCCTCTCGCTCCCATCTGACAGTGTGGCAGAGGATGGGCACAAGCGTTGAATCAGTGTCCCAGTGCTCCCAGAAAGGCATGTCCCCCTGCCAGGGGCCAGCACCCTGCTGTAGCACCACCCAGCTCTGCCTCCCTGCTGGAGGAATTGGGCAGGACCCCACCTACCCCTCCAGCCAAGGGCAGGGCCGAACGTGGGACAAGTTACCCCGCTGCCTGTAGGGTGGCAGGTGGACACCCAGCACTTGTGCAAATCTGGAGAGCGCCTGTGGCCTCATCCTGCTCACATACAACCAGGCTGAAATGAACATGTGGCAGGGGATGTGGGAGAAGATAATGGCACCACCCAGAAGCTGTCCCTGGCCCCCACAGCCACTGTCACCTGGCACAAGGCCTCCTGGGACCAGTGTCCCACCCTCGGTCCTGCACCTGTGCCCTTGTCAAGAGAGGAGGGGGGCAGGGGATGGGTGACAGAGCAGGGCAGACGAGCTGGTGCAATCATGGCCAGCTGCTGGCAGGGACCGGCCCCTCTCTTCTCCTCTCCTGGGCCCTTTCCTACCTACTGGGGAGCATTTCCTTCCTAGCTGCTTGCATCCTGGCCTTTCCTCCTTGCTTCCTCACACGATCCCAGAATGTCCCCCAGTGTCTTGCACCTGCAGGTAGGGACCCCACTATCCCCAGGCTGTGCTGGTGTCCCCACCTGATGCCTCTCTGGAAGTCTAAGGCTCCATTGGGCCCCGCTGCATGCCAGTGCCCCTGGGGACCAGGGGTCAGTCCTAGAGGTGCAGCCTGGTAAATAGCCATCTGCTACCATGTCTGCCCATCACCATGTCACTGTGGGTGCCAAAGGTGTGGGACAGCCTGATGTGGGACAAGGGGCGGAGACAAGGGACATCTCTGGGGATGGAGATGAGCAAAAGTCAATGACCCCTGTAAAAAAAAATAAACAACAACAAGCAGATTCCAACAAGCTGTTGCCACCAAGGACAGTCCGCACACGAGCCTGGTACAGGCCAGCGTGGGTGTGTGGGGGTGGTCCCCCCGGTGGCTGGGCACAGAGGCCCCGTTGTGTGCCTGGTAAACAGGCAGGGGGTGGGGCAGGGGCCACGGGACAGCAGTGTGTGTCAGGGTGTCCCCTGCTATCCTGCCTTGTGCAGGAACAGTGACACCAGGGACTGTCCCTAGGACTGGTGTTATCAGAAAGATGACGGTTCTCAGGCACTGCTCCTGGGGGCATTTTCCATCTCCTCCAGCCCTTCTTCGTCTCCAAAATCAGGAACTCTGGCATGGTGAGTGCAGCATGGGCAGCATCCATGGGTACAGTTGTGCTCATCCCGCAGAAGTAGCACTGTGGCCATTTGCTGGCAGGGACCTGGGTGCAGGGCTCCCTCTGCTCACTGCCATTTGAGAGAGCAGCTCACTGCTGCTCTGACTTTCTTGACACAGGGGCCTGACCCTGTCACTTGTTGGCAGCTGCATCCTTCATATTAAAGTCCGTTCTTGCCTCCCCATGGGCTTGCCCATTGGCACTGGTCACTGGGAGGAGGCTGGTGTGGATGGTGTAGAAAGCACCTTCCCAGCAGTGGAGTTGGGTCCTGCTGTGCCCATGGGTGGCAGCAGTTTCAGGGACTCAGCAGCTGCCTTGGTTCTGATCTGGCCCTGGAGTGAGCTGAAGCTGGCTCACCTCACCCTGTGCCTCAGTTTCCGAGCCTGCAGAGGCTCCCTGCTGCTGGGCAGCGGGGCTGTGCCGTTTCTGGGCGCTCCAGTGCAAAGTGGCAGCAGCTGCGCTGGCAGTGTGCCGGGTGCTTGCTCCTGCCCATAGCTGGAGATGCTGATGCCTATCCCCAGGGCCTCTGGGCACAGGGCCTAGCCTGGACTTCTGAGCCACTGTGGCCAGGAATTCCTGAGGATTTGCTGTTATTTACCATATGCTGCCAGTAGAAATTCCTTGCAGCCAGAGCCTTTTGGGAGGGCATGGAACAGGTACCAGGATGGCCCAGTTGCACCTGGAGCTGGTGCCAGGGCCTGGCTGAACTGAAGTCTGCTTTTGGACTCAGCTATTGAACCTTGTGAGATCCAACAGTGGCACAAATGAGAAGGGGACATCATGCTGCTCCAGGCTGTGAAGGGCACTAGCCTTCAGAACTTGAGGTCTTCTCCCTGGGCAGCTCCAGCTATAGTGGACCATCGAGGCTGAGCTCAAGCCCCAGCAGCCTGTTTGCACTGCTGGAGGAGGGATCCATCCCCTCTGTGTACCCTGCCCTGTCCTGCAGTGCTCTGGGCAGGGTGGTGGAGGCTGAAGGTTGTGGGATGCCCAGGAACCTCTTTGCCACTGGCTGAGCTGTGACAGAGCCGCCAGCCATTTGCAATATGTGGACACAGTGCTGCACTGCACCAATGCCTGGGGGCCCCTGCACTGCCTGTGCTTCTCCCAGGTGGCTGTGTTCTGTCCCTAAGCATCCTCTTCCCTCTGCTCTGTATCATCCCCAGTGGGTGCTGGCCTTCGAGATCTTCATCCCCCTGGTGCTCTTCTTCATCCTCCTGGGGCTGCGGCAGAAGAAGCCAACCATCCCTGTGAAGGAAGGTGAGTCCCAGCAAGGCAGTGCTTGGGGCACTCCCACACTTGGGGGTACCCTGAGGCCCTGGGGGGGTGCTCCAGCCTGGGGACAGGGGGGACCTAGAGAGGCCTTTTGGAGGACATTGCACTGGGCAGGGGCTACAGCCAAGGACTGGTGGAAGTAGCAGAGTCTGTCCCAGCCTGGGATGGCTCCCCTGGGGGTTGCAGCATCAACCAGCCTGTGGCTGTCATCAGCATGGACATTTTGCATGGGGAAGGGCAAGCTGAATGGTGCTGGAACAGCCACAGCCCCCCTAAGTAGTCAAGAGTCAGCTGGAGTGACTCTGGGAAGGGCTCCCCAGGTGGGGGAAAGTGACCTACAGGAAGCCTTACGCCTGGCCCTGGTGTGTTCAGAGGCCTGGCAGGATGATAAATTGATGGGACTGGAGCTGAGGGCTCTGAGAGAATTCCAGCTGGAGCTTTGGCCTGGGCTCTGGTGGCTGTGGGCTGTGCAGCTGGGAGGAGGCAGTGGAGTGAAGCTGTCAGCTCACAAGGGCCCATGGATGCCCACCTTGGTGGATGCCCTGGTACAGATGGCACAGCAGGGCCAGGGGAGATGCTGGGCACTGGTGGTGACCCCATGTGACGATGGTTTGAGCCTGTGTTTCAGTGTGTCCCGGCGAGGGAGAGCCCAGCTGCCAGTGCGGTCTGGCTGTGGCAGGTGCTGCCGGGGTTCCTGCCTTGGCGCTTACATACGCTCTGTGTTGTGTGGTTTTTGGTTTGGTTTTTCGTTCTTTTTTGCTCATGTTTTCTTTTTCTTTCCCACCATCTCCCCTGCCCGCCTGCCCTTCATGCCTCAACTGCATGCGCCAGTCTGTAAGTTGGTGGGACGGGTGGGCGCCTCCTCCCATTCCCTTACCAGTGCTGGCCTCATAGTCTGGGAGGAAGAGCCTGGTTTTGATCAACTCACTCTGGCCTAATCTATACCTCTGTAAACCCCTTGCCCTCCTCCACAGCTGGTGAAGATGAGCTTGGGCAGCACAGTATGGCCCCTGCCTGCTTCTCCCTGGGGACTGACCAGCCATGATGGCTGGTACCCGCTTGGTTGATGGTGCTGGGTTCCCCAGGTGCTGGGGCCGCTGGTGGCCATGTCCTGAGCTTCATAGGGCTCTCCAAGCCAGGTGGAGGCTTGTCTTACTCCTTCTTCTTGCTTGCCTCCTGGAGCAAAGTCTGCTGGGTCCTGTCACCCATGTGGTTGCCTGTGGTCACCCAGTCTTGCCCAATCGCCAAGGGATTGGGGCTGGCTCCCACCCTGGCACCACCACCAATACAGGTCCCTGTATTGGCCCCTCGTGGCTGGGACAAGCTGGAATGTGGCACTAGAACCTCAAGGCCAGCAAGATGCCATGTACTGACTTTGTCACCAAACCTGGCCACCAGCGTGGGTTCCACCACCCCAAGAGGCTGCTGGCCTATCCCATGCTGCACCTGTCCCTTGTTCCTGCCAGAAGCCCATCTTCACCAGTGCCCACTGATTGTGGCCTTGTTGACAGCACTGACCTATCTCTAACCACAGGGTCATTGGCAGGGTGGCGAAAGCAGGGTCCCTGCCTGGCACTGCCCGATGATGACCTGTGGTCCCCATCGGGCAGTGGCATTCTGGGCTTGCCCTGCCCTGGGGAAGGGCATGGGAGGGTCCCAGCAGGGACGATGGCTCAGTGCCAGTGGAGGGGGGAAGGTTTGCCAGCCCTTTGCTGCTTCTTGTTTCTCCCATCTCCCCACTCCATGTCTCCATTTCCATCTACTTCCAGCCGCTACACGTTGAGGCAGCTGGGTTGGGGGGAGGCTGTGGGCTCTGGGAGCTGCAGGTGACAAATTTATTTTCCCTGTTGTATTTTTCCTCCTTTTCCTCTGGAGATCCACTACTGTCTCTGAGGCTACTAACAGGAGGGGCCGGGAGCCTGGAGGAGGTTGGTGGCCATCTTGGGGGCACGTGGCAGAAGTTGACATTGTCGTGGGGCTCAAGGGAGCCATCAGCCAGGGAAGAGTGGGTGGGGGCAAGAGGGCTGGAGCCAGGGATGCTGGAGCTGCCTGCAGCCCCACAGGGTCACCAGCCAGGACAGCCCTGGTGGGAAAGCTGCTGACTTCTGACCATGGCCACCAGCCTCCCATGGGCTCACAGACCCCAGCGTGTGCTTTTCTGAACTGAGTGTCTGTTTCTCTGGTGGCCCCTTCTCCCTCCCTGCCTCTTTGCCTTTCCTCCCTGCTGCCCGCACTTTCCTTGGCCTCTTCTGCACTCTTACTGGCTCCAGCTTTCTACACGGCGGCCCCGCTCACGTCAGCCGGGATCCTGCCAGTCATGCAGTCCCTGTGCCCTGATGGCCAGCGTGATGAGTTTGGCTTCCTGCAGTACTCCAACTCCACGTGAGTTTTGCCCTCACCATGCACTTCCTCTCCCACCCCTCATGCTCCCACACAGAGCCTGCCCCTTTCCACACTGACATTGCCACCCTGGGGCTCAGGCAGAAGCTGGCATCCCCCAAAACTGTTTGGGTGCAGACCACCGTGTCCTTGGTGCAGGGGACACCTCAGTCTGTTCTGCTGTGGGCTCCCAGGTATTCAGTGCTGGGAGGAGGACGGAGGTGGCCCTTGGAGACACCTTGGGGTGCTGGGGCTCTCCTTTGAACCCTGGCACACTGGATTCAGTGTGCAGGCAAGGGCAGTGGTACCCCGTTTCAGACAGGACTGCTGTCCCCTGCACCTGAGGGGCTCTTTCCCCCAGAACTCTGGGGAAGGTGTCCCCATCCCTCTGTCCCTGAAGCCAGGGCGGTGCTGGGCTCTCGCAGGGTAACGCAGATTCTGGAGCACCTCAGCGAGGCAGTAGAGCAAAGCAGCCTCTTCGACCCGCAGCATCCAGGACTGGAGGAGGAGCTGGAGTCTCTGCGCCGGCACCTGGAGGCCCTCAGCAGCCCTGAGCCCAGCTCCATGGAGACCCACTTCAGCAGCCAAGCAGGTGGGTTGTGCTCTGCCTGCCCCCACTACCTGTTTGGGAAGGGACAGATAGCGCAGCTGGCCCAGCACCCAGCAAAGTGATGGTGTGCGGCAGTGCCCCGCCACTGTCCCACGTCACTGCATTGGGCAGGGCCAGCTTTGGGGCCATGCCGTGTCCCTCATGCTTGTGGGCTGCTCTGACCTCCCACCTTGTTCCTTGGCAGGGTCCAGCTTCACACTGGCATGGGCGGCCAAAGACCAGGGTGAGCTGCGGCGCTTCCTGATGCAGAACCTGTCCCTTCCCAACAGCACAGCTGAGCTGCTCCTGGGCTCCAGCATTGACCTGCGGGAGGTGGGTGACCTCTGGGCTTTGCAGGGGTCTCTACTACCCTGTGAATGGCACCCAGCTTAGATTTGTCCTGCCTTGCCCACCAGGGCCTTGCTGGGCAAGCAGGCGCAGCACTGGTGCTCCACTTTTGGCACACCTGGCAGTCGTGCTCTCATCTCGGTGCAGGTGTACCGGCAGTTTTTTGATTCTTTTCCTTTGGTACCTGATGAGACCCATGAAGGAGACCTGTGGGATGGGTTTGGCCCCAGCAAGAAGATGGCACAGCTGGAGGTGAGGAGGGGTGCTGCATGCAGGGGACATGGTAGGGTAGAGCCCGTCCTCTTGTCCCCTCCATATCCCACCCCTGGTGATCTGGGGGTGTCTGTCCCAGTAGGTGGGCCATGACAGAACATTGTCAGGGGGCAGAGCAGCAGCAGGGGTGTCTGGGGTCCATCCTGGTGCTGCCACCAGTTCCCCCAGTTTTATGAGACACACCAGTACCTATGCCTGGGTTTGCCATTGCAGTGGGGGTTGGTGCTGCCTTGGTGGTGGCTGTGGAGGGAGCAAGGTGGGAAGTTGTTCCCCACCTTGCACCTGGCATGCAGGGGCCCCCTGCTCCCTGCATCTGCACATCCTTTTTCTTCCCCGCCCTGTGGAGACCATGAATGATGTGGGGCTGTTCATGAATGCTTGGGGACACACAAGGAGGGGGACCTGGGGGGAGCCCCCATCCCACCAGCTAGCCCCACTCTTCATCTTGCAGAAGAGTCTCCCCAGTGGCTGGAGGAGCCTGCAGGAAGGGCTGGTTCACAGGGTGCTGTGGGACCCAGTGGCAGCCCCACACCATCCGGCACTGCTCCGCATGCTCTCCCAGGCTCTGGGCCTCACCAGCACTGCTGTGGCACCTGCCATCTCTGATAGCCCCAAGGCCTTTGTCACCGAGATGGAGGTGAGCACGTCATGGGGGGCAACCTGGGCTGCTCTGGAACACCTCTGCCAGAGCAGGCACTGCAGCGCTGTCCCTACAACTTTGTGCCCTGTAGAATGTCCTCTTCACCGGGCCAGTGCTGGAGCAGCTGACATGTGAGCAGTACCCAGGGGGACTGCACCGCCTCCTGCGCGTGTCCCCCAGGCAGCAGCCACTGCTGGCAGCGTACCGGGCGCTGGCCTGCAATGGCAGCCGAACCATCCGCCAGGAGCGCTTTGCCCAGCTGGCCTCCGAGCTCCAGAAGCAGCTGGACACCCCCAAGATAGTCAGCAGGGTGAGAGCTGGGCAGGTGGGGCAGGCTGCTGGCAGGGATGAAACTTGGGAAGGGTTTTCAAGCTCAGCTGGTGTTGTGTTGGGATGGGGAACAGTTAAATGGCCTGGCTTCTCCTGGTTATCCCCTTCTCTGACATGAGTACCCCGCCCCCCCCAGCTCCATGGTAAGATCCCAGGTGGTTTACCCTCTAGCACTTGCTTGGACACTGCCTATTGGATGGGACTGGGTGTCCCCAGCATCTTCTTAGGTGTCCCTGCCAGCTTCTCTCCCCAGGACTGGCAAAGCCCTTGCTGGCACAGCTGACGTCCCACTCCTTGTCCCACCCAAGCTCAATGTGTCCTTTGTAGGAACAGAGGACCACCTTTCCTGTCTTGAATGATATCTTGTGTCCTCACGCAAGTCCCTGCCAGCATTTGCTACCATTCTCATTGCCTCATAGCCACAGATGCACAGCAATGAGTCCAGGGCCCTACCTCGGCACAGCTCCAACCTTTTAACCAAGAAAGTGGAGTTGCTACTTACTGCTTGGGGTCCTCGTTGGTCCCTTCCTAAAGGCAAGCAGATCCTGCTGTCCCAGCAATGAGTAACTCCTTGTCCACGCATGCTCACAGCTGAAGCTGGAGGAAGTGAACAGCACAGCCACCCAGCACCGCCTCCGTGCCCTCCTCGAGGACTTGGTGGAGATGGAGAAGGTTCTCCAGGACATGGATATCCTCTCAGCACTGGCTAAGCTGCTGCCCAGGGGAGCCTGTGCCAGCAAGGCCGCGCCACCCACGGCCAACAGCACCAGCTGGGCTAGTGCCAATGCCACGGCTGGCAATGCCACAGCAGAGGAGGAAGAGGGCACTGGGGAGAGCCCGTCTGGCATCGACAACCCCCAGGGACAGTTCTCAGCGTTTGTGCAGCTCTGGGCGGGGCTGCAGCCCATCCTCTGCGGCAACAACCGGTAGGAGCACTGGGGGGTGGCTCCAGGTTCTCCCTGCACAGGCCACTGGTGTCCCCCCTTGCTGAGCAGGCAGGATTGGTGCTGTACCGCAGCCTTGTCCTGCAGCCAAGGATGCTCTGTGTTGGCCAGCACCACGCAGGCACTGGAGTCAGTTTGAAGGCCTGTCATGGGCAGGGGTGGGGGCTGCCTGCAGCAAGGGCTGCTGAGCCTGAAGCAGAGTAGAAAGCCTGAGCTCCCTTTGCAGGACCATCGAGCCTGAGGCACTGAAGCAGGGCAACATGAGCTCGCTGGGCTTCACTAGCAAGGAGCAGCGAAACTTGGGCCTCCTTGTGCATCTGATGACCAGCAACCCCAAAATCCTGTATGCACCTGTGGGCACCGAAGTTGACAAGGTCATCCTGAAGGTGAGGATGCATAGGTTGGGAAGGACCCCGTTCTTCTCCCACCATCCTGCTCTGCAGATGGGCTGTGTGGCAGGGAAGAGGTTGACTGCCAGACACAGGGACTTCCCACAGGCAGTGGGAGGTGGACAGGTATCTCCATGACTGCTAGTCATCCCAGAGAGCAGGAAGCCCCTGCCTCTGCCTGCTGTATGACTTTCTGCTTGGCCCCCAGGCCAACGAGACCTTTGCCTTTGTGGGCAACGTCACCCACTACGCCAAGGCATGGCTGAACATCTCCCCCGAGATCCGAGCCTACCTGGAGGAGGGCAGGCTGCAGAGGCGCATCCACTGGCTCCAGCAGGTAGGACAGTGTGGTGAGCATGAGCCTGCCTGGGATTTACTGCCCTGGCAGTGGGGAAGGTGTTGTCCTTCCCCCCAGATACCCTGTAACTTCTTCGTGGGGTTCTCCCTGGTATCCACCTTCTCTTGTGGAGACTAGTCTGGATCCCTTCACAGTGTGCACACTGTTCCTCATCCCCAGGATGAGCTTTGGGTCCTACCTGTGTCTGTGGATGGGGACAGTGACCTGAGAGGCAGGGCATACCCCAACTTAGCCCTCCCATGTCTTCCTCTCTGTCTCAGTTGACCGCTGACCTCCACAAGCACCCAGAGATCCTGAATGTCTCTGACAATGATGTTCTCCACAACTTTCTCAACGGCAACTTCTCCCTGCCCAATGCCAGCATCCTGCTCCAGCAGCTAGATACCATTGACAATGCTGCCTGTGGCTGGGTCCGCTTCATGGCCAAGGTGAGGTGGAGCACACCTGTGGGAAGGTTGAGCCACTGACATCCACGCTCTGTTGGGCTGAAGAGGGTCAGATCCAGTGAGACCTTTTTAAGGGCATGGGACAGGAGCCCTGGGGAAGGTGGTGGCTCCTGCAGTGTCCAGAGCTTTGGGGTAGATGTCTAGGGTGGAGGTGCTCACACATTGTTGATTTCAGGGGCTGGGGTTGGCTTTGGGTGGTGCATGCTGTACTATCTTTGGGCTCTGTGTGCTAGACAGAGCATCTAGGGCCTTGGGGTCTCACTAGCCTGCTGGAGCATGTCCAGAGAAGGGCAGTGGAGCCAGGGAAGGTTTTGGAGCACAAGTCTGATGAGGAAGGACTGAGAGCTGAGGGAGCTCAGCCTGGAGAAAAGGAAGCTCAGGAGGGATCTTCTAAGTTTCTGCAATTACCTAGAAGGGTGTTGCAGACAGGTGGGGTTGGTCTTTTCTCCCAGGTTGGTCTTTTCTCCCAAGTGACAGGACAACAGGAAACAGCCTAAAGTTGTAGCAGGGGAGGTTTAGGTTGGATTTTATGGAAAATTTTTTCACTGAAAGAGTGGTCAGCACTGGAACAGTCTGCCCGGGGCAATGGTACTACCCCTGTGTTCAAAAAATGTGTGAATTTGATACCTGGGGGACATGGTTTAGTGCTGGGCTTGATAGTGTTTGGGTTAATGGACTCAATGATCTTGGAGGGCTTTTCCAATCTTAGTGATTCTATGATTCTCCTCCCACTAGGTCAGCGTGGACATCTTCAAAGGTTTCCCGGATGAGGAGAGCATTGTCAACTACACGCTGAACCAGGCCTATCAGGACAATGTCACGGTCTTTGCCAGTATGTCCCTGGAAACCAGCTGTTCTCAGGGGTTCCTGAAACTTTGCCCTTCTCCAGCTGTGCCCTGGAGCCACTGGCTTCAGGGTGTGGGTCCCTTGGTGCACGTGTTGGGTGGATGAGGGGGCTGAGTATCTCGTGGTGCCCATCCTCTGCCCCATGCTGCTGTCCTGGCTCTCCCACTGGTACGGCCTGCTGTCTGTGTGCCTTCGCATCCCATGGGGGTCTCACATCCCTGGCCATGCCACCCTTCTCATCCATGGCAGCCCTCACAGTGCCCTCCCCATCCCTGCCTGTTGCTGTGGGCCAGCTGATGTGGCTGGCCCCTGTGGACTCCCTGCTTCTTCTGCTGCCCACAGGCGTCATCTTCCAGACCAACAGGGATGGCTCCTTGCCTCCCCATGTCATGTACAAGATCCGGCAGAATTCCAGCTTCACAGAGAAGACCAATGAGATCCGGCGGGCGTATTGGCGGCCTGGCCCCAACACCGGCGGCCGCTTCTACTTCCTCTACGGCTTTGTCTGGATCCAGGGTAAGTGTCAGTGCCCTGCCACAGCTGCCCATGGCCCTGGCCCCTCTGTGCTCAGCCTGGTCTCTCCTTTTCTTCCACAGACATGATGGAGCGTGCCCTCATCAACACATTTGTTGGCCACGATGTGGTGGAGCCTGGCAACTATGTACAGATGTTCCCATACCCATGTTATACCCGGGATGAGTGAGTAACACTCACCTGCAGGACATCCCTACTTCCACTTTGCAGGCCAGGATACTTTATCTGGGGAAAGAGAACAAGTTTGGGGGCCAGAATGAGACTGGTGACCTGGAGTGATGAGCAGCCAGTTAAGTCCAATTCCTTGGACGACCAGGCTCAGGGAGGCAGGGGAAAGTAAAGGAATGGCACATGGATCTGTGGGTGGTTATAGATTACAGTGGTCTGGAGGCAGCACCTGTAGAAGTCCCAGAGCCACCAATACTTCTGGGCAGGAGGTTGGAGAGGGCCCCATCCACACCAGGGTAGGCAGGGCCCTGGGCAGAGCCTGTGGCTACTTGCCTGCAAAGGCCTGCCAGCCACGACACTGGATTGTCCTGTGGACTCACTGGAGAAGTTCTTTTAAGGCACTAAGGAGGAGCTGGGTTAGAGACTGGTTGTCCCTGAGTGGTGCGAGAGCCCCTCCAAGGCCCCTTGCCCCAGGGTCTCTGCAGGTCTCTGTGGCAGTGCCACCATCCAGTTCTCCCCTCTCTACCCCATCAGCTTTCTCTTTGTCATTGAGCACATGATGCCCCTCTGCATGGTGATCTCCTGGGTCTACTCAGTGGCCATGATGATCCAGCACATCGTGACAGAGAAGGAGCATCGCCTGAAAGAGGTAGGGATGGAGGAAGACATTCTTGGGGAAGAGTGGGATATCTGCGCCCTGCATTCTGTGCTGTGTCCCTGGTCACCTTCCTTGTATTTCTGGGTTACATGAACTAGGGCAGACGCAGATCCCTGGGTGGAGCTGGTCCTTCTGAGTGTCCCCAGCATGAGATGATCCCTGGCCAGCACTGGAGGGAGCTGAGCTCCTTGGTACCCCAATAGAGGGTGCTGTGTCCTGTCTACTCCCAGCAGCTCCCTTGGTGCTACCCCTTGCCCTCCCAGCCCAGTGAGAATGGAAGCAGGGGTGCACAGGGTTGGGGACAGTCCCGCTGAGTAGTTTTGGCCTCACAGGTGATGAAGATGATGGGCCTGAACAATGCGGTGCACTGGGTGGCTTGGTTCATCACTGGCTTTGTCCAGCTCTCCATCTCGGTCACAGCACTCACTGCCATTCTCAAGTACGGCAAGGTCCTGATGCATAGCGACGTCCTCATCATATGGCTCTTCCTTGCCATCTATGCTGTGGCCACCATCATGTTCTGGTGAGCTGCCTGGTCTGTGCTGGGCAGTAAAGGGGCGTGGGCAGTGCCACCTTCTTGTGCCGTGGAGTGAGGGTGCTGGGAGCTATGTGGGCAAGGGCCAGTGGAGGGGCACGAGTCCCTCCCAAGCAGCTGATTTGGGGAGCCAGTTTATTGCTTCAACACCACCGGAACCAGATGGTGTGGGGAAAGTGCTGGTGGGGTGGGATCCAAGGAGATGCTGTCCTCCCTGCAGCTTTCTGGTGTCGGTGCTCTACTCCAAGGCCAAGCTGGCCTCTGCCTGTGGCGGCATCATCTACTTCCTCAGCTACGTGCCCTACATGTATGTGGCCATCCGGGAGGAGGTGGCTCATGACAAGATCACGGCCTTTGAGAAGTGCATTGCGGTGAGTTGGCTTCAGCAGCTGAGGACACGCTTAGTCCCAGGTTTGCCTCAGGTGCCTCGTGTCCAGTACAAAGCCACCAAGCTGTCACCAAGCCATGGGCAAGCCATTGCCTCTATGAACCAACTCCCTGTGGGGCTTTGGAGGTATCTTTGGAGGCATTTCCATGGGGCTGGGTGGGGCAGCACTAGATAGGAATTCACCCCAACCTGTTCTTCTGGAGCTGCCCTGCGGTTCCTGCTGACCTCCCATTCCCTTCCCTCCCACCTCTTCACAGTCCCTCATGTCCACCACGGCCTTTGGGTTGGGCTCCAAGTACTTTGCGCTGTATGAGGTGGCTGGCGTGGGTATCCAGTGGCACACTTTCAGCCAGTCACCCGTGGAAGGAGATGACTTCAACCTCCTGCTGTCCATGATGATGCTGGTCGTGGATGCCATGGTGTATGGGGTGCTCACGTGGTACATCGAGGCCGTGCACCCGGGTACGTGTGGGCAGAGGGGCATGAGGGCACCCCAGACCTTACAGGAGCCTCTTTGCTGGGGGACACCTGCCCACATATCCTTATCTGCTGATGTCAGCCAGGTGTCTCAATTCAAGGGCCAGCTGTAGCAAAGCCAGATGTCCACAGCTGAGATACCAATCCCCCTTATCCCCCCCTTGTGGAAGCATCTCAGTTGCTCCCTGTTTTTTTCATTGTAAAGCTGAAGCATGAGCCAACCCAACCTGAATCCCAAAAGAATTTGTTTCCTGGCACAGCCCACAGAGCTCCCCTGAGCCCAGCTGGCTGGAGTGTTCACAGCCCCCACCCTGCAGTGGTGACCTGACCTGGGAAAACCCCCAAGCCCATGCCCATGCCAAGCTCTGACCCAGTCCTCAGCAGCTTCTGCATGGCCCTGGGTGTAGGGTTGGCCCTGACTCCCTGGGGCTGTGGTTGCAGGCATGTTCGGCCTGCCACGGCCCTGGTACTTCCCTTTCCAGAAGTCTTACTGGCTGGGCAATGGGCGCGTGGAGACCTGGGAGTGGACCTGGCCGTGGTCACGCAACACCCGCCTCAGCATCATGGAGGAGGATCAGGCCTGTGCCATGGAGAGCCGGAGGCTGGGTGAGGGCAGCTGGGGGTGGCAGTGGGTGGCACAAGGGTGGCCCTGGCTCTGCTGCAGGGTCTTGCCTTGGCCATAGACCCCTGTGCTCTTGTCAGGGTAGGATACTAGGCCAAGCACTGTGGCTTCTCTGGGAGCTGCCTCTGTGGCATGGGAGGGGGGAAATGGTGAGAAGCAGAGGGGAAGGGACCACAAGCCAGCATAGCCACCATGGGATGGAGGCGGGTTGATTGATTCCCAGGGAATCCCACTCAAAGACTGGCTTCCCTGCCCTCCCCTGGCTCCTCACCATCCTACTGTCACAGCAGAGGAGACAAGGGGCATCGAGGAGGAGCCAACGCACCTCCCCTTGGTCGTCTGCATTGACAAGCTCACCAAAGTCTACAAGACAGACAAGAAGCTGGCGCTAAACAAGCTGAGCCTCAACCTCTACGAGAACCAGGTTGTGTCCTTCCTGGGGCACAATGGTGCAGGCAAGACCACCACCATGTGAGTGCCTGTCCAGGCAGACAGAGACCATGTTCCTCTGGCCAGCTGCAGGGTGTGAGGCAGGGGCTTCAGAATGTCTCTGCAGGGCCCTGTGGCAGCTGGTACCATATGCCCAGAGGGCAGCAGTGTGGGTGTGGGGCTGGCACAAACATGGGGCAGAAGTAGGCTCATGGCCCTGTGCTGATACTGCTCTGCCTGGGGCCCAGCAGATGCTCCCAGAGGTGGTGGTTGGGACTGGGGCCAGATTGAGGAATATGAGCTCCCTCACACTGTTGCCTTTCTCCATCCATCCAGGTCCATCCTCACTGGCTTGTTCCCTCCAACATCGGGCTCTGCTACCATCTATGGCCATGATATCCGTACGGAGATGGACAAGATCCGGAAGAACCTGGGCATGTGTCCCCAGCATAACGTGCTCTTTGACAGGCTGACGGTGGAGGAGCATCTCTGGTTCTACTCGCAGCTCAAGAGCATGGCAGAGGAGGAGATCCGCAAGGAGATGGACAAGTAGGCACCCTGCAGCTCCTTTGTCTTCATCCATGCCTTTGGCATGCGTGAGTCTCCTTCCTGCTGGCTGTGCTATGGGGGGCAATCTGGTGGCAGAGGTGTCCCATGGAGCAACTCCACCAGGTGTTTTCCCACCCTTGGGGTATCAGGCTGAAGTGAGCAGAAGTGAGCAGAAGATTCTTATAGCCTGACTGCAGCTGGGCAGTCCCAGCAGCCAAAGGCTGCAGATACCATGTGGGGAAGAGCCATTACATACTCCCCACTAGGCACCAGTACGGCCCCCCCCAGCATTCCTGATGCTTCTGCCCTGTCCCCAGGATGATTGAGGACCTGGAACTCTCCAACAAACGGCACTGCCAGGTGCAGACTCTCTCGGGTGGCATGAAGAGGAAGCTGTCGGTGGCCATTGCCTTTGTGGGTGGGTCGCGGGCTGTTATCTTGGATGAGCCCACAGCTGGTGTGGACCCATATGCCCGAAGGGCCATCTGGGACCTCATCCTCAAGTACAAGCCAGGTGAGCAGAGCTGGGCAGAGCCTAGCGTGCTCCTCTGTGGCAGCCGCCGGCCCCTCTGCTGAGGCTTTGTGCTGCCATCAGGGAGGACCATCTTGCTCTCCACACACCACATGGATGAGGCTGACCTGCTGGGGGACCGCATCGCCATCATCTCCCATGGCAAGCTCAAGTGCTGTGGTTCCCCATTGTTCCTCAAGAGCACCTATGGTGACGGCTACAAGCTGACAGTGGTGAAGAAGCAGTCGGACACCAGGAATGGCACAGGTCTGGGGAGCAGTGGGACCCTTTGTTAAAGGAGTAGATGGCACCAGCCCTTCTTCAGCCTAGCAAAGGAGAGGTCAACACCCAAGTACTCCCATCCTGTGTCTCCTTAGGCCACGTGGGGGGCAGAGGGGATGGGGCAGGGGTGTAGGAGGTCCTATTGCTCAGACTTAATTTTTCCCAGCTGGGTCCTTGGCCAGACCTTAACACAGTGGCATTTTTCTCCAGTTGCTGGTTCTGTCGAGCCTGTGGGTTGCTCTATGGGTTGAGATGTCAAGTGTGAGCCACATTGCAGAAGACTGTCCCCAGGCCAGTCAGGGTGACAGGGAAGCCCCTATGGCACTGGGGAGTAGGGGAAATGTGGGGGGTCCTGGAGGGAGGCCAGGTGTGAACTGACCGATGGGTGCTGTCTCTCTGCTCCAGAGCCAGGCCACAGCCCCCCAAGCCTCTCCTCTGTCAGCCCCTGCTCTGAGCCTCGTGTCTCCCAGTTCATCAAGAAGTATGTGGCCTCCTGCCTCCTCATCTCAGACACCAACACAGAGCTCTCCTACATCCTGCCCAGTGAGGCTGTCAAGAAGGGCTGCTTTGAGAGGCTCTTCCAGGTACCTGCAGGGGCTGGCAGAGTGGGCAGGCAAGGGGCTGTGGTACTGTGGACATCTGCCCTCCTCACACAGCACTTTGCTCCCACAGCACTTGGAGCAGAGCCTGGAAGAGCTGGACCTCACCAGTTTTGGGCTGATGGACACCACACTGGAGGAGGTCTTCCTGAAGGTGTCTGAGGAGGACCAGTCTCTGGAGAACAGTGACGTGGGTACGGGTGCTTGGGGGGGCACAAGGTGCTGCTGGGGCTAGTGAGGGACTGTGTGACCACGCTGGGCTTGGTGGCTGCAGGAGTCTCCTGTCCCAGGTGGAAGACAGATTTCCAGCAGAGCCCATCCTGGCCAAAGGCAGCCAGCCTCTGCTCCACTCTAGCTTTACTCTTCACCTGGAATAGTGGCTAGCTCTGGTGTCCTCAGCACAAGTCTCCAGAGGACACCATGGAGATGCTCCGAGGGCTGGAGCACCTCTGCCGTGGAGCCAGGCTGGGAGAGCTGAGGGTGTTGACCTGGAGAAGAGAAGTCTCCAGGGAGGCCTTATGGCACCTTCTAGTGCCTAAAGGGGGCTTGAAAAAATGAGAGAGAGGGATTTTAAATGTGCAGTTAATGTTAAAACAAGAGGGGGAATGGTTTTAAACTACAAGAGGAAAAGTTTAGATGTTAGAAGAAAATTCTCCCCTGTGAGAGTGGTGAGGCCCTGGCACAGGTTGTGCAGAGGAGCTGTGGGTGCACCATGCCTGAAAGTGTTCAAGGCCAGGCTGGATGGGGCTTGGAGCAACTTGGTCTAGTGAAAGGTCTCCCTGCACTTGGCAGGGGGCTGGAATGAGATGGGGTCCCTTCCAACCCAAACCAGTCTGTGATTCTGTGATACGATCCATCCTCAGTCAGTGCCATGCTGCATTGTAGAGTAGCATGGCTGGTGGCAACCCACATCTTTTCTTCCAGACATGAAGGATTCCAAGGATGCCCTGCAGCCACCTGCCTCTGAGCTGGGCCCAAAGTCTGAAGCCAACGGGGAGCCCCTGGCCGAAGCGGCCGTGCCAGAGAAGCCCGAGGTGGAGCTCAGCAACCTGGTGACCTGCTCCAAGCTGGCGCAGTCGCAGGCATCCCTGCGCTCAGCATCCTCGGTGGGCTCCGTGCGTGGCGATGAAGGTGGGGCTTATTCTGAATTCTTTGGGGATTACGCGCCCCTGTTCGATAACCGGCAGGACCCCGATAACATCAGTCTGCAAGGTTGGTGCCTGGCAGTGGCAGGGGCCGGGGGAGGCACTTAGCTGGGACATGGAGGGTTCGCCCAGGGTGGGCAGAGCTGACCCGGTCCCTCAGGGTATCTGGTTGTGACTGAGATGGGTGGCTGTGACTGCTGGGACGAGAGCCCATGGGGAGGGGGCTGATGGGGCATCCAGCAACACAGCACCCAGACAGCCACAGCCTGGGTGGGAGGGCTGGGAACAGGCTCTTTCCACGAGTTTGCACCCCATGCTGGTAGAGTGTGCATGAGGGTCTCATGCCAAGGCATGGAGCCAGTGGGAGCAGCCAGTGTTGGCTCTGCCTCTGCCTCCTGTGGGCCTCCGGTGCCACCTTGCAGACTTGCCCCACTAACATGGCCTCTTCCCGCACTGTCACCAGTTGGGTTTCTCCTCTTGGTCCTTGGGCACAGAATCCCCTTGCAGGCGATGGCTTCACCTGTCATACCCTGCCCCAGGTGCAAGGCTCTCCCTGCCTGGATGCTGGGATTGCTGGATAGAGAGGGTGCAGACAGGTGCATCGAGGTTATTGCTGTAGTCAGAGATCCTGTTCTGGGTTATCTCACAACTCTTGTGAATAATTTAGGGATGTGCCACCTCTTCCCCCTAGCAGGGCTGTGGGAGGCAGAGCTGGGATAGTGCTGTGACAGAGCTTCCACTGTCTCGCTGGGACTCCCACCTGTGTCTTGTCCCCTGTTCCTGACTGTGCTGATCCCCCACCAGCTGGCAGAGCTGATGGGAAAATGGACAGGTCCTAGAAGAAAGCACCAAATTAGGTTGTTTTTTTTAAACTATTGTCTAAATTTTCCTTTTGGGGCAAAGAGGAACCTGCCAGCCAGATACCATGCTTCTGACTGCACTGCTGCTGCGGCTCAGTGTCAGACTTGGGGTTGGGTGCTGCCCTTACCCTTGGGGTGGCTGAGTTGGGCTGGTGTTTGGCTCAGCTTCCTGGGAGCCCAGGCAGGTGTGGGAGTAACTGTGCCAGAGGGCTGATGTCCCTCTCCCTCCTAGAGCAAGAAGCAGAGGTGGAAGCAGAGGATCGTGACCTGGCAGGTCAGGGAAGCTTCAAGCTGGAAGGCTCGTGGCTGAAGCTGCGCCAGTTCCACGGGCTGATTGTCAAACGCTTCCACTGCGCCAAGCGCAACACCAAGGCCCTCTTCTCACAGATCCTCCTGCCCGCCTTTTTCGTCTGCGTGGCCATGACTGTGGCGCTCTCCGTGCCCGAAATAGGTGCATGCAAGCCACCTACCTACCTGCATGCTTGGCAACCTGTTCTGCCTCTCCCAGTGTGGCCACTGGCTGCAGGAGGACAAGGCGAAGACAGTCTCCCTGTGTGCAGTGGTGCTATGGGTACGAGCAGGTTCCTGTTGTTGTCCCCCACAGGTGACCTGCCACCCCTCATCCTCTCGCCATCCCAATACCACAACTACACTCAACCCAAGGGCAACTTCATTCCTTATGCCAACGAGGAGCGGCGTGAGTACCGGTGAGAGCTGCCACTGCTGGTGACCAGCACCCTGTGCCCAAGGCCCATCCATGGGACTATTAGGGGGGCAAGTGGGGAGGGCAGCCCACAGTAGGCCTAGTGCCAGGGCTGGCTCAGGCTTGGAGCAGAGCCTGGCTGGTGCCGTGTCCCTTGCCAGAAGGCAACCTCTGTCCTGGCCAGGGTGTCTCTGGGAGATGTGTGAGCCCTGACACTGTGACAAGCAGCTCAGTCATGCCAGGCACAGGCTGTGTATGCCCATGATAAGTGCCAAGGCCTCAGGGAGGTCCTGGAAGAAGATGGTCGTGGTGCTGAGATCTGTGTCTCCTACTCCTTGCTCCTGCAGCATTAGGCTGTCTCCCGATGCCAGCCCTCAGCAGCTGGTGAACACTTTCCATCTGCCCTCTGGTGTGGGGGCCACCTGCGTGCTCAAGACACCCTTTAACAACACGCTGGACCAGCCCATGCAGACCCTCAACCTCAATAGCAATGAGTCCAAAATGCTGGCAGCCAAGTACTTCGATGCCATGTGCATCGACTCCTTCACCCAGGGCCTTCCGCTTTCCAACTTTGTGCCACCACCTCCATCCCCGGCTCCCTCTGACTACCCCATGTCAGTGGATGAGGACCTGCTCCATGCCTGGAACTCCACAACCTTCTCCACTGTTAAAGGTATTACCTGTGCTGGGTGCTCTTGTGTCTGGGATTTGTCTCCAGCAGGGAGATAATGCCTCTCCTCACAGAAGTGGCTCCAGGGACCCCTGTGAGTACCTGTTAGTCTGGCCTGGCCACACAGCAGAGCTTTGTGGGGCAGAACTTGTGGCTTTGGCCCTGGAACACTGTCCCCATTGAGCCCCAGCCATACCAGTAGAGCTCCTTGGATGGTGACACTGTCACAAAGCCCTGTGGCCAGCCTTGCGTCACCTTTGCTGGATGTGATCCCCTGCCCTTTCTTTCTCCAGCCACACCTCGTGGCCCATCTCTGAATCTCTGTCCCCCCAAACCTTTTTGCGTGTCCATCTCTTGGTCACCAGGACCCTGCCTGCCCAGCTGCCCAACCCTCATGCTGTCCCCAGCAGCTGGGGCAGGCAGGAGCCTGGCTGTGAGCCACCCCTTCTGCTCCTCAGGGCCTGTGACCTCAGCCCCCGCCCTGCCCCGCATCATCCATGAGCCCATCAAGTGCACATGCTCCATGCAGGGGACCGGCTTCTCCTGCCCTAGTGGCGTGGGGGGCCATCCCCCACAGATGAAGGTGGTGACAGGGGACATCCTGACGGACATCACAGGGCGCAACGTCTCTGAGTATCTGCTCTACACCTCGGACCGCTTCCGGCTGCACAGGCAAGAGGGGAGGCTGGGAGGGTCTGTCCTGCACCACAGAGCAGGGGTGAGACCCAGGGGTCTGGGGACACCTGCCCCAGGGTGCTGGCTGGAGTCAGCAACATGCTCAAGCACGGTTCCACCCTTGGAGGTGGGGGACAGCAGTTGCAGCTTCCTCAGCGGTGCCTCGTCCCACAGGTATGGGGCGCTCACGTTTGGAAACGTCCAGAAATCCATCCCGGCCTCCTTCGGAGCCAGGGCTCCGGCCACAGTGCGCAAGATTGCTGTGCGGAGAACGGCCCAGGTGGGACTGCACTGCACCTCAGGGCAGGGGAGATAGGCGGGGAGGGAAGGGGGCAGCAGGGACCCCTGGGACTGCTCTTACGCATTGCTCTCCAAGTGCTTTAGGAGGCTCCAGCCATGGGAGTGGTCAGCAGGTCTGGCCCAGCCCAGTCAGCAATGGCCTATTCTCCCTTCAGCCTTGAGCACAGGACGCCTGCCCTGTGGGTGGCTGTCCATCCCATCCTATCCCTCCCTCCCACTACATCTTTGGGCCCAGCTCTCTTGCCATCTCCCACTGTTCCTCTCTCCTCCTTCAGGTCTTCTACAACAACAAGGGCTACCACAGCATGCCCACTTACCTCAACGCCCTCAACAACGCCATCCTGAGAGCCAACCTGCCCAAGAGCAAGGGCAACCCTGCTGCCTATGGTGAGGATCTGCAGGTGTTTGAGGGCAGGAGCATGTCAGGAACAGCATTAGGGTGTGGTCCAATCTGGCTCCAAAGTGCAGTGTCCACCTAGAGCCAAGCAGGCCCAGCTGGAGCAGGGCCAAGCAGGTCCAGCTGGAACAGGGGTTAACACACCTCAGCTCTGAGATATGAGAGCTGGGATGAGCTCTTTGCCAGGCCTGGACTGGAATGTCCCATAGTGCTGCCTGAAAGTGCCTGGGCTTGTGACATGTCTAGGGGTGCCCTCCAGTGAGGGGTGGGCTTGGCCTTGAGGTGCTGAGTTGCTTCAGAGAGCCCAGCTCCTCTTGAGCTTCAGGTTGGAATCCCATCCTGCTCAGAGCCATGACCAGGCAGACTGGGGACAGGGGTCTGTGTCCCAAGCCAGTTTTCATGCTTCCATGTTTCTTCTTGGTTGTTGTTGCAGGCATCACAGTCACCAATCACCCCATGAACAAAACGAGCGCCAGCCTGTCCCTGGATTACCTGTAGGTCCAAGGAGAGGGTCTGAGGGAGGGTGGCTGTCCCACGGGAGGTAGGGGGCTTTTTACTGGTGGTTGCATGGGAAGGCCGAGGCTTCTGCTCCGCAGGCTGCATGGTTGGGAGGGACAGGGTGGCTGTGATGTGGGGGTCCCCATGCCATGCCCTGGTCTGTGCACAGTGACTGTCCCACACCAGGGTGGGTGGCCCTTGTCCAGGCAACTGAGGATGATGGAGTCCATGCTCTTCTTGCTCCCCATCCAGCCTGCAAGGCACAGATGTGGTGATTGCCATCTTCATCATTGTGGCTATGTCCTTCGTCCCAGCCAGCTTTGTGGTATTCCTAGTGGCCGAAAAGGCCACCAAGGCCAAACACCTGCAGTTTGTGAGCGGCTGTGACCCTGTCATCTACTGGTTGGCCAACTACATGTGGGACATGGTAAGCAGGACACGTGGCCCCACTGGCCAAGCCTCCGGGGCTGTGCCAAGGAGTGGGCAGTCACAGAAGTTTCTGTCTTCTCCAGCTAAACTACCTGGTGCCAGCCACGTGCTGCATCATCATCCTGTTCGTGTTTGACCTCCCAGCATATACCTCTCCCACCAACTTCCCTGCTGTCCTCTCCCTCTTCCTGCTTTATGGGTATGTTGCTCAGAGGACGGTGGTCAGGAGGCACCAGGGATGCCTCCAGAGCCTTATGGGGTGGTGGTTTTAAACTAAAAGATAGCCATTTAGACCAGATATTAAGAAGAAATTTTTCATAATGGGGGTGGTGAGACCCTGGCACAGATTGCCCAGAGAAGCTGTGGCTGCCCCATTTGTGGAAATGTTCAAGGCCAGGTTGGACAGCTTGGAGCACTAGTGGAAGGTATCCCTGCCCATGGCCGGGGACTGGATTAGATGACTTTGAAAAGTCCTTTCCAATCCAAACCATTCTGTGATGTTCTGCAGCCCCCGTAGCTGGTTGGAGTGCAGTGGCTGTGAGGGCTGGGGTGGGAGAGCTTGGGAACAGCAGGATGGAAATGGGCAGTGCCAAGGCTGGGGGCCCCTCTGCTGCCGAACTGACATGTGCTGCTTCTTCTCACCTCCCCAGTTGGTCCATCACCCCTATCATGTACCCGGCCTCCTTTTGGTTTGAGGTGCCCAGCTCTGCTTATGTCTTCCTCATCGTCATCAACCTCTTCATTGGCATCACAGCCACTGTCGCCACGTTCCTGCTGCAGCTCTTTGAGCATGACAAGGTACGTCATTCACAGCTCTGCTGAGGGCCCCCGGGAAGGGAGATGCTGCCTTCTGTTTGTGGGGCCGCTCGGGCTGGGAGGGACCTCGGGAGCTTCCTGTTTCCAGCAGGATCAGCTGTGAGACCTGACTGGGCTGGATCTTGGGGATCCTGATCCTACCACTCACTCAGGGTTGTTTGATGGTTGTGTTCTCTCTGCTGTCCCCACAGGACCTGAAGGTGGTGAACAGCTACCTGAAGAGCTGCTTCCTTGTGTTCCCTAACTACAACCTGGGCCACGGCCTGATGGAGATGGCCTACAATGAATACATCAATGAGTACTATGCCAAGATTGGTATGGCCTCTTGTTCTCTCCTTCCCTCATGCCAGGGCATGTAGAGCTGGAGGGGACCACGATGCTGGCACATCCCCTCTGCTTGCCCCATGGGGGTGTCCTGAGGCCCAGAGCAACCTGGAGCAAAAAGCCAAGGGGGTGGACTAGATGGGGCACAGAAGAAGACACGGCTGAGGGTCAGCTGTGGCATGGTGCCAGTGTTGCTGAAAGTGGTTCCTTGGGCCATCCCAAATAGCAGCCCCATGGGGAGAACACGGTGTGAGCCCTGACAGAGGTGTGTGGTTCTGCTGCTGCTGCACACTGCCTGTGGTGGGCCCTGGTGAGGCTGTGGTGGATATTAGTGGTGGCATAGTGTAGCTGTGGTGGGCCATGGTGAGTCTGTGCTGTGACAGGAGGGATGGGGGCTGCAGGGACTCTCCTTACAGACAGGTTTTCCTGGGGGCTGTGCTGGCCAACCAACACAAGCCTTTTGCCACTTACAGCTTCATCCTGGCCTCAGAAGTTCCCCTGCTCTCTGTTTTTTGAGCAGCTTCTGTACATAATCCAGGTGCTGCCGGTATTGTGAGGGGCAGTTTTGGGTCAGGGTTTGACAAATCCCTCTGATTTCACTCTCAGCTGGGTTGATTCATCCTACTGAGGTTGAAAACTTGCCAGATGATTTCCACAGCACCCATGCTCTGAGAGGGCATTGTGTCCAGCCCAGGCAGCTGTGGTGGGCAAGCATGGGAGCAGTGTCATTGTCATGGGTCAGCTCAGGAGGGATGGCCAAGCTGTCTCCATGGGAAGGTGTCCCCAGCTGCTCTCTGCTCTTTTTCCTGTTCAGGGCAGTTTGATAAAATGAAATCACCCTTCGAATGGGACATCGTGACACGGGGGCTTGTTGCCATGACAATTGAAGGCTTTGTTGGCTTCTTCATCACCATCATGTGCCAGTACAATTTCTTCCGGAAGCCCCAGTGAGTGTGGCTCAGGGCAGGGATGTTGGGGTAAAGATTTGCCATTGGGACCCTTGAGCTTCAGGCTGCCCTTCTGGCGGTGTTGAGTGGGAGCTGTCTGGTCCTGTCAGGGGTGCAACTCCTGGTCCCACATTCCCCCTGCCTCTGCCCCCTCCCACAGGCGCCTGCCCGTCTCCACCAAACCCATTGAGGATGACATTGATGTGGCCAATGAGAGGCACCGGGTCCTGCGTGGTGACGCCAACAACGACATGCTAAAGATTGAGAACCTCACAAAGGTGGGGGCTGCATCAGGCTGCAAGGAGACTCCAGGGACCAGCCCAGCCCAGGGATGTAGGTGGGGCAGTGAGTCCAGGTGGCTTCTGGTGGGCTGAGTCCCCATCCCCTTCCCTGCCAGGTGTACAAGTCCCGCAAGATTGGGCGCATCCTGGCTGTGGACCGGCTGTGTGTGGGTGTGCGCCCCGGGGAGTGCTTTGGGCTGCTGGGCGTCAACGGTGCGGGCAAGACCACAACATTCAAGATGCTGACAGGGGATGAAAGCACCACGGGTGGAGAGGCCTTCATTAATGGACACAGGTAAGGGGGGCCTGGGGGCTGCCTGCTTTCCTGGGGATGGGATGAGGTCTGCTTGGTGGGCTCCCAGGATAAAGCAGCATGAGTGAGCTTGTGTGTCCCAGTGAGACTCTGCAGCCTTGTGTCCTCCTGGGTGACCATCAGCCTGGGATGTGGGGCAAGAGACAGTGGCCCTGTGCTGAGGCTGCCCAGTGGGGGTTTTACCTGGGGGAAGATGCTCCAGTGTAAACACATGTGAAAGGGGGCTCAGCAGCAGTCCTCACAAAAAGAATTCCTTCTTCCCACAAACCCTCAATCCTCTCCCACAGCATCCTGAAGGAGCTCCTGCAGGTCCAGCAGAGCTTAGGCTACTGCCCCCAGTTCGACGCACTCTTTGATGAGCTGACGGCCCAGGAGCACCTGGAACTCTACACCCGCCTGCGTGGCATCCCCTGGAAGGATGAGGAGCGGGTAGGGCTCTGGGCAAGCAGTTAGCAGCATCCAAGGGCTGGTGCTGTGCCACAGGGATGGCATCTCACTGGACAGCGGCGGCAGCCTGAGCCAGTGCTGCTGCTCTCGTGGCAGCGCCACCCTAGCAGTGTGCCCACGTGGGCTGCCAGGGCCAGGCACTTGCACTTGCAGGTCCCCACTTGTGCTTATGGCTGTGCCAGGAGCTGCCATGGGGCTTCCCTAATTAGCACATGGCTAGTAGTCCCCTCAGCAGCTGACGTGCCAGGGAGCCCAACCCCTGCCTGCTCTGCCAGCCCCGTGGCCTTGGCAGGGTGACAGCAGTCCCCCATGCCTTGCAGGTGGTCAAGTGGGCACTGAAGAAGCTGGAGTTGACCAAGTATGCAGACAAGCCTGCCAGCACCTACAGCGGGGGCAACAAGAGGAAGCTGTCCACAGCCATCGCGCTCATCGGATACCCAGCCTTCATCTTCCTGGTGCGCCCTGAGGGTAGAAAAATGACTCGGGGTGGGAGATGCCCACCCCCTGCTTCACCACACACCATGCATCTCTTGGAGTGTGGGATGGTGGCCTGAGCTGGACTCAGGACAGGAAGGGAGTGGCAGGGTCCTTCCCAGGGCTGGCATGTCTGAGAGTCCTGTGTGTCCCCCAGGACGAGCCAACCACAGGGATGGACCCCAAGGCACGGCGCTTCCTCTGGAACCTCATCCTGGATGTCATCAAAACGGGTCGCTCCGTGGTGCTCACGTCTCACAGGTCCAGAGGGGTTCTGTGCCCATGATGCCTCCGAGCACCTGGGGTGCTGTGTGGGAGGGAGAGGGCTCCCCAGCATTTGGCTCCCTGGTCCCTGCCATGAGGAGCAGAGGGAGTCTGGGATACCCTCTCATCCCTGGTGGTGGGGCCACAGCACTTGGGTGATGGCCTGGGAGGCCCAGCTCTCCACCTACCCCCCATCATAGCCCTGGCATTGTCCTCCAATACCCTCCACTGAACCCTGCCTTGTCACCCCAGCATGGAGGAGTGTGAGGCCCTCTGCACCCGCCTGGCCATCATGGTGAACGGGCGGCTCAAGTGTCTCGGCAGCATTCAGCACCTGAAGAACAGGTAAGAGCCTGGCAGGAGCTCAGAATGCCAGCATGGGGCCCAGCAGCCTGTGTGTGCTACTGGGCAGGAGGGGGCTGGGTCCCCATGGTTGGGTGACAGTGTGGCATCCGTGACAAGATACCAGCCCTCTGTGTGGGTGCTGCTTTAGAGGTGAGCAGGGAACGGGGTCACTGAAGTGCCCTGCCACTGACCTGGTGTCCAGTAGTGGCTGCCTGAGAGCATCGTCCCCTTCCATAGGGTCATGGGGGTGCAGATGAGGGGACAGGTCCTCATTCAGTGCCTGTTCCTGTGCAGGTTCGGTGATGGCTACATGATCACAGTGCGCACCAAGTCCAGCCTCAATGTCAAGGAGGTGGTGAGGTTCTTCAACCGTAACTTCCCTGAGGCTGTCCTCAAGGTGAGCTGCCCATGGTGGCCATGCTGTCCCCTGCCAGCCCTCACTTCAGGGCACAAACAGCCTTCATCCTCCATGGGGTGATGGGAGGGAGTCTGGGAGTGAGGGCTCAGTGCCCCCTCTGTGATCACCCCCCAGGAGCGTCATCACACCAAGGCCCAGTACCAGCTGAAGTCGGACCAGATCTCACTGGCACAGGTCTTCAGCAAGATGGAGCAAGTGGTGGATGTGCTGGGCATTGAAGACTACTCTGTCAGCCAAACCACACTGGACAATGTAAGACTGGGGACAGCATGGGCAGCTGGATGCTTGTCCCCAGGGAGTGCCGGAGTGCCAGGCAAGATCTGCCTTTGGGCCAGGGGTTGGAGCTAGATGGGGAGCATGGTGGCAGCCACTGCACGGCAGGATGCCGTGGGTCCTGACATGGCAAGCAGGGGGTGGAGGTGCTTGCAAATACCTGAGTCTCCTGCCCCTTTTCTCCTCAGGTGTTTGTGAATTTTGCCAAGAAGCAAAGTGACAACCTGGAGCAGCAGGAGACCTGCAGCCCCAGCAGTGTCCTGCAGTCACCCCTGGAGCGTGTGCTGAGCCTGCTGCGCCCCCGCACTGCCCCCACTGAGCTGCGGGCCCTCGTGGTGGAGGAGCAGGAGGACCTGGAGACTGACGACGAAGGCCTCATCAGCTTTGAGGAGGAGAGGGTGAGATCTTGTCCCCAGATCTGGGTGTTCCTGGTCCCACCTCTGTCTCTGCCGCAGGCCCTGGGACTGGGTGCTGTGACACCACAGAGGTGACACAATGGAGTGGCTGGGCCTGGGAGGGGTGGGGGCTCTCTGCTCTGCCGCCTGTGCCAGACTGGCCCCAGATGCCCTGGGTATGCTGGCTAAGTGGGCAGCCCCTGAACCCTGCCTGTGTCCCTGCTCAGGCTCAGCTCTCCTTCAACACGGACACGCTGTGCTGAGACCCCGGGGACAACCATGTTGTCAAACCACCAAGCTCTTTTGGCCTCTCCCCTCCCTTTGCCCCGTGGAGCGGAGTTGCCGCAGCTGGAGCCACATGCCAGGGAGGACACAGCAATGTCACGATGGACCTCAGAAGCCACCACTGGGGTGGCTTTTGCCCTCTTCAGCTCCGGAGCAGCATCACCGTGTGGTGCTGGGGGCATGGTCCTCAACATGCCGTGGATGGAGACTGTGAAGGAAGGGACATGGCTTGGTGCCAGCACTGCCAGCCCACTTTGGGGCAGAGACACACAGGCCTGTGAGCGGTGCCTTTGGACACCCATGTTGCATTCACTCTGGGGATCCTTGGCTGTGGGTACCTCCCCAGGCCTGGCCCTGTGGAGCTAGAAGAAGGATGGCTGCTTCCACATCACCCCTGGCTGATGCTGCCCTGGGCACCACTGGGGCAGGTGCTCTGGTCCTTCACCCATAACTGATTTCTGTCATCAGTGGGATGTCACTGGAGTCTCGGCCTCACTGGTACATCCTGCCCACCCTGGGGTCTGTTTGCCCTGGCCCTGTGTAGCCTTGGGCACTGGCTTTGTCCCCAGGCAGCAGTGCTGTTGCAGAGGCACGTGGAGGGGCAGAGGGGTATTTCACAGGGTATTTCACATGCTGGCACCAGCTGTTTCTCCCCTCTGCCCCTCATCATGTCCCTCACCCTCAAGTCTCTGATCCTGCCTCCTGCCCTGCCCTCACCACTTGCTTCCCCTATCAGAGGGCAGTGCTGCAGCTCTGCCACCTTTCTGCTGTGTCCCCTTCCACTTTGCTTTTGCCCTGACACTTGTTCCTCAGTGTCCAGCCCTGTACAGGAACCAGCTGCACTAGGTTCTCTTGTTGGGTCACTGGTGGTACTGGGAGAGGGGTTGCAGCACGCCAGGTTGGCTCTGGAAGCTGGTGTTGGGGTGGCCTTAAGGTACGAGGTCAGGACAGTCCGGATGGGTGCCGGCAGCCTGGCAGTGGTGCCTGGGGTGGTGGGGAGGGAAGGATGGACTGCAGTAGTGGGACTGGCAGTGTCACTGGCCAACAGCAGGCACCCCGTCAGTCAGCAGTGCCCCTCCTTTTTGCAGAGGGTCCTGCTGCCTTGTCACCCACAGGGACCATGGCTGTTGCCTGCAGCTCTCAAGAAGCTGCAGCTGTGCCCAGAGGTGGGCCTGTGATGCTGACCCTGGCCCCCCACTGCTGGGTGCCACAGTCTTTGTCAACACCCCAGGGTGGCTATGCACCTTCCTGGGGAGCAGCCATGGTCTGTCTGCCCTGTGTGCTCTGATGCCCTCTCTGCCTCCCTGGCACACGCTTGGCTGGAGGCCCTGAGCAGCACCAGGCACCTCTGCTGGCTGCTATGGGAAGTGGGGAGAGGCTGGCTCTGGCCCCACTTGGGCACAGGAGCAGGGCCTGACCTCAACTGTCCCCATGCCCCCTGGTCCTGTCAGGCCCATATACCACCTGCTATGGATTGTGATACAATATACAGTATTTTCAATAGGGGGAAAACTGGGGGAAGATGCTCTATTTTCAGATTTTTCAGACCTTTTTTTTTTTAATGGCATATGGGAAACTGACTGGATCTGGGATGGGTTGGAGGGCACAGGGGGGCAGCCCCCACCAGCGTGCCCCTGCTCCTATGCTGGCCACACTCTGCCTTCCCCAGAAGATACTGGGGGACAAGCCAGTTCAAAGTTTGCCATCAGGGAGAGAGGATAGTGTCATCTCTGAGTCCCCACCTGTCACCTTGGTGGCACCCTGGGCCGTGCTGCTGTGTTCTGGGCTTTATCCTTGCCCCATACCTGCCACACTACACTTTTGTTCCAGGTTCTAGAAGGGCACCTGGCACCCCAGTCACAGAGTGTCTTCCCTGTCCACCCAGTCTTCCCCCTGCCACTATGCCATCATCCGCATGGCTTCTGAGGGTGGGTGGAGGTGCCCATACAGCCTGGGTGGCCACGGTGGCGTACCTGCCACTGGCTTGGTGCGGCCCAGGCACAGTGGCTGTGCTTGAGTCAGTCCAAGGGTGGGAGCGGGAAGGTAGCACCCCAGGGCAGGGGTGGCTGCTGCCTTAACACTGTTCACTTCATTGAGTTTGGCCCTGCTTCCAGCCTTGCCTCCCCCTCCACGTCCTTGGCCACCAGCCGTGGGCATGGTGCCAGTGCCATGCTCAGCCCCGGGCGTAGGGCCCCTGGGGGTGGGGACGTCTTGGATCTGCCTGTATATTGCTACCAAACAAAAAGAAAATGAAATGTGAAAATAATGATCGTTTTAAATAAAAAATAACAACTGAATCCATTGAGGCTGTGTAGTTGGGCATGGGGGGAATGGCAGGGCTGGGTGCCTGGGAGGGCCTGGGCTGAGGAGGAGAGTGGCAGTGCCCAGGGTGGGGGTGCAGGATCCTGCTAGGAGCAGGGAGTGCTGGGACACAACACAGGTCTGTGCCCAATGCTTGTCATCCTTCAAGCAGTGTGGGGTTGTTGGGGGTACAGGCAGGAGTGGCAGCAGCTGGCAATGCCACCAGCTGCTCTTTACTGGCCTGAGGTTGGCAGCAGCCACGGTGGCGGGGCCCCGTGGCAGGGCGTCCTGTCTGTGCCGTGGGGCCAGGTGTGGGTGGGAGCGGGTGCACCCCGAGGAGGAATGTGGGCTGGGAGGGGCCGTGGTTTCAGCTGGGGCACTCAGCGTGCAGCCAGCAGTGCAGCAGCAGCCGCCACACAGCATGGCCGAAAAACCCCAAATCCAGCTCTTCATCAAGGTAAGGGAGGTCCTCAGGTCAGTGCCCCAGGCCACTGGTAGCCCTGGCGACCAACCCTGGCAGTGCTGTGGTGGGGTGGCTGGGCTGCCCCTGCCCACTGCAGTGCCCAGATGTGGGGCACTGGGCAGGCAGGGGGGCAGATAGTGGGCAGTGGGTCAGGCACCGCGTAGGCAATGGGGCTGGCAACAGGCTGTGGGGCAGGCAGGTGGGGGGACAGGCAGCAGGCAGGACAGGCAGCAGGCAGCTCAGGCTCTTCTCCAGGGCACACTGTTTGCTGCTTCCTGCCCCTGCAGGCACAGGGGCTGTGGGGGCTAAACCTGAGGAGGTTGGACCAGCTTTCGGTTCCCCCCAAAAGCAGGGCCCAAGCAGGCCAGCACCACAGCATCTGCCTGCACCTGCCAGGCCCTTCCCAGCCACCACCTGGCCAGGGCAGTCTGTCTGGCTGTGCAGGACAGGGCTCACCTGGGATTGTGCCTGGGGTTGTCATAGCCACCAGTATCTCTGTCACCTTCCTCTGGCACATCTCTGCTGCTGGACTGTCCCCTGCCACTGCCACCCCTTCTGCCACTACTGCTCTCAAGCCCTTGTCCCCCTGGCACTGTGAGGCTGCTGCAGCCTGGAGGTCCTTTGTCCCCAGACTGTGCCAGGGCCAGCACCTGCTGTGCCACGTGGCTGCTCTGGGGTGTGGCACTGAGGCTCTGGGAGCAGGCAGGGGCCAGGAGCTGGCGCCTTGCCTGGCATAGCAGGTGCCATGGACAGCAGCACAGCTTGCCAGGCTGGGCTGGGACATGTGCCGTATTATCTTCACTCTGTACCCTCTGGGGCGGATCCCACTGAGACCATGCCAGGGCAAAAGGGCAGCTGAGCTCTCCTTCTGTGTCCACAGGCAAGCGAGGATGGGGAGAGCATAGGGCACTGCCCCTTCTGCCAGCGGCTCTTCATGGTGCTGCTGCTCAAAGGGGTGCCCTTCACCCTCACCACTGTGGACGTGAAGAGGTGAGTGGTGGGCCCCTCCCAAGGGATGCCAGCCCTGGGGCTAGGATCCATGTGCAGGGTGGGGGGGTTGGTAGGTCCCCAAGACTTTGGGAAGGGATGTGAAGGGTGGGCACTATGGGATACATGGAGCTTTTTGTACCTCCCCAGGTGACCATTGGTGCTTGGGGAAGGTTGGCAGGTATTTCCTTGGGCATACACTGAGGCAGGAGGGGCCTAAGGGCACCACCTTGTGCACCAGCCCACCAGAACTCCCGTTGCTTGGGACACATGCACAGTATGAACATACACACACATAGTGCCCTGCAGAGCCCTGGACATGCCAGGCATCAGTAGTGTACCCATCTCCCACAGGGCTCTGGATGTGCTGAAGGACTTCGCACCAGGTGCCCAGCTGCCCGTCCTCCTCTACAACGGCGAGCCCAAGACTGACACCATCACCATTGAGGAGTTCCTGGAGGACCAGCTGGGCCCCCCCCTGTCAGTGGCTGGTGCTGCCTTGAGAGGAGGAAGGGGCCCCCCTAAAGAAGAGCAGGACAAGCTGAGGGATGAGGGGGCTGACAGCACATGAGCCTGTCAGCCTCTGGTACCTGCCTCAGCTGTGCCCATGTCCCCGCAGGTGCCCGAGTCTGGTCCCACAGTACCCGGAGTCAAGCCTGGCTGGGAATGACATTTTCCACAAATTCTCTGCCTTCATCAAGAACCCAGTACCTGCCCAGGACGAGGGTGAGCAGCGGGTGGGGGAGCACTCCATGCAACCTCTCGGGTGCCACACCCCAAAGCTTAGCCTGGTCACACTGAGCTTTCCCAGTTCCCCCACCCAGTCCACAGGCAGGTCTGTCCAGGCACTGCCCTCTCTTTGCGGGCCAGTGTGGCTATGCCAGCTCTCTGTGGGAGGGCAGAGGCAGGTGCCAGCCTGAGCGAGGTGGGAAGATGCTGACAGGTATTGCCTGGACACCTGGGCTGGGCCAGCAGGAGGTCACAGCAGAGCAGGGGCCTCATGCCCACAGCAGGGCTGTACTGTGACCTGGCCACCCTCCCGGCAGCGCTGCAGCGGAGCCTGCTGCGAGCCTTGCTGAAGCTGGATGAGTACCTGAGCGCCCCTCTGGAGCATGAGCTGGCCCGGGACCCCCACCTCCGGGCCTCCAAGCGCCATTTCCTTGATGGAGACCACCTCACACTGGCTGACTGCAACCTGCTGCCAAAGCTCAACATTGTTCAGGTAAGCCATGGGCATCGCAGCACCATGCCCTTCTCCTTTCCCTCACTTTCCTCTTGGTACCTACAGCAAGCCCCTGCTCCTTTCCCAGCTGCTCTCTGTTCTGTGCCCCCCAGCATTCCTCTCCCCAGGAGCCCTGCCCAGCCCCATGACCTCCCACAGAGCCCCGTCCTCTCTGCATCCCGAGTGCCATCCCTCCACTGTGCAGTGCCACGAATGTCCCTGACTCCCTGCCACCCTTCCCAACTGGTGCCTGCCCTGGTGGTAGAGCCCTCCTTGGCATAGTGTCAGGCAAGTCTCCCCCGTTTGTACCTGCAGGTCGTGTGCCAGCACTACCGCCGCTTTGGGATCCCCAAGGACCTGCAGGGCGTGTGGCGGTACCTCAACAGTGCCAGTGAAACCAAGGAGTTCAAATACACCTGCCCCAATAGCCAGGAGATTATCCAAGCCTATCGTTCCGTGGTCCGGGCACCGCAGTGAGCTGGGCACGTGCCCTGGTGGGTGCAGGGCCAAGGCTGGGGTCAGGCAGGAGGTCAGCACCCACCCTGCCCCTGTCTGCAGGAGCTCAGGAGAGCTGTGCCCCTCGCACCCTAATTCCCTCCACTGGCACACAGGTGCTGGCAGCTATCTGCAGTGCACTCAGCCCCTCTTGTGCCACCCACCCTTCCTCACAACCAGGACAAGCTCTGTGGCCCCTTAAGCATCAGGATGAGGGCAAGGGGGCACAGCCATGGGCACCGTTGATGCCATAGCTGTGCCCAGCTGAGGGCAGGGGCAGAGTTGGGGACAACAAGCTGCCCTGAAGCCACTTGCACAGGCAGGCACACTGTGCCGCCCACCTGGGCAGCAGGCACCACAGGGTGCCCTCACACCTGCACCAGGTGAGGGGATCTGGCACAGCAATAGAGACCTAGGTACGGAGCTGGAGGGGGATAGCACAGGCAATGGGCACGGGTCAGTTCCCTCCAAAACTCACTATCAGGAAGCTCTTAACAGACTTGGGGGTTGTGAAGCAGGGAAAGCCCAAGCTAAGCTTCAGAGTTCCTGGAAATCAATAAAAGCTTTGCAAATAAGACCAGTGTCTGGAGTCTGGAGTGACCACGCCAGCAGCTCCTCCCTCACAAGGCTTTGTACTGACTTCCTCATCCTCTCCCAGTGCCCAGCAAGGCAGAGCCTACCCTCCCAGCTCTCCAGAGGGGCTAGCCAGGTTCTAAACACACATCCATCAGCCCACTTGCAAAAAGTTGGAAGGGAAGGGAACTTCTCTGAGGCCCGGACATCTGGGTCCAGCTGAAACAGGCCCAAGGCTTCCTGAGAAAGGGAGAGGCAGAATGGACAGACACACCCAGAGAGACCAGCTGGCTAAAAACACCTTTACTGGCAAGAAGCAAAGCACAGGTGATCTTTCCATTCTACGGTATCAAAACTCTGTCCAAACTCTACCAGTTCATGGTAAGTGAGGTCAGGAGCTGGTCCCTGCCAGCAGGGAAGAGCTGCAGGGGAAAAACCCACCATGCTGGTGTCCCCTCTGCTCCATCTGTTCCCCCCAAAGGGGAAAGCTGAGGGGTGGCTGCCACGTACTGCTGCCTCTATTTTCTCCCTGGGTCGAGGAGCTCAGCAGGTCTGGAACAACAGGGACACCTCCTGGTTCAGACATTGGGCTGTCATCAGGGCACAGGACAGCACCTATCAGGAGTCCTCAAAATTCACTCCAGATGGCGCCTTCTTGCTGGAAGGAGATGGAGGAAACACCAGAGTCACGAGCCCCAAGCCCCCTGCCACATAACTTTGGAGCAGAGCCCACAGGGTGCCCAGCGAGCAGCATCCAGCCCCAGCACTGACCTTTTGAAACCAGGGTTAATGAGAGACTCCCCCGGTACCTTCCTTTTGGCTGGCAAAGCTGAGCCAGAAGTCTTACTCTTCCTGGGGCTGGAGTCTGCCTCGGTCAAGAACAGGCAGGACACAGATTACAGGTTGCCCAGGAGCTCTGGCAGCCCTGCCAGTCCCTTCATGGCCAGGGGGAGCCTCCGGAAGCCCAGCCTGGCAGGACCAGCAGCCACAGAGGGCAAGAAAGTGGAAGACTTGGCTTCCTCTCCCAAAAGGAGCCATGGATCCATCACAGCCTCCAGACTGCAAGCACAGCAAAGCCTGCCCTCCTTCTGAGGCTGGCAATGCCCAGCCTTTGACCTGAGCATTCCAGACACCCTGAGAGCCACCACACTAAGCCCTGCCCCTGCTCTGCCTGGAAGCGCACCAGGACAACAGGTGGCTGCCAGCAGCCACAGCTGAGGGCACTCAGAGTGTCCTGAAGAGCACATGGATACAGGACCAGCAGCCTCCAGGAGGGAGAAGACAAAAGATTGCAGGAGCAGGGCAGGTGCTCCTGGCAGTGCCTACCTGGCAGGAAGAGCTGCTGGCTCCGGGCAGTGTTCTTCTCAGGGCTGAAGGAAGATGCTAATGTCTCCACTGCTACTGAGACAGGAGCCAGAGCCAAAGCTTGTGACAACACCCCCCAATTCCGCATGCAGCACTTCAAGCCTCCCCAGTGAGCTCCCTCCACAACCAAACTGAGCCCCATTCTCCTCTCAGCTCTTCCATCCAGACTGCTGCTGCTCCAAAATCTTTCCAGACCCCTCAGACAAAGATATCTGTAAGGTGACTCCCACATTCAGGATGCTAGTGCGGTGCTGGCCATGAGGACAAGGGCTGTGTTTCCACACACAGACATACCACTGTGTCCTCTGGGCCCAGGCAGGCTCTCTTCTGCCTGCGGAGGTCTGGTGCAGACCCTGGCCAGCTTTGAGAACGGGACAGGGAAGTGACGGGTAGCAGCTCTTCTGCTGGCCTACTGGGACCAGTGAGAAGAAACCACCTGGGGTGAAGCCCTCTCCTACTGCGGCTGAACTGGGGCACCTGGGGCACTTTAGGTGGGGGTGACGATCCCATGAAGGTGGCAGGAGCTGCTAGGCCTCCCCTCTTCTAAACCCACCACGGACCTTCCAGGCGCCTCTCCAGGCTCTCGATGCAGCCGGCCATGCCGAAGACCAGCGCCTGCAGCTGGCTGCGCGCCTCGGCGGCGGGCAGCTGGGCGAGGGCCAGGGCCGGGCACTGCGGCTCCTCCGGCAGCCGCAGCGTGGCTGCACCCGGGCCCAGGCTCAGCGCGGCGGCCCCGTGACCCAGGGCGGCCCTGCGGGGAGCGGGGGTGAGGAGGAGCGGGAGAAAAGGAGGGCCCCGGGCGAGATGGGGCCTAGGGCGGGGGGAGCCAGGGGCGAGA
>VZRH01003982.1:101467-146401 GCA_013397555.1 Urocynchramus pylzowi | reverse complement strand
CCTGGGGGTGCGGGGGGGACCGGGGCCGCGGGGGCCTCCGGCCCTCGCGCTGACGCCTCCCCGCAGGCGCTGCAGCAGTACGCGGCCTGCCAGTCTCACGCCTTCATGAAGGGCATCGGCACCTTCCTGGCAGGTACGGGCCGATCCAGCCACCCCGGCATCCCCCGGGCTGTCCTTGGCCGCTTCGCGGGGACAGTGGGGACGTCCCGGCCGTGTCCGGTAACCCCGGTCCCGGTCTCGGCAGGCAGCGGGGCCGCCTTCGCGGTGCAGAAGATGGCGCGGCAGAAGCTGCCGTACGGCCCGCAGTGGAGCCTGCTGTTGGCTGCGGGTAAGTGCCCAGCCCGAGCGGTACAGAGGGGTGTTTGCCATTGTTATGGGGACTCGCCTCTGGCTCCGGCCACCTCCCTGTGCCCCGGTCCCCAGGGCTCAGGAGGGTTCGCAGCAGCAGGTGCTGTACCCACCGTGGTGCTGCTGGCACTCCCAGGAGCACCTCGGCTGCCCCAGCTGCAGGGTCCCTCGGAAGTTACGTGGTAACCAGAGCTGAGACACAGAAATGCTCCAACTTCTGGATTTATCTGGAGACAGGCAAGTCCCCACAAGAGCTTGCCGTGGCTGGTGGGGTGTCTCAGCCCACAGGTACAGTCATATCTTCCTTCTGCTTTGCCTGAGCTTGTTGTGCCTGGTTCTTCCCTGCTGCAATAATTACTTTGCTGTTCCTGTCTTGTAATTTAGCTGGTGACCATGTCATTGCCAAAATCTCATTATAAGTCCTACACTGGCACCCTGCAGCCAAGGGGTGGGAGCAGGAGCGCCCATGGTGGGTGGAGCTCTTTACCTGGTTTCATGCCTCCCCTGTCCCTCTGTGCACCCAGCACAGTGGGTTCCTGAGCAGGGCTGGTGATGTGGGCTGGGTGCACTTGCTGCTGCCTTCTGCCCTGCCTGCTTTGGGTATTCACGAAAGCCAGCACAAAAGGCTCATTTGCTGGAAGAGGAAGGCGAAGGTAAGGGATGAAGAGAGCAACTCTTTAGGTGTGGAGGGATTTGCTACCCATTAGGGTGGGAGGAATTGGAGGGGCATCAGGACAGCCGCTGCTGGACAATTCTCTTTGCTGCTTGCTGCTTTCTCCCATACATACCTTGAACTCCCAAAGCTAGGCCACCTTGAAGAGGCTTTATGTGCTTCACCAAGGCTTTGGGGTTCTTTGCCCATGCTTGGCAAACTCACCAGGGTAGTTGGAAGTCCAGGGAATTTGTACTTTCTTATTGCAGAAAACCTCCCTAGTGCAGAGGACAGGGACGGCACTGCAACAGTGGTGAGGAGGAACAGCTACGGTGACGTGGTGGAGTAGCCAGCAGAGCGTAGCCTGCCGTGCCCGTGTTCTGCTTCGTCCCCTCCTATCTGCCCACCTGACGCTACCCATGCTGCCTGTGAGGGTGCTGGGCTTGGTGACACTTCTGGAAAGCTCAGAGGACTTTATCCTGCAGGAGAGAGCGTGGTGGAGGCACCTCAGGGATTGCTACCTGCCCCATGGGCCCTGCACATTGCACTGGAGGTACAATAAAAGTTGAGAATGCACTTGTTGTGGATGAGGTGAAAGGCAGAGCAGGTGGTGAATGTCAACCTGAGGCAACCTCTGCGGTGAATGTTGGAGCAGAGAGCTCTGGTCCCTCTGTGGTGATGGCAGTCACAGTCAGCACTTGGATTGCTCTGAGACTGCAGGCACAGACAGGTCTGGGCTAAGTTGTGAGGGCAGAGCTGTTGCTGTGTCACGTATGTTTCCTGAGCCCAGCCAGTCCCCATGTCCCTTCCACCACAGCAGAAAGGCTTTTCATACCTACCTGAACAGGCCTGAGCTGAGTCCCACAGCTGGGTGGCCTCTGGGGTGTTCCCTTCCCCTGCAACAGAGGTGACCATGTGCCCAGGGCCCCTCTCTGCAGTGCTCACCTGTCACTGGCTAGTCCCAGATTGCCCATCCAGATCCATAACTACCTGGCAAGGTAATGGTACTGTCTCAAATACCATGCACACAGTGGGGCATGTGGGGTTTTTCCATGTCAGACTCCAAGTCTTGACTTGGTAAATTGTCTGCTCTTGTTGGACATCCAGCTCTGATTCAGCTGCAGCTGCATTTCTTAGAAGAGAAAACCCAGCCTGAATTCTGGGAGCTGCCCAGGTTCTTCGAGCAGTGTTTCAGCTTCAGGAACCAGAAGGGCCCTCTCTGTGTGAGATACGTAGACAGGCCCTGAACATCACCAAAGGAGGGAGTCCCTGTGCTGAGGAGATGAGCTTGGGGAGGAAGCTGAGCTTGGAGGTTCACATCATCCTCTGAACTGGAATCAGGTTTGCCCTGTGCAGAGAGATGGGGAGCAGCCAGTGGAAGAGCTGAAAGCAAAGTGCTGCAGGTATCAGGTGTGTTAAGTCAAGCTTGGCATTCCAGGAGTTCAGTTGGAGCACGGAAGGGTGTTGGGAAGTGAGCAAACCCATGGAGCAGAGTTGGTGCTGCCAGCAGGAACAAAGAGGGCAGTGAGAAACTGCAGCTCCCTGCAGCCACTCCTCTGTAGTGTTCGTGGAATGTGCAGGGCAGGGGGAGGCTTCCCAGAGGATTGGAGAGCTGGGACCAGTCCCATGCAGCTGCTGAGCACTGCAATGTGTGTCCAGGTGTCTGAGCTGCCAGTGACTGCAGCAGCAAACGTGATCTGCTTTGCTGCTGCCCTTGAGCACCAGGGCTGGGCCCTGGCAGTGGAGGCTGCTGGCAGGTTGTTTTGCTGGGGGCTGTGGCAGTGAGGGACAGCTTGAGCTGCCTGCTCCTGGCTTTGGGACGACTGCACCTGCAGCACTGTCGAAGCACGAGCTTGGTGACTGTGGGTGATTGGAGCTCCTCCACCTCCAGATGGGCCTGGGTCTAGAGTGAGGTTTCCAGCCCACCTTGGTCTATTTGAGGTTGTCTCCAGGCTGGTGGAGCACACAGAGCTGTGACAGTGCCTCAGCACTGGACAGGCTGCAAGGGCTGAGATCTTCGGGCAGAGCCTGACCTGTGGAAGTGGCTGAGGGGCTCTGCGCCCGTGGGACAGCCAGGCTGAACTGCCTGTTGCTGATCACAAGCCACTGAGCCATAGCAGTGGTTACAAAGGTTTATTTCAGATTATTAAAAACAAACAAAACCAAACCTTCTTCATGTTTGTACATCCCTGTTCTTACTCAATTGGAAATGAAGGTGCATCCTCCTAGCTGCCTGGTGTGGGGTGATGCCAGGCTCAAATCCCAGTGCAGAGCAAAGCCCCACAGTGCAGGAGCCCATCGGCTCTGTGCCAGCATGGCCACACACCACAGAGCTGCAGGAACCGGGGTGTGCGGGAGTCTCTGGCTGTGGCAAAGACAAGTCTGGCACAGGAACCACAGGGATAGTGAAGGCATCATGTCTGGTTGTTGAAGTGGGATCTGGAAGCTGCCATCTTCCCACATCTGGTTGTTGCTAAGTCCTTACCCAAAGCTGAGGCCAGTGGCCAAGGAAAAGACCTTGCCTTCAGGAAGGTCAGTGGGGTTTGTACATCAGCCAGAAAGACAATGTGAGCTTCAGGTGATGCCCAGAGCTCCCCAGGAGGCAGGGCTGATGCTCCAGAGACAGGCTAGCGAGGTTGGCTATAAGGACTAGTGTAAGTAATATTCCCCATTCATACACATACACATGAAAATTAATCCTGTTGTTGCTTGGGCTCATTGGCCCAGTTCAGCTCAGCTCTGGCAGCAAAAAGATGTCCTAGCTCTGAATGTCCCATTTCCAAGCCTGCTCCATGGTCCATCCCTGAGTAGTGCTGGGAAACAGTTAAGCCCTTCTCCCACAGGGCCAGTGATCCTCTTCTGTCCTTCCTTTCCCACAGCTTGAGGGCAAGGGGAGGGCAAAAGGACACCGCTATCCTTCTGGGATGGTGTCAGGTTTTGGAGGAGGACATTGAGCACTTGCCATATCCCAAGCATTCAGACCATGGAGCCTCCAGCAGGTAGGATGGTGCTGGTCCTGCAGATATGGCCCACCCTGTCCCTGCCATCAGATTATGCTGGACTTGCTGTGCCGGAGCAGGCAGACGGCAGTCACCAGGGATGTCAGGGTGGTGACCACAAAGAGCAGGATGAGGATGACCCAGTAATTGTACAGCATGCTTTTATGGGAGGAGGGCTTCTCTGCTGGGATCATGTTGGTGAGGTTCAGCATGTAGCCCAGGGCCCAACCAATGGAGGTTTCTCCTGCCTGTGGAAACAGCGTGACATGGTCACCATCCAGCCAGCCCAGCTGCACGGGCCTCAGGAGACCACAGAATCATGGAATCACTGAAGTTGGAAAAGACAACTAAGATTATGGAGTCCAACCAGTAATGTCAGCACTGCCAAGACCACCACTAAACCACATCCCCACGGGCCACATCTGCACATGTTCTAAATCCCTCCAGGGATGGTCACTACCCTGTCTGTGGGCAGCCTGTTCCAATGCCTGACCACACTCTCCATGAAGTAATTTTTCCTAAAATATAACTGAAACTTCCCCTGGCACAATTTGAGGTCATTTCCTTGTCCTGTGGCATGTTACCTGCGAGAGGAGACCAACCCCCACCTGGCTGCAACCTTCTGTCAGGGTGTTGTAGAGAGTGAAAAGGTCCCCCTTGAGCTTTATTTTCTCCAGGCTGAGTCCCCCCAGCTCTCTCAGCTGCTCCTCATAAGACTTGTGCTCCAGACCCTTCTGGGACAGCTTCAGTGTCAACCCAAGGGAGAAGAGTGTGGGGAAACCCACAGCCCCCTCAAGCCTCTGCTTGCCCACAGGTCCAGCCAACCCAGGGACAGAGCAGTGACCATCCTGTGCTGAACTGGGCTCATCCCCTGGGAGTAAAACCTTGTATGCTCAGGCCCGTTCGGATCTCCTTGCACATCCCATAGCATGTGCAGACAAAAGTACCTCCTCCCCTGAGGTAACTTCCCAAAAAGCCTCAGCAAAGCATTGTTTGGGATGGCTGGTGTCTTGAGGGCCAAAGAAGGGCTGAAGGACCTGATCCCACGACCACCCCAACAGCCAGCTCAGCTCATTTGTTTCCATCCCCTAGGAGATCCCTCCAAAAACTGAGAGTTCCATCCTGCCCCTGTTCAGAGATCTTCTTTGATTCTGCTTGGCTCTTTTCCCATGTGGGATCATCTCTCCTGCAGGGTTCTTTGGCCTAACTCCAAAGAGATCCCATGGGATGGGGATATATTTTGGTGCTACCCACCTTCTTCTGGAAGGCAATGTTGGGGAAGGAGTGGTTGCTGAAGCTGTAGCCTTTGGTGGTGAGCAAATACACAAATGTGCTGACAGCGCAGTAATCTGGCAGCCTCTTCTCCAGCTTTGGGGCTTTCAGGAGCAGCTGGGTGGGATGCACAGAGGGAAAGAGAAGAGGGGTCAAGCCACCAGCAGCCAGGCTTGTGTCTGTGGCCTGAAGCTCAGGGTGGTTACATCTGTGAGGCCAAGACTACCCATACCCACCTGAGCCCCCTCCCAGTCCCATGTAGGAGCCATCAATTGCCTTCTCCCTACTCCTTTGGTGTGAGGAAGCCCATTGACCTCCAAGGGCTTCTCTCAAAGCCTGGGTGATAGATACCCCACATGAAGCAGCCCTTTCCTTCCCGTGATGCCCAGGGAGCCCACCTCACTCCAGCTGGTGGCACAGATGGTCTCTGCAGCATCCTTCAGGTCGCTGGGCAGGTGCACGGGTCTTCCCATCACGGTCTGTATGAAATCCACTGTGTAGAAGAAGGCAGAGAAGGCCTGATGGAGGGAAAGGAGCAGCTGTGAGAATGCTGGGAGTAAACTCTCTGACCACGAGCAGACACTCTGGCCATGTGGTGGGCACCAACAACTGCTGTTGCAGGGCTGGGGGTCTGATTTTGCTGCCACATGATGCTGGGGAGCTGCCCAGCCAGCAGCTGGGTCACCACCCTCCTCTTAGGGGACTTACAATAAAGTTTCCTGAAACCTTCGGCTGGAAAACACCATCAAAGGAGCAGTGAGAGAAGGAGCAGTTTGTGAAGTCAAAGAGCTTGCTGACATGCAGAGTGCAGAGGTTCCCATTCCCAGTGCCGACCAAGGTAACAGTGGTATTGAGGGCAAGGCTTGGCCTCTCCTTCTCCGTGCAGGGGCTGTCATAGATGCTGCTCAGCAACAGGCTCTTGTTGTAGCCCTTCGGCCAGCAGGGATGGGAGACAGTTTCTTGGTAGCTCTCAGCCTGCCAGAGGAGGGACACATGGGGTACTTCAGCTGTGCTATGCTTGAGCAGCATAGCACAGCTCATGTACCCTGGAGCTTGAGCAGCCAGACACAGAGCAGTTGATAAAAGTGTCTCAAAGTGGCTTGGGGTGTCTTGGCTCTAGCCAAGGGCTACATCATCTAATGGAGATAGTGGGAGAAAGGCCTGGGAACACAGGAGAGGGTTGGGGGCAAAACCCAAGTTGGCTGGTAAAGGTGTGCAGCTGGTCCAGGGCTGAGGGACAGCGTAAACACTGAGGTGAGGGGGCAACTGTGGGGTCGTGACAGCCAGCATCCACATCAAACACACTGTACCTGGAGGAACTTGGAGAGCAGCCTCTTGAGGACCTGGTCCCTCCCATAGCAGAGGAAGCTGTGCGTGTACACTTTGTATGCCTGGCCATACAGCTTCAGCATCACCTCGTTTCTGGGGTTTTCAATTGTGTCCCTGGTTTCAAAGGTGATCTGTGTGGAAGCACCTCCAAAGTCCATGGCCCCCAGGGTCTTTTTCTGAGGCTGGATCCATTCTCCGAGCCATCCACGCTGAGACAAGGAGAACAAGAGCAGGCATAAGCGTATGATGAGCTGCCCAGCCACCACAGCCATCCCACTGGATGTCACTATCCTCTGCCCACCTTGATGAAGTTCTCCAGGAGATAGTTTGCAGTGACCCAGCCAAAGACCCCTTCCTCTTCCCCTGACAGGATCTTTGCTCCCCGGAAATCAAAGGGGTATGTCTTCAGTGTGGCTGCTACAGCTCTGAGGACAGCGTCCGATGCCTGTGGGTCCGCAATGCTGTGGGCCAAATGAGAGGGCAGAGTGACAGACCTGTGCCACAGTGCTGCACAGCCCTCCCTGTCCCAACAGCCCTTGTGGGTCAGCTCTGCCATAGCAGGGCCCAGGAGAGAGGTGAGCCCTTGCCTGGGTACTCATAGGCATGTCCCAAAAAAATACTAGCTAATTCCCTTTGTGTCTGCTGGAGAAGGCAGGTAGCAGGAATGAAGTGTGCTCCTCCCTGCTGGGACAATGGAATCCATCTTGCCTGGGCTGAGTGAGGGGAGCACAACTCCTCCCCCTGTGTGCTTTTTGAGGGGTGATTATTTTCACTGTGTGCCATCAGGCTGGCAGTGGGTGCAAGGGATTTTCCTCCTAGCATCCAAAAAGTCTGGGTGGGTTATCCTGGTGCTGGCCCTCCCACCAGCCCCCACTAGCTGGCTGTGCCCTGCAGAGCATATCCTGCTCTGAAAGGCAGGACCACTTCTGATGGGGACACAGCACTGGGCAGGTGGGTGATGAAGAGCAAAGGGGCAACACTTCAGCCATCCTTCACCAGCTCCACCCCTGCTGTGTGTGGCAAACTGGCATGTCAGAGTGTCACAACAGGGCCCCCCTGGGCACTCACTTGAGCAGGCGCATGCCAGCCGTGGCGCCCAGGTAAAGCGGGGTGCCCGCGTGCTTCTCCTTAGGCACATCTCTCAGGGCCTGGTTCAGGCAGTGCTCCAGGCTTGTCCCGGCTGCCAGAGGGTTTGAGCTGTAGCTGGAGATGCCAGGACCTGTGAAGAGGAAACAGCATTGCTCCCTGCTGGTGAGGGCATGATGCTCAGTGGGAAAATGCATGGTGAGCAGCTTTGCCCCTTCCAGGCTGTCCAAAAGGCAGTTTTCTGTGGGCATGGAGCCATCCAGGGTCCAGCCACATCTCCCTGCCCACACCGTATCCCCTGCTGCCTGACAGTCTGGGAAAGGTTGATAAATGGAGAGTGAAAAACTGACCCTGGCTCCTCACTGGGCTAGGCAGGGAGCTGGATTGTTCCCTAGTGGTTCAGTACCTGCCAGGAAAAGATAAACCACAAGCATGCACAGCTGCAAGCCTTGGGGGGAGTTGGGAAACATTTTAGGAATAGAGCTGAACCCTTTAGAACATGTCACTACACTGGTGAATACAGAGGAAGGCAGCTGGGCACGGCAGGGGCACTCACACCATGCTGCCCTGCCACAGGGATGCAACAGACACCTCCACCAACCCTGGACCAGGGCCAGCCCTTACCCTCCACATCACACATGCCGTGCTCGCTGACCACCCCGGTGTCGTTCTCCTTGTCTGCAGGCCACTTGTAGACGAACATGGCGGTGTGGGAGGACCCAGCGTCCAGCACGATGCCGTACTGCAGGGGGAAGGCAGCGGGTCAGGCCTGGAGGCTGAAGGTCCCCTGGCTGCTCCAGTCCTTGCCAAGGGAAGGCGCTGGGGCTCAGTGCACAACCAGTCCACACTCCTACCCTCAGTCCACACTCCTACCCTGTCAGTGCCCAGCAGCTCTGGAGCATCATCTGGCAGAGGCAGGCTTTGCTCAGCCCAGCCTGGCACTGCTGGGCCCACACCCGCCCAAAGAGGGCACTGCTTGGCACGTGACTGGGAGGGGGATACTGGCTGTTCTGGAACGCTATTTGGAACAGCACAGGGACTCTGGCTTTTTGGGTAAGGGGACCCCCTTGAGTGCAGCTCAGGGGGCTCTTCTCCCATTGCAGGTTACCATCCCTCCTGGCTGCCTGCTGAGCCATGCTAGCCGGTCCCTGGCATTGGTGGTGGGGAGAGACACCTGAAATGGCTCCTCGGGATGCTCTTGGCCAAAGAAGGGCAGCCAGGCCCCTCATCCCTCCTGCCCTTGTATGGCTTGGCTATTCTCTGGCTATAAATAACCCTGCTCCTCCTGCCAAACAAGGTTACCCAGCTCCCAGGGAGGGGACACAATACATGCTGTCTGCAGCACCCCTGGGCGTACCCCTCTGCCTGACCCCTGCTGCCCATGGTCTCAGGGGTGCCCATGCTGGCCCCCACTGTGCCCCCTCAGGCCTGCGAGCATGGGGGGGAAGCAAGGCAGGACCACCCCAACTGAGCATCTCTGGGGTGAAGCCATCTAAGGATTAAACTTCCAATGAGTCTCTGTCTGCTCCTGCCCTGCCCAGACTCCAGAGAGCCAAGGGCTGGAGTAGGCAGCTCGTCTCCCTGCCCGACTCTGGAAGCCACCCCAGCCCTGCCTGCCATGGGTGCCCCATGCTACCCCTGTCCCTATCACCTGGTTTTTACCAGCTCAGGCAACAGAAGTGTTAGGGACACCTGAGGTCCCCACTTATAGGTAGCCTCAATTACACCGTGAACCCATGGCCCTGCACCAGTGGTACCTCCTGCTCCCTCAGAGGACCATCTCACATGGGTGACTCTCCCACACTCGCCCAGTGATTTGCTCATGCCCTGGGCCAAAAGGTACAAGCCAGCAGAGAATCCCCCTCTGTGGCCAGGCTGGAGCAGTGGAGTAGCTTCAGCTCCTTTCCTGAGGAGGAAAGAGGCTGACAACCCCCCTCAACACCTCTCCCCAGCCTCCTGGGCTGGGTACTGGAGTGAGTGCTCCGGGCAGGCTTAGAGGGCTCTCAACACCATCTTTGCCCAGCACAGGGGACCCCAGTCCATTCTCGCCAGAGCAACCTCTGCCTTGCCTCGCCTCCCTGGGGTCCTGTGGTCACCCCTGTGTCCCCAGATGAGCAGTCATCGACCAATCAGAGGGGAGTCTGAGGAGGGACCAGCCCCAGGGGACCCCCTCTGTCCACCTCAGTGGCACATGTGCCCACGCACCCTGTAGTCACCATGCAGATGTCTCTGGTTTGCTCACAAGGCACCACATTACCCCAAATATCCCCTGGAGTGACACTAGTAGGAGCAGGGTGACAAGGCTGTCCCCAACAGGAAAGCATCAATAGGTCATCCCCAAACCTGGGGCTGAGCACAGCCAAGACCCTAGGAGTAGTCTCCAGCCCGGAGGTGCCGTGGAGGGGCTGAAGTCCACAAAGAGGGACAAGGTTGGAGACAGGGATATCTACATGGTGGCAAGGGCTGAGAGATGCTGGAGTATGAAACAATAAGGATGACCTGCAGTGCTAGGGATAGCTGGTGCAGCCCACCGGGAGAGGGGTCAGCCTGGGAGGGGGATGCTGGGGACACCAGACTCACCCCATGGCAGGAAGGAACATGTGCACATGGCTGGCTCTAGGGTGAGCAGGAGGAGACCCACCACTCGTGGCGGGGGGAAGGCTGGTTCCCAGGGTTTCTTCCTGCCTTCAGCAGGGCTGGCTTGGCTGTGCCCCACTTCCCACCCCATGGAGAGCTGGCACCATGATGTATTCATGGGGGTACATACCTGCACATGCACAGAGGTGCACACATGCATGTGCACTTGTGCACGCATATATGTGTGCATGTGGTCTACATGCTGCAGGAGTGCACGTTTGTGTGTGTGTGTGCATGGGCGTACAAAGGTGTGTGCAACTTTAGGTGTGGATGCAGGTATGTGGGGGTGCTTACACGTGGGTGTGCACGGGTGGGGTGTGCATGCACATAGGTGTGCCAGTATGTGTGCACATGGGTGCACGTGTCTGTGCACACATGCATGTAGGAGGGGCGTGTGCATAAGTGTGCGTGGGCATGCATACCACATTGCATGCCCAGGGAGGAAAGGCAGCATGGAGCCTGCACCCAGAGCAAGCCCCATGCAGAGGTGACAAGTTGGGGTGACAGCGGCACCTCTGGGGCAGGATGCAGAACCGGCTGTGCCACGTAGGCACATCCTAGTGCCCTTTGCTGCCAACACCTGTGGGTCGGGGTGGGGGTCTCCTCTTGGATCCCCAGCCCATTGCCACCAGGTGTGGAGTGATGGGTGAGGGGCATCCCGTGCGTCCCCCAGCCTTGGCAGTGGTGGCAGCAGCGCTTGGCCTGGCTGAGGTAAGGTGCTGCAACACGATGGTGCTGCCTCTGCAGAGAGTGCCTGGCCAACTGCTGCCACAGCTTAACCCACAGCCACCCCAGCAGGAGAGGAGTCACTGCAGCCTCGTGCCACCCCCTCCTGAGGGCACAGGGCTTGGCACCCCAGCTTGTCCCTGTGGAGAAGACGTCCTTGCTTGGGAGTGGTAAGCAGGGGTGGGAATCGTGCACATGGTGCATGAAGGCACAGAGGCAGATATGGGCAGCCTAGTATGTTCACAGTGATGAATGTCGTCTCCTCCAGTCCCAAGCATTCACACAGAAATCATGAATGGGGTCACCTACAGTGTTGTGCAATGGTGCCAGCCCCTGGCCCCAGATCCTGTCCCTGTCTTAACTTCTGTCCCTGCCTAGAACCTGGGCTTGGGCATCGGAGCCACTGCATTCCCCAGAGCAGACTGCGCTGCTGTGTGGGTCTGAGCCGTGGCTGAGCCATGGGCGTGGGCAGGTGGGCTCCAGGGGCCCTACAGGAAAGCCCCAGGAGGGAAGATAAAAACCCACCCTGATAGTGATTTGCAGTGTAAGTGCTGCCATCAGCTCTGCCAGCTGAGCTGCCCTGCTCCTGCTAACATGCACACTGCAAATGAGGGCTGGGGAGACACATGGATGCCTGGCACACTCCCTCACCAGCACCTAGCTCCCATCACCCCTCTCATCTGCCTCGGCATGTTTGCCTGCTGGCACCCAGGGCTTTGGCAGGGCCTCATGCATGTGGGACAGTCCCCAAAGCCAGTATCTCCTGGTGGCACAGGGATTTTTCCAACAGAACCCTCTGGCCAGACCCTGGTGGTGCTGCAGGCAGGGGGGACACAGAGGGGTCTCCATTGTGGCCCCACACTGGGACAGTTTTCCAATGCCAGCCCTATCTCTGCTGCCTCCTAGGTCACCCATGGTCCCAAGGGCTCTGCCCCAATAAAACATCACTCAGGCCAGCCCCAGTCATGGCTGCTCACTCCTGAAGTGAGCAGAAGTGTCAGAAGACACAGAAGACAGTCGTGTTCCCAAAGGCCATGAGTAGTGCTTGGGACTCCTGATCAGTGTATGGCTCTACCCAGGGGAGAAGGCAGATGGGGACACTGAGAATGCCCCATGTGCTGTTGCCTGGCACTGTGCCCCCCAGCCATGCCCAGGACTCCAGCCCCCATCCCACAGGCCCTCCAGGCTGCCCCATGTCGCATGAGGGGCTCATCCCCGGCCTTCCACCTTTCTGCCTCTCTGAAGGGTGGTGAGGTCATGCAGCACCCAGGTTTGCAGTGAGTTGTGATGGCTTTCCTTCCTGCTGCAGTAGCCACAGCAGCCACAGGATGTAGAAATTGCTAGAGATACATTTGCCAAAAGAAGAAAAGGGCTATCAAGAGCAGGCAGCAGCTCGGGGCAGTCAGGCAGTCAGCTCCACTGCAGACCCATGAGGGAAGGATCAGTCCCTCAGCTGCAAGATAACCAATCCAGGGTGGTTTTAGGGCTATATTCCACGCAAAGGAGCTGGAAAGGGGAAATGTGGAGCTGTAGCTCAGCAGTGAACAGCACTATCCAGCAGCTAATGTGGACTGAGTCAGCAAGGACTACATCTTGTCCAGGCCATCAGAAGATGTGCCCAGGGTCTCCCATAGCAGGACCGACCTCTAAACCATGTGGGCATCTTTTGGGCTGCAAAGTTTTGCATTCCCAAAACAGCACTGGGCTTTGTGCGAAAGCAACTCCTCAGCACCTTCCTGGTGCCAGCCCCATGGGAACAGGCACTGCTGGACACAGAAGCACACACCATGCTGGACCTCATAGCACTTGGCATGTCCAGAAACCCTGAGTCACTGGGCCAGGCCTTGTGCAGAGCAGGGTCAGGACCCAGGTGGGGGTTCAGGGATGCTTGGCCCCAAACCACAGCAGTGCCTGCAGACTAGAAGGTGCTACCACTCAGAGGGAGAAAAAGCACCAAAAAAAGCACAAGAAAAAAAGTTTCTGGGAATTCATTTGGTTTAAAACCAAAGGTCCATCTTGGAACCAGGAAGAAGAAAGGCTTTCCAGGCTGATCCAAGTGCTACATATGGAGGTCTTGGTACCAATCTAATTCCTCCATGTTCCAAAAGATAAAATCCATTTTGAAACCAGCTCATGGCACTGCCCAAGATGCCCCAGCATGTGGTAACAGGTGACCAAGAAAGATGTCACAGAGAAGGAGTTAAAAATTGGTAGTTATACTAAGAGCAAAAAGGGTCATCTTGGCTAAGCCAGCTTGTATTCTCATTCTAGTCTTCATTACATCTGAAAAACACCAACAGAAGGCAGCAGCACATCTGGCATGCAGGCTGGCTCAGAAAGTTTCCAAGTAAATTGCTTGGGATGAGACAAAGGGGGTTTTAGATGAAATATTTTTCAGGACAAGAGCCTGGGACTATTTTAAAACAAAAGACTTGTCCTACAAAGGGAGTACTTGGCCAACAAGAAGTTGTTCGGGAACCTCTTTCATCATCCGAATTTACAACAAAAAAGGAAAAAAAAAAGCAGCTTGTATTCAAAGGAAAGTGCATTTGTCACCCAGCAGCATTGGCTCAGGCAATGCAGTGGAGCCCGGGGAGATGCTGGGGTGCGCAGGGAAGCCCTGGTCCAGGCAGAGCAGCAGCAAATGCTGACTCGGTTGCTCTGCCCTGGGGGGCCGCTATCTTTCAGTGTGTCCAACAGATTCCCTTCCCAAAGCGCACGTCCTAAGGCACAAGGGATGGGCGGCCGAGGGTCCCGCAGCCGGGGGGTCCCGCAGCGAAGATGCCACGCAAAGGGTCTCGCTACTGGGGCATCTCCGTCCCTGCGCACCCGGCGGGGGCTGCTCCCTGCGACCCTCCCCGCAGATGAGGGACCCCTCAGCCCTGGCGCCTCTCGCGGCGCTGGGGATCCTCTGGTGCCGGCGTCTCTTCGCACCGGTACTCCCGCACTCCGGGAATGCCGGGCACCGGCGCGCCCGCGGCGGCTCCCCCAGCCCCCGACAGCCCAGGACCTCCTGGTGCCCGCCGCCACTCCGGACCCAGTCCCCCCTCGCCGCCACGCTCACCTTGAAGCCCGGCGGGCCCCGTGTGTCCCCAGAGCCGAGGAGGAGGAGGAGGATGCCCAGTAGGCAGCCGAGGGCCAGGAGCAGGAGCAGGGCGGCCAGGCGGCGGGCCATGGCGGAGCCGGGCAGGTGAACGGCTCTGCAGCGGCGGCGGCGGCTCCTGCCGCTCCTCCTCCCCCGCCTCCTCCTCGCCCGCCTCTCCCGGCTGAGTCACCGTCGCCCCGGCCCACCCGGGCGGGACACCGGGCTCCGTGGCACTGCGCGGGGCGACCCGGGCTGCGAGTCCTGCGGCTGCCCCGGACCCGCACTCAGATCTTCCTGCCCCCTCCGCCCCGGGACCAGACCGATCTACCTTCCCCAGGCACGGTTCTTTTGCCCAGGATCAGCCCCAGGAGGCCGGCCCCTCAGGTACCGCCCCGGCCCCAGAATCAGCTTTGTCCCTCGAGCATCACCGTTACCGGGAGGGCTCAGCCTGTCCCTCCTGTCCCTCCTCCCTGGGCACAGCCTGTGTCCTTGGGATCAGCCCCATCTACCTCTCTGGGCATGGTCCTTGACCCCATGCTCAACCCCATCCTGTCCCCTCCCTGGGGCTTAGCCCTTAGATGGGTTCAGTGGGACGTGGGAACATCCTGATATACAGAAAAGCTCCAAGAATCTCTCATCTACAATGATTAACAGCTGCGGGTGTGTTCCTGCTTTTAATCATCACAAGAACTTCGTGACAGCCCTGAGGAGCCCAGATGTGTATTGAGACTGTTTTCGATATGGTCACAAGTGAATAATGTGATGCATTTGCATAGGGAGCAGCAAGCCAAAGGAGGTTTGGTTCCTTCCTCGGAGAAGGACATTTGCAGCTTGCTTACACAGTGGGATACAACAGTGAACAAAATAATAAACAAGGAGAGTAGGCTGGAGGTCACGGCTCCTAGAGCAGCTGGGTTGCAGGCTGAGGGTCACAGCTGAGGCTCTTCACGCCTGCCTCACTCCTCAATACTTTCTTGAAGCAAAGAGCTTTCCTGCCACTCACAGCTGACCCATGCACAGCACACATTGCACCACTGCACCTTCTGCAGAGCTCCCTGCCATCACTGTGGTTTTGGGGCGCAGAGGTGCTCATGGGGCTAAGCCTTTGCCCCGGGCTTGTGGTGCAGGAGCACCCAGCCCTGATGCACCACTCTGTTGCACAGGTTCTGCAGCTGGAGGTCCCACAGGGGATGAGCTCCAGTGCTGTCCCCACCTTCACCCTGGCAGTGCCCATCACTGTGGAGCAGGGCTTCTCTGCAGGACTGCTGTGTTCAATCTGTGAGTCTGTTTGCAGGGGTTTGCCTCCACTTCAATTCATTAAACACTTAACCCTGGAAAATCCATGTTAATCTATTCTAAGACATTAATATATTAATTTATGTGAAAAAATTATTCCTTTTGCTGCTGATTATGCCACAGGAAACCACAGTCCTGTCCCTGAGGTTCAGCACAGCATCATTTCCGCTGCCTTTCTGCCTTCCCAGGCTGACTCTTCTCAAGTTTCTATGGGAAAAATACCTGCCTATTATTGACTCTTCATGCTGCCCATCTCACCTTCTGAGGCAGTCATCTGACATCCTGTACAGTGCAACTGCACCAAGGATTATCATACAGAGATCTTTTCTGGATTGCATGTAATCCCTTTCTCAACCCTCCTGCTTCACCTTTAGATGGACAAGCAATGAGGTCTTCAAAGACTAAAAAGGAAAAAAAAAATCTCTTTTCTGGATGTTAGGGAGCAGAAACAGGGTTGGAGGAGTCCTGATGGAGTAGGGATGGTCCCCTTGATCCTCATCCTTCTTTTGGTTTTGGGGACTTTGGAGCAAGTTCCTATCTGTCAGGTGGTCCTTGTGGTGGGACCCATCCTGGGAGATGTGAGTGTCCTCCATACCTTGGTCTTGCAGTGCAGATTTGACCATCCTATTCCCAGGCTGCCTATGGGTGGCTTTGAAAGGGGGGCTGACATCCCTTCCTGCCCCAGGGTGGGCTGCTCCTCCTCTTCATGGGGTCACTTTTGCCACCCTCTTTCCAGCCCCAAGGGGGTAGGAGCTGAGGTCTGAGGTCTGAGGGAGCCTGTGCCCTGGACAATCACCAGTGTCCCAGGATACTCAACCTCCAGTGCAAACAGGAAGGCACCAAAAGCTTGGACATGCTGGGGTGGAAATATTCCCATTCCCCAGGGAATGTCAGCCAGGCAGACACATGTATAGCCAGAGAATACCCAAATACCCCGTGACGGTACCTTCAGGTGGGGAGCACCCCAACACGGCTGTCTGAGCTCAACCCAGCCAAGGTCAGGCACTGCCAGCTGCTGCCCCAATAAGGGGGGTGGGCGGGGTGGGGGTGGCGCATGTCAGTTTTCCTTTCCCATGTAGCCCTGTCAAGGCACCACAGGCTGGAGAGCTGGGCACTGAGGTGGCAGTGCCTCTGCCCATGATGTGTGGGCAGTCCCAGCCACTGACAGGGAACCAGCCATGTCCCTGGGGAGGAGCAGATGTCTGCACTGAGGTGGCTGCCCCAGGTGAGCAGTGCCTGAGCTCGAGGCACAAGAAAGTTCAGTGTGAAAAAGCAAGTGAGGGGCAGGGATGGCTTTCTTTGCCGTGGAAGACGAAGCAGGCAGCTTTTCCAATGGCAGGAGGTGAGAGCAGCCTTGTTTGTCTGAGGAAACAGGGATGTAGATTTTGGGCACCAACAAAGAAAGGCAAGAACAGATGTCACCTCTGCAGGACTTGGGTTGCAAAGCACACAATTTGCCCAAATGAACAGGTTCAATGAACAAACAGCTGTGTGGGGAGGGAGCCAGCCCAGCACAGCCAGGTTGCCCTGCCATGCTTCCACTCTGCCACCTTTCTACCTGCCACGCTGTCACCTGTCTGCCTGCCATGCAGCTTGCCATCTGCCTGCCAGTGTCTCACCTCTGTCACCTCTGTTGATCTCCATGGTGCTGCTCTTCATACATTCATCCTGCCTTGACCATTCCCAGGGACAGAGGCATGCCGTGAATTTTTAGGGAACTGCTTTGACAGTGGGAGGGACAGATCCCCTCAGCATAACCAGATATGAAAATGGCATTGGAACCTAAAATAACCAGACAATCCACCAGGTGCAGGAGCAGGGTTTGCTGGGGGGCAGCAATAAGTTCCCCACAATTTAATGACAATTTTTCATGATTACAGCCTGTGTCACCACCGTGATGGGGCCACAGCAGCAAAGGACCAGGTTAACCTGCCTGATGTCACAGGAGAGATCTCTCAGGAGCCCCAGCTCCCTGCTGTGCTGGGGTCTTTGGATCACCCCATACCTGGATAAACAAGGGAGCTTAATCCTAGGTAAAGCTGGATGAGGATGCATCACCAGCGTGCCTGAGGCACCTGAATACTCTTGTCTGTTTTTCTACATCCCCTGCAGCTGATGTGGACATGGGCTTCAGCTCAGTTACTCAGGGAGACATGGCCTTCCTCCAAGGAGAGGCACAGGCATAGACTCCCAGGAAAGACAGGGCATGCTGGCACCCATCCCAGCTGGGCAGAAAAGCTTGTCCCCACCAGGGAGCAGGGGAAACAATCCCTGGGGGCAGAGTGAAATGTGAATACAAAGAAGAGGTGGAGAGTGCATTAGTCACCCAGCAGTGCAGGGGACCTTCACTTCCCCAGACAAAGGAGAGAGGTTTTCTAATCTATCTCTTCCAACAAAAGGCTCGGAGGTGGGGCCACACGGCCGAGGGTTGCAGAGTTGAATGCGGGATCAAAGGAGACACTGGAGCAGGAGAAGTAACTCACTGGTGGCTCTGTGAGGTGGGGTTTGCTGATTGTGGGACTCTGGGCATCTCAATGGCTTTGTAAAACATGGATGAGCACATCTGGGAGCACTGGTGGGCGGCCCTGCAGCTCCATATGTGGTTGGGTAATAACAGGAAGAACACAATGAGCCTGTAGACACTGCAACAGGCTGCGGTCCAAAGGGAGGGGTTAGGGACAGGGTTCTCTGCTCCCATCTGCGAGCTCCTCAGCCAACAGCAAGTGCAGGGGGCCATTCAATCCAGAAACATTCAACAGCTTTGGGATTGGTCCAGCCCTGAGCAATGTACAAACAATCCCACAACATACTCCAGAGCTGCTCATGGGTCTCAGTCCTGGCAGAAGCCCCAGGGGTCCTGACCTGCTCTGAGGGAGCACTGGAAGCCAGTGGGGTTCCTCTGCAAAGGCACTGTCCTGGTTTAGGGCAAATTTGGGAGAAAACCTCCAAAAGGGGGCCCTCCAAGAAAGCAAACCCACATGGCCCCTCCCCCCAACAGGTTCAGGAAAAAATTTCCTCGGAGAGAAGTGGGAAAAACCTGTTTATTTAACAGGCAAAGCACTCCCCAGCACACAAAATGAACAATACCAGATGACAAAACTCATTTGCCACTCTGAAGAGATGACAAATTGATGACAGAGAGAGGACACTAGAGATGGCAGAGAGTCTCTCCTGTGGGTGGTTGCTGTTATCAGTCCCTCTGGCGCTGGGAAAGGCTGCTGCCCAGAGCAGGCCCTGGTAGGCCACAAAGCGCGAGCTCTCGGTGTTTCCCGGGTCCCAGTCCAAAGCAAGTTTGAACGGTTCCAAGAAAAGGGAAAGAAAAAAAAAATAAACCAGTCCAGGGAAAACTTCTCTGTCTCAGCTAGCTAAACTAACTAAAAAGCAAAGGAGGGCTCTGTTCTGCTCCGTCCATGCCCAGACAACACAGTCCAGCGCAGAATGTGGAGGAGTGAGTGCAGTCTCTGATAACAAACTCCATGCTTCTTCTTCTCCCGCCTTCGCTCTCAGAACCAGTCTTGAAGGCACAGAATAAAACATCCAGCATAAACAGAGCAAACAACTGGGGATACAAGCACCTTAAAGTCACCCTAGGACAGGCACTCAGGCCAAGAACTGTCAGGGACAGAGCGGGACTGGCTGGAGGGCAGCCTGTAGCAGCCAGAAGGACATTTGGGACAGCATGAGGCTGCAAAGGTGTTCCCAGAAGGAGCACAGCCCCCATCTACCTCTGAAGCCAGACCAAAGAGTAAGGGCAGGGACTTGTTCCTTTGGTCTCAGGTTGGGCTGAGGCTGCTCACCCATCCACAGGCTGTGGTCCATGGGAGAAATCCCCCAGCCCTGTTCTCAATCCAGACCCCAATCCCTCTCCCATTCCCAATCTCAGCTCTGCCTGGGAGCTGTACCGGAGGCACAGCCAGAGGAAGGAGTGGGAACCTGCTTCCAGTCCTCAGGACTCTGTGACTCCAGTCAGGATCTGGACTGATGTACCCTGGGACTCAGCTGAGGCATCAGGTGTGTTTTTTGGCTAGTGCAGGCCAATGCAGGCCACTGGGCAAGCCCAGAGGTGTCTGTTCCTCAGGGACCTCCAGGCAGGGTGAATCCTGCACCAACCAAAGGACTTGGATGTCTAAGCTTCCCCAACTACTGAGGCTGACTCCCCAGTGTCTTGTTGCCTTGCATGGAGGAATCACAATACTGTGTGGGGGATCAGGAAACCTCCCAGCTGCCTGTCCTGCTGTTGGGTCTATCCCGCATTCCAGCAGAGATGTGTGAACCTGGACCCAGAAAGATGCTTTTGCTCAGGGTGCATTTACCCACATCTCCACCTGCACGAAGTTGGAGTCAGACAGGACTGGAATGGAAGCAAGGATCTGTCAGGAATTGCTGGGGATGCCCACACCTGTCCCAGCACTGAGTAAGGCCACAGCACACACATGTGAGGCATTTTGGGGTGTTTTTGAGTCTGTGGCCAGTGAAGCTGCAAATCCAATCAGTGTTTACACTGGGAGAGTAAAGAAATAAGGGAATGCAACAACCTCCCTCAGTCAGGAGTGAGCTCCTGACTGAGTGCAGCTCCTGCTGATCCTCTGCACCCTGTGAGGGGGAGCCAACTGATGTATTCCAGCCTCGGCTCCAAGCCTAGATCTTGTCCTCTTAGAGGCATTGAAGGTCTGCAAGGATCTTGGTGTATCCAAGGCTATAATCCCCCTCCTGGCAAGGATCCTTGCCTTGGAAGGAAGGAAAATCAAACCTAAGTACAAATCTCTATTCTTGCCTCACTTTCTAAACCCTTTTTTGTTTCCTGTTTTCCAGGACGGTGTCTGTGTGATTCAAGCCCTGAGGGGGTCCATGGGCAGAGATCCCTGTTGTCCTGCCATTGAACCAGCCAGGAAGTAAGTAGCTTTTCCAGAAAAGCCCCATTGGTTTCTCCTGGCTATTTTGCCCGGAGCTCTCTCCTGCCAGGACAGATGGTTGGGAAGTATTGAGGCACAGGGCAGCCCCTCAGGCTAAGAGCCCTGTTCCCACAGCCCTGCCATGACAACTGACGAGCTCTCTCCCCAAGCTTGTGACATGAGCCCGTGGATGCTGGCACAGGACAGCACAGCTGCCAGCAGAACATCTGCCCCCAGGGCAGAGGTGACCTTGGCACATGGAGGCCCAGGGTCATGGTCACATCCTGTTGGCTCCATGCAGCTGCTGCAGGCTCACCTGTCCCTAAGCCTGTTGGGACAGGTTGGGTGAACACGAGTGAAGCATGTGACATGAAGAAAGGGAACACCACACGTGGATCCTCCTGGGCAGCCTTGTGGCAAGGGGCTGATCCCCATCCTCAGTGTGAGGGAGGGGATGGTGGTGGGGTGGGGACACAGCTGACAGGATGGAGGGAAAAATTATCTTCTGCTTGGGATAAAGCAGGGAACTGCTTGTCACTTTTCTTAAACTGGCCAACACTACCCACAGGCTCCAATTCCGAGTGAGAAATCACGTTTTGAACAATCTCAGCTCATCACCACAAGCACCAGGTCATGGCCATGGTGAGCAGCTGGGCCATGTAGAGGCTGAGCCCTTGCCTGGCTTTTAAGGCAACAGACTCACTGAAGCAGCCCATGGCCATCACCACTGCCCCATGGAGACCCACAGCAAGAATGAACTCCCTGGGGGAGGCTGAGACACCCAGGCTGTCCCCACTGAGCCCCACCAAAGCATCAGGGGGCTCTGACTGAACAGGGTGCTGTTGGGGGCAGCTGAGGGGCCCTTCTGCCAACCCTGCTACTCATCACCCAGAAGCCTGTAGTGAACAGGGCCTTGGGATGCTGCAAAGATCCCTGTAAGTGACAAGATGGCAGGCAGCAGGGCATGGGGAGGTAGGCCATGTGGGGGGTGTCTTCTCTTCCTGGGGCAGGTACAAGCACTATTGTCCATTGTCCCCCAAAACCCACATCCTTTCTGACATGAAGTGGTCTCTTATTCCCCACTTATCTACATTTAACCTGGCTATATGAGGGATTTGTATCCCTTGAAGTTCCAAACAGAACCTATTACTCCATGCTCAGCTATTGTACTGATCTGCAAGGAGAATTCAAGTAACCTGAAAGGATGTGGTTTGTATAGGCGTCTCTGCATCAGCTCTTCTGTGCAGTCAATTTGCTCTTTTCCCATTGCTGATACATGGAGAAATTCTCTGCCCAGAGGTTCCCTCAAATCCCTAGAGTTGTTAGGAAAACGCAAACATTTTAGGAGGGCTCTGAGCATCTCCCACCCTCGCACTGTGCCATAGCAGCAAGTTCAGGAGGCAGGAGCATCTCTGTTAGGGCATAAGCCACCTTCCTATTGCTATACTGTAGCTCTCCAGCAGCAAGTCCCAAGCCAATGCGCTGATGCTGCTCCAGCACCCTTTCTTGAGCTCTGGGAAAGGATACAGGAAGGGGTTCCATTTTGCACTGAGCAAAATCATCTTTCTTCCCTCTGATACTGATAGTTGGTTTGAGGACCAGTAACCCATGGAGGGTTCGACTTGCCAGTGGTAACGTTCTGTTTCTCCGTGCTGCAGAACAGCACTGCAGCTGGAGAGGTTGTCCCGTCCTATCCCAGGGCTCCTGCAAATCTTTGGCATTAAACTATACTTGTTTGATTCAAGACCTCGTACTAGAAACTCAGCCTGTGGGAATGGAAAGGTCTCTTCTCTTCTTTGGCAGGACTTCAACAAAAAACAGGCTCCCGGCACATCTGGGGCTTCCTGGTGTGTCCCCCCCCCTTCCCCCCCGCCATGAGGTGGGGAACACCAAGAAGAGTTGTCCTGCAGCGTTCCCTCTCCTCCCCACCCTACAGTCCTTCTGGGGAAAGCTCTGCATCACAGAAACATCTTGTCTGAACTCCTTGGTTTTGCCGGTCTCTTTTTCCCCATTGTTTTCCATCAGGAGCCATGAGAGCAGCCCCAGCACACTTGCTCAGATCTCCCCACAAGCCTGGAGCAGTCCTTTGTCAATACAGTGACTGTCTTAACAATGCTAAAGTTAAATTTGTGGCCCCAGTAATGGATTTTTCTTGTGACAGATGGTCGCTGCCTCCACGCAAAGGTCCACAGCCCTAAGGACACCCCTCCAGCCAGCAGGCTCATTTCCAGCCTTTTACACATCCCAAAATGCAGCAAGAAATCTCAGGAGAGCCATTTTCTTTGCTAGAGTTGAGGGCTCCAGCCATGGTTGAGACCATGTGCACTCTCTCTTCCCAGCCTTAGTCCAAATGGCATTTTCCCACCTTCTCCCCACCAACTGGGCAGCCAGATCCTTCCCTGCCTATTGGGATTCCAGTGTGCAGCCTCAGCCAGCTGACTGCTGGAGGTCGGGAGATGACTCAAAGCCACCCATACTGGACCCAGACTGGAAGAGCATCCTTTGTTCCTGGACAAGGACTTCCCAGTGCCATCCTGGTGATAGAGCCAAAAACCAAATGCACTGCCCAGGGGCTCCAGGACTCAGCTCCCACTGCCCTCAGGAAGTCAGTGCTCATGTGCTCCCAGTCTTTGGTGGGGGCAGAGGAGTACAAAAGCCCTTCTGAAGGGAGCACTGGGACATCACAGGCTGTTGTTATTCCTGCCTCCAGCTGTCACTGCTCCTGGTACTGGAACAAACCCCTTGTGTCCAGCAGAGCAATGCCAGCAAGATGCATAGGCAGGGCAGGTGGTGGCACACTCAAGCGAATGATGGCACAGGCAATCGATGGCACACAGAGCACAGAGTCTTTTCCCACCACTGTGGCAGGGAGGGCAGTGTGAGGTGCCCAAAGCAGCCTGGAATGCTCCTGACTGGCTGCACGAGTCCTGTTTCAGGGCTGGCAGCAATGGACCTGCTGCAACACAAGGGCAGGAGAGCAGGTGCTGTGACCCTTTGCCAAGGCTCAGCCAAGGGATCTCTCCCTCTCCCATATTGCCTCTCAGCCCTGGGTGCTTCCTGGCAGCATCCCTCCCTGTTCCTGATACCCAGACCCTGCAGGATCCCAGCCCAAACCTGCTGACATCTGGGCAAAGGCCAGAAGATCTTTCCCAGCTGCTGACAGCTCCAACTTTGGGCAAACACCATTGGGACCTCGCTTTCCTGGAGACAATCCCTTAGCATCCACCTCCTGGCAAGTCCTCCAGCAGCCAGACTTTTCTCCTTCCAGCAAAACTGAGGCTCTGCAGGGCTGCCCAGAAACAGGGATGAGCTTTGTGCAGCTGCAGTGAAATCACCTGTTACTGTTGAGCTAAATCATACCCTGGCCAGGAAATTATTCAGCTTTAATAAATTTATTAATTCCATTTTCTCCCAGATTTAACCCTCCTGCTTCATCACCGTTGCCCAACCTGGAGCCTTTTGTATGAACTCTCCTCCTGAATTCCTGGTGTACCCCAGGGCCCCCCAGCTATCTTAAGAGCTTTTTCCTCAAAAAACTCAGAACTCAAAGATGGGAGTCAAATAATCCAAAATCCTGACAATGAAAAATCTCTAACATTTATGACTGGCAGAGATTTTCACAGTTATACTTTCAGGTTTTGGACATATCTGCAGAACTGGACTTTTATTTGTCTTTCAAGAGAAACTCGAGCTTCTGAGCTGATTGCGGCATGCCACCAGCTTGAATGTGAGAAAATCATGTGTTGTGAAGATCTTAAAAAGCCCTGGGAAGCCTCATTCATTTCCTCCTCCTCCTCCATGTGCTACCAACCAATGTGACTGATGTGCAGCTGCATGCTCCCAAGGATGCATGGGGGGGGATCTCTCCTGCTGCAGAGGGACACCCTCAGACACGCCTCAGGGCTGCAGGTACCTATTCCTGTCCCAAAACAGACACATGTCTTTGGGTCTCTTAAGGCCACTTCAGGCAAGTCAGCTGGCTCTGTGCAAACCTCTGAAACATGAAGAATGATGGTTCAGCACGAAGCAAGTCTGGGGCAGCTCCACAGCCCCCATGGCGCAGCATCACACTCAGTGCTGGGGAGGGCTCCAGTCCATTCTGGAGTCCAGCTGACTCCTTCACTAACACTGGTCCAGAGGAGGCCAGGGAGGTGCTCTGAGGGCTGGAGCTCCTCTGCTCTGGAGTCAAACTGGGACAGCTGGGGGTGCTTACCTGGACAAAAGAAGGCTCCATAGAGACCTCAGAGCCCCTTTCCAGTGCCTAAAGGGGCTCCAGGAGGGCTGGAGACAGACTTGGGACAAAGGCCTGGAAGTGACAAGGAGGAATGGCCTCAGTGGTTGGATGAGATATTGGGAAGAAATCCTTCCCTGTTAGGGTGGTAAGGCCTTGGCAAAGGGTGCCCAGAGAAGCTGTGGCTGCCCCATCCTGGAAGTGTCCAAGGCCAGGTTAGACACGTCTTGGAACTACCTGGGACAGTGGAAGGTGTCCCTGCCCATGGCTGGGGGTGCAACAAGATGGACTTTGAGGTCCCTTGCAACTCAAACCATTCTATGGTTCTGACCTGCAAAATATTTTGAAGAAAAGGTCCCATGACAAATGTTCTCTGCTGGACAAGAGAGAAATCAGGACCCTCACCTAGGATGGCACCAGTTAAACACATCTCTGAGGCTGAAGTAGATTGCAGAGGTCATTGAGTCACCACAAGGGGAAAGAAAATAGAGAACAGCTGTGTTCTGGGATGATCTCAGGCCTTCAGGGCTGCTAATGCTTCACTCAAGGCCGTGGCCCTGCCCTTCTAAGATACATTTGTGCTTTGCTCCTAGGACAAAAGGAAAAGAAAAACCTACCCAGGTTCATTCAAAGGAGACTGTCCGTGACCTCCAGGTGCTCCTCTGTGCCTGCAGGGATAGGGCCATGCCCAGGGAGAGCATGGAAAGGATGCTCAATCTACCTCCTGCTCTCAGGTTTCAACAGGTGACTTGGATAAAACTAGTGCAAATTTTCCAGTTTCATGTGGATTTTAGTTTTTGTGAGGTGGAAGAACAATGATGGTTTCATGGGCTAATGACAGGTGCTGCAGGGAAACACTACCCTGTTGTGGGGAAAAGTTTTCTTTACTGGAGTAATTTCTTTCTGCTCAAAGTCCCTGGGCAGGGCTGAAGTTAAACCCTCAGCAGAGAAACAGTGCTTGAGTGGGAAATTTGGCAGCACCTATGGGTGCAGGCAGCTTGCCAGAGGCACTCAGCAGCCACTCATCTCCTTTCTGAGGAGCAGATGGTGAGGTTCAGATCTCAAACTCCCTTGCACCAGGTGCTGGAGCAGCTGCCCAGGTTGGTGTGTCCTCAGGAGAGCTAACATCAACCTAGTGTGTGAAGCTTCTGTCAGGACAGACATGGTCCTGCCTGGTGTGTATCAACCAGACAGGAGCTGGGCAGAGGCTGTGAAGGATGAGCATCCACATCCCACTTGCAGTGCATCCCCCTTCTGCTCTAGCTTCTGGTCCCCATCCTGCCAGGGGGATGTTGTGTCCTGGGGGCGTCATTGCCAAGGTTTGGGCAGTGGGAGTCTGTAGAGTGCCTTAGTGAGAAGGCACCAGAAGCTGTCCCTGTGTTGGACCCACTACCACCCCAAACTGAGCCCGCCAGCAGTGAACGGGGATCCTTGCAGATCATGTTTTTAAGAAAGAGTAAAAACCACTGCACACCCCTGCAGAGCCTAGTTCAGTGGAGAGGGAGGGGAGGAGGTGTTCCAGGTGCCAGAACAGAGATTACCTGCAGCCCATGGGGATGACCATGAAGAGGCAGCTGTGCTCCTGAAACCTGTCGAGGTCCATGGTGGAGCAGATACCGACCTGCAGCCCATGGAAGATCCCACACCTCTGCCTTCCCATGGCACGAGCCTGCTCAGCCCCCGAGGGCTGCTTTGAGTGCCAAACTGGTGCTGGGAGCCTGCTTGGCTGCCATTGTCTCCTGCCCTCACCTTGTCATGCAGGAAGACTTTATGTGTCTGGCTAAAGGATTCAGCTTCCCTTCCCAACACCCCACACGTCTCTCTTCGGAAGTGAGCCCCAAGATCAGCAATGTCAGTTCTTCTGTGGTTAGGGGAGGTGCCCAATCACAGCAGGACTTCCCAGGGTCAAGAAGAGCTGCCAGGCAGCCACCACACCCCAGCCACTTCCAGCCCGAGGCACCGAGTGCCAGAGCCCTGTGCCGGGCTGCAGGTGCTGTTCAGGCTCCTCTCATAATCTGCCAGGACTATAATCACTCCTGAGGGGCAGGGAGAGGATGGACACCTGGTTCTGTGACTCAGCAGTGGGTTGCTGCACGAGGAGAAATGTTTGGAATAACTCAGGTCTCCTGGGAGTCACTGGACAGCTCACCAGGGACTTGCTTAGGCTCCTAGCAGTAGGTTTAAGCTTTCAGGTGAGATCTTTACAGGTTCAAGTTCCACTTGTTTAAAAGATAGTGTCAGAATCCAGCTGGAGCCTGTGCCAGCCACATTCCTGGCTGGCAGACATCACGCTGAGCAGATAAGCCTGGGAGCAGCCAGCAGTAAGCACAGCTGTGATATTCCCACCGTGCCCTCCTGCCACCCAGTGGTGTCCATGAATGAGGAAGGTGACAGCAAGCATATGGGACACTTTCCTTGTGCCCTCTCCCTGTCTCCAGCTGTCTTCAGCTGGGGGGTGACCTGAGCCAGCCATGATTTTCTGATTTTCACCCTTCAGTAGATTCCTTATCTCTGTACTTGTCAAAATCCCTCTATTGCAGTGCAGGCAAACCTCCAGAAGCACCATCCCTTATCAGGGACCTGCTGCACCCCAGCACTGGGAGCTGCCTGCTTTAGGATGGCTTCTACCTTCACTTCATACACTGGAAGAGCTGGTGGATCCATGCCTCTCCAATCTCTCCAGGACTGTCCTGAGTTTGCAGACCCCCAGTTGTATCTCCTCTGGCTGGAGGGACTAGGAGGGAGCAGTACTGCTTAGACAGGAAGGCTCCTTCCCAACAGAGTTTTCCAGGAGTCCCGCGGCCATGTGATGCCTCCTGTCAGGGCCCAGCTGTCCCTGCTGCCCCATGTGCCACTGCACCACCCTGGTGCATTCCAGGGGGCAGATCAGTCCCCTCATGGTCCTTGCTGCCATGCTGACTGTTCCTACAGCCAGCTCCCACCTCACATCCCTCCTGGGGTGAACAGGATATCCACCACAGAGCAGAGGCATACTACTATCCTACAGGCTGGCCCAGACCTCTGGGGTTTTCCCACCAGTGATGTACTTTCCATTGCTTTTAAAAATAAAATCCCAGTAATAAAAACTCCAGCTAATTTTATCCCCAGCCTGTTTTTTTCCAGGCTGCTACAGGATGAGGTGCTTCTCCAGCCTTTTCTGGGGGGTTCACTGTGCAGCACCAACAGTGCTCATGCATCCAGGGTATCTGGGGGCACCAGAGGGGAGGACATCGAGCCCCAGCAGTTGGTTGGTTGCCCATGGAAGGCCTCTTTCATCTTTGCCTTGCTGGAGAGCCAGGAATGAGAGGGAAAGAGTTTGGTGTGGTGAGAGCAGGGCCACAGTGCGAGCAAAGCCACGGTGTGACCATGGTCACAATGTGAGCATGGATGCATGTGACCATGGGCAGTGCAACCCATGATGTGGGCACAGATACAGGATGAGCATGTACATGGAATGACCACAGTCACAGTGTATGCACAGATACTGTGTGCATGTCCACAGGACAGCCTGGCACAGCATGTGCATCTACAGCCACAGCTGTGCTGCTGTGCTCATGCCCTTATGTGTGCCTGAGGCAGAGGATTTCTCTAGCAGTGCCTGAATCTCTGAGCATCTCCCAGAGCACTAGCATAGAAACTGGTGCAGTGGTGTCTGTGGCAGTGTTCCCCCATCCATCTGTCACTGGAGGGAGTCATTAACATGCTCACAGGCAGTGCTGGAGCACCTGGCAGCTGTTGAGCTGTGGCAGTGGTCAGCCAAGGTGGCTGTCACAGCCTGACACTGGCACGCATCAGCCATTTCTCAACTCTGCAGCTGGTCTGGCAGCTAGGAGGATGGGCAAAAGTTCCCTGGCCATGAAGGCATCACCCTGGTGCCTCCAGCCAGCAGCAAGAGGGCAGGAGGGGCTCAGGGGGCTGGGAACCTTGAAGAAGGGATCCTGCTCTGCAGACCCACATCCCATCCTGAGGCTAGCACACTAGCATCCTGTGAGGAGGGAGGGCTGCAATACCACTGAGAGGCAGGAGGAGGAAAAGCAGCTCATGCCCCCACTAAAATAGTGGAAATCCCTGGAAAAGCCACAGGAACTGAAGAGGGGCTCCAGCTCCCATTGTTCACAGGACATGGTGCGGCCACAGTGGGAGCTCTGCCCTTCCTCAGACCCCCCCGGCACAGCTGTCCTGCGGGATGCAAAGCAATTGGGTCATTCCTGGGGGTGTTGGATCCTGTGGGATGAGCTGCTCCAAGCCTCGCAGCCCCAACAACCCAATTAAGTTTTGCAATACTTAACATTTTCGTAGCCCCTTTAGTTTCGTAATTCTGGGCTCCCTCTGCAGGCGGGTGCTGCACGAGAAGCTGAGCAAAGGGAGCGAAGAAGGACTGAGGACCCTGGAGAGAAATAAATATCCTCTCCTAAAAGTATTGCTTACAAAAGCTGCTTTTGTGTGTGTGGTTTTGTTTGTTGGTTTTGTTTTGTTTTTTTTTTCCCCTCCTAATTCCTTGATTTTAGGAAGGCTAAGGAGATTTATGACTTTTTGGCAGTGATGCAACAGTCTACTCATCCAAGAAAAATGGGGAAAAAAATGGCTGGGTTTGGGAAACCCCCTTAGGATTTGGGATAGAGAAGTAAAACAGGAGCTGACTAGCACAGATGTCCATGCAGTGCAGAGTGTGGGACACTTCAGGGGTGAAGCTGCTCCTGCAGACCTCTCCAGAATCAGCCACATGCCTCCAGCTGTCATGGATGCAGGGGTGCCAGGGATGCTGCTGGGGTGCTGGGTCCCTCTAACCCAACGGGAAAAGCCTGGCAGCCTGGCATGGAGAAGCATCTGCAGGCACTCAACAGCCAACAGTGAGCAGGCGTTGGCATCGGTGCGGGAGCATCAGCACCACGATGTCTCTCACAAACCCAAATTATTTCCTTCCTAAGCCATCAATACTAAATATTTAATGATGGAATTGTTAGATTATTTAGTTATTACCTTCCTGGTCAAACCAGCTGAGGCCTATCTAAGCTGGTCAGGGCACAACCATCACAGGGGATGGGACACTGAATGCACAGTCTGAGGTGCCTCCCAGCCTGGCACAGTGAGATGGCTGATCCACCCGTGGGACAAGGCCTTGCCCAAAAAGTGGTTCAGCCTGAGGACTAATGAAGGTTTTGGAAGATTTCAAGAGCTAATGGAGACTTTGGAAGGATCCCAAAGAACCGTATGCTTTCTGCCCAGCAGAACTCATGCTTCCAGAAAGAAAAAAGGGAAGTGTTTAAAACACCTGCACTGAACTCAGTGCAAAGCATTTTCATCTAGGGCTAAACAAAACCTTAGGGGGCAAGGCAATGTCTTTCAGGTTTCTTGATTTAACAAATAGGACAAAAGACTGTTTCTTTCCCAGTTTGAGCAGCACCACATGGGAGCAGTGATCTTCAGCAAAGAGGCCATACCTGGGGGACCTGGGCTAGGACATCCTGCTTGCACCGGGCTGTGTCACCGTCGTGTCACTCTGCCCTGTGGGTCCCCAGCTGTGGGCATAAAGAGATGGATGTGGTTGTCACCTTTGCCCACAGCAGCTGCAGGATGCCCAGGGCAGTGGGCATCCTGTACAGTGCAGGCAGCCCTGCCTTCCCTTAGGTTCTTGACAGGAAGATGTCATTATTTAGACAATAAAAATTGGAATTTTTTTTACCCCCAAAGAAAAGGGCCAGAGGACATGTCTACTGTCTTCTTGGGCTTGTAGACACTCACAGATGTCCTTCATGGGCAGGAGTTGTTTTCAGTAATCAAAATAAACCAAACCTGCCTGCCTGGACCTGCCTGAGGATGGGTTGTCCCTGGCTGCCCAAGGCCCATTTGTGGACTCTCTTAGACCCAAAGCAGGGAAGCTTTGGGGGTAAAAGGAGAGCACATGCTCAGGTGAGGCTCAAGGGCAAAAGGACTTGCTACTCCCAGTGCTGTCCCCTGGATCCAGCCACAGGGCAAAGTGGGAGTCATGTCCAGGGGGCCAGACAGCAGCAAGACAGGCAAGTGAAGTGCTGGACTGTTTGGGCCTATGGAATAGTCCAGGCTTTCTGCTTTGGGGACATCCTGGTCCATGGAGGAGAGCCACAAAGATGATTAAGATGGTTGAAGCATTTCTCCTGAGGAAAGGTTGCATACACTAGGCTTTTTCAGTCTGGAGAAGAGAAGGCTCCAGAGAGACCTTAGAGCCTCTTCTAGCGACTAAGGAGACCCCAAGAGAGCAGGACAGGGGCTTTGGACAAAGGCCTGGAGTCACAGCACAAGGGTGAATGGCCTCAAGGGTTAGTGTATTAGGGAGAAATTCTTCCCTGTGAGGGTGGTGAGGCCCTGGCACAAGTTGCCCAGAGCAGCTGCAGCTGCCCCACGCTAGTATTGTTCAAGGCCAGGCTGGACAGGTCTTGGAGCAACCTGGGACAGTAGAAGGTGTCCCTGCCCATGGGAAGGTGTGGAACAAAAAGGTCTTTAAACATCCCTTCCAACTCAAAACCATCTGGGATTCTGAGTCTCTGATTCAACGGTTCATGTGCCCAGCCCTGGCCTACAGCTGAGGCAGGGCAGTCAAAGGGTCTTTTTACATGAGTGGGTTTTGATGGCTCCCTGGGATGTGACTGCAGCCCAGACCTAGCGCAGGCTCTGTCCCTCCAATTGCCTGTTCCCACCCAGAGCATGATCCCATCTCCCAGGAAGAGAAACCAGAGGTGTCCCAATGGCACAGCAGGAGGATGGGATCACCTCTACCCACTGTCTGCACCCACTGCCACACGGGTGTCCCACAAAGGCACGCTTTGGGTCACAGTGCATGTGGTCTTCCAGGGTGTTGGCCAAGCACCTGCTCTGCTCCCTGACAGCTGCTTTTCCAGGGCTCAGTATCTGCCATGTGCTGCTTCCCTCTTTGTGCAATGTGGGAAGTTTAAGTCATCGTCCCTGTGGTACACAGCTGTGAAGCAAAGGAGGGATTCTGGGAGCCTCACTCTTCCCCATCACACGGGTCTCCTGGAGGGAGCATCTGCCTTCAATCAGTTGTACCTTGGAACAGAGTGGGGAGGCTGTGCAGGCAGAGGTGAACGCCCACGCCAGGCTGGGATCACAGCCACAGTGAGTCATTGGCTCTGGCAGAGATCTGATGGGACATTGAAGCAGAGCCTGGATGCTGTGCTTGATCCCCTCAGGATGGGAAATGAACCCCCCCAGAAATGAACCATGCTGGTGAGCAGAGGCTCAGCCTCCACCATACCCTGCAATGGGGAGAGCAGACCCTCTCCATTCCACCTGGGAGTGCACCTTTGCTCATAGTGCTGCAAATGTCAGCCACAGGCAGGGAGGGGAAACAGGGAGCACTGGATAGCACCAGGTGATGCTCCTAAAGCAGAAGGCAGTTTATCCCTCCCAAGAGGAGAACAGAGTTGGCATTCTGGAACCTGGGATACAGGCAGGGCTGCAGCAGCAGAGCACAGGGATGGTCTGGGATGGGAGAACACTCTAACTGAGGGATCACAGGGATCATCAGCACTCGCTTGCAGGTCTGAGATGCAACAGGCACCTCCTTAGTCCGGTCAGGCCTGCATGGCCCAGCTCCCCATCCCAATGAGAACCATCCCCAGGACCCAGGGTGTTCTTCCAGTCATCACACCCTCAGTTTGCTTCCCAGGGAGTTGCACTGACAACAGCAAGGCCAGGAGGTGCTGAGTGGGAGGGCTGCAGGGCCAGGGCAGCAGAGAATGGTGGCCCAGCAGCGCTGATCATATGGCAGAGAAGAAAAGCAAAAAAGACAGAATATTCAGGTCAGGGGCCCAAGACAAGGCTGTTCCTGCTGGCATGTAGGATAATCACTCTGCTGGGACAGCAGCCCTTCTCTGAAGGGGCAGCTGGGCATGGAGCCCATGCTCAGAGGCCACGTAAAGGGCATGCAGCTGGGCAGGAGAGGAGAGAAAGTATGAATAGATAAACCTGGGTGACTGGGTCCTTCCCAAACTGCACAGTTGAGGACACAGAGGATGAGATCCTGCATTCCTGGGCAGCCCAGGAGCCAGGTACACCTCCAGACTGAGCTCAGAAGAGGGCTCACTCTGCTCAGGTAGTAGCTCCAGGTTCTGGCACTGGGGACCCCCCATGAAATGTCACCCTGGCACCCACCAGGGACAGGCATGTTGACCCCATGATGTTGCACCTGTGTGTGACAACCTCCAGCGTGGAGGGCTGTGGGGAGGTGAGGTGGGTTGGCAGGAGCTGTCCTGGCTGGGGACAGCAAAGCCCTGCTCCAGCTGTTCCCAGTGTAACCACAGCTTCACACAGTGGGTTCCAACAATTATCAGAGCCCTGGAGGTGCCACAGTTCTATGCAAACCCAATTCCAGCAGGAAAAAGCCTGAAGAGAATGGAACATGCTCACCCACATGTCCCAGTATACACATCCCTTACAGACCTGGCCCCAAACGCAGGTCTCATGGCTCCTGAGCCAGCCCCCAGTTAAGGGTGCCAAAGTGGACACAGCCCAGACCCACAGGGGAGGATCAAGCCCATCAGAGACCTAGAAAGAGTGTGGCCAGGCCAGAGAGACAGCTTGAGGGGAACTCTGCAGTTCCCAGGGGAAACCTGGTCCAGTGGGCTGTGCCACTGCCAGGGCTACCCCACAACCTGCCACAGTCTCACAGAAAGTGGGGTGGGGGCCAGTGCTGCTGGCCAGGACTGGGACCACCCCCCTGGGCTGCAGCAGAGAGAGCTGCCCTGAAGCAGTCTGGAAAGGGAACCACGACTCTTTTTCTTTGGAAGCCCTCATGGGCTCCACACCCAAGCAAAGGCATGGAGTGGGAACCAAGGGCAAGCCTCTTCCTGCCCCAGCTGGAACTAGTGGCTGCCCTAAGCAGCACCTGGAAGAGGCCATGGCAGAGATTCCTTTGCCAGCTGCCAGTAAGCAGACTGGGGTCTCCCTCTTGGCTCTGCTCCCCACAGGGGAGGCTCAGCCTCTGCAGGGTGCAGGGTTCACCCCACAGCCTGGGAAAGGAGGGTACCCCAATCAGCACAGAGCCTTAGGCTCACCCTACGTGAGTTGCCATCTCAGCATAGGGCAGAGGGACACGTGCCACACATTCCATGCCACTGAGGTCCCCTGTGGCTGACCCTGTGGGAAGAAGTGACTGCAGAGCACCAGCCACTGTTGCCACCACTGTGGGGCAGCTCTGAGAAAGGGTACTTAAAAGCAAGTAAGAGGTTGTGAATTGCACCAGCACTGCCTGAGCAGTGCGAGCCCCAAGCACAGCTTCTGGAGGAGCAGACAGATGAGGCTACAGCACTTGGAAGGGGTGCAGGTGGCTTTAAGACACTGCCCCACAGCAGGGGACAGGGTATCCCCAGTCCCTGAGAAGCCCAGAGGTGATGGGAAAGGACATGGAAACATGCCCAGGTGCAGAGATCCCCGGGCTCTTTGTTTGTTCACCAGATTGCAGCTTCAGCTCCCCCTGCCTTCTGAGAGACAGGACAGTCAGGGACTTCAGGGCTGGCAGCAGTAGATGGGGTGATTTAGGGAGGGACAGAAGGATAAATTAAATAGGTCACTCCACTTTATTATCCCTACAGACAGGTAACCCTCATAAAAAGGGTCAGTTCTAATTAACCTCAGGCAAAACAGGCACTGGATACTAGAGGAGGCATCACAAAAAGGATGGCAGGCACTGATGCCTAGGGGGCAACTAACACCCAACTCCTGCAGACAGGGGTCATGACTAACCATGGCCTTGCTGCTCCTCCTCCACCATTTCCCTAGTACTCTGCTGATCCCCATTCCAGCTGCAGGCACAGGGTAGAGCAGGGATTCATGCATTCATGCCTTGCAGTGAGCTTTAGCTCAGGATCAGTCTCAAAGAGAACAGCTGGATGGGACAGCGAGTCCTGACAGATAAGAACAGAAGTGAGAACAGAATTGGCCTGCATGTGTCAGCTCAGGGTAGAGCCAGCACCTTCTGCCCAGTTCAGCTCAGTGCCACAGCATCATGCCTGGAGAGTCAGACCATGAAACAATGCCAGAGAGAAAGGTCCTGGCCTTGGGGATACAGAGGGCTAGGCTGCACTAAATGGGATCTCCAGTGCAAGTACCATGGATATCAAGTACCAAGCCACAGTTGAATGTCATTCAGCTCAAGCATCATCACTGAGCTGGGTGGGAAGCAGAGGGAGTCCTGAGATGCACCATCTAATAGGACCAATCTTGAATCACCACCATCCCTCAAGACACCTGCAGAGGAGTGCAGCTCAAAGTCAGGATGTCATTCCTGGCAGGAGCCTCCACAACCATGAGAGGCAGAGCTGCCATTTCTCCATGTGCAGATGTGCACAGAGAAAAGCCTGTCAGCCTCTGCTCTGTCCCACACTCAGTTAAATACAAAACCAAGTTCTAAAGACCCTCTGTGAGGTCAGGCTGATGTGAGCATCCTCAGGCTATGGAACATCACTTCTCCTTTCACAGTCATCATGAAAATAATCTACTCCTGGCAGACATCAGGAAGTATTTGCCAGGTCAAGCAAGTAAAGAGTGAGGTGTCTGTCTCAACTTGTCAAGAGCCCAAAACAGCAGCTCAGAGGTGTAGGCTGTCTTGGTTGGGTCTATGGCTCATTCCCTACAGGAGCCTACAGACATGTAAATAGCAACTATGGTATCACTACCACAAACACGACAGAGCGGTTGCCATGAGGACCACCAGTCTGGGCAATACAGGGCCAGGACAGTGCCTCTGGCAGACAGAACATGGGCAGCAGAGAGGGGCCAGGCGTGCCTCCTTGGATTTCCAATCTTGTCTTCCAACAGCAAGACAAGCAGGAGCCAGCACCCTCTAAGGGCCAGGCTTGTCTGGAGATGCTGGCTAGAGTGTTGAAGATGCACCACTTTTTCCCAAGAGCACCCAAAATCCAGCCTAAGTCAGCAAGGCCACAGCAGGTTACCCCACACAGGCAGCACAGACAGCAGCCATTTCTCATGCATGCTGGTGGTCACAGGGCTGGGGACAGCATCCCTGCAGCCCATTTAGAGACAGGAAAGGAGCAGCTTAAGAGCAGCATGGCTGATAAGACATCAGCAGGGCAGGGATGCTCCCCAAGAGGGGTGCTGGCTTCCTCGCACAGAGATGCCACCAGCAGCCCCAGACCTTGAGACACACCTGGAGCAGCAGGTGTGAGGAGTTTGGGGCAAGAGTCCCTTGAAACCCCCAGGTAAGTTTGGGGATGGGGCAGGGGAGGCATGTGCTAGATGAAGGTGGAGTCCAGCTGGCTCATCTCATGGCTGTTGTGGGCACGAGCCTCAAAGAGCTGCTTGATCAGGGCAGATTTCTCCTGCTCCAACTGGGTGATGCGCTCGCTCTTGTCAGTCACTTCCTGCACAAGACAGGGGAGGAAAATGCTGGTTAGAGGAGGAAACTGCTAGCAACTAGTTGTGTTGCCAGTAAAATTTCATAGAACCACAGAATCACAGGCTTTGGGTAGGAAGACATTAAAGCCCATCTCATCCCAGCCCCTAACCAGGGGCAGGAACACCTTCCACTAGAGCCAGTTACTCCAAGACCTGTCCAACCTGTACTTGAACACTTCCAGGGATGGGGCAGCTTCTGTGGCCACACTGTACCAGGACCTCACCACTCTCACAAGGAACAATTTCTTCCCACTATCCCATCTAACCCTGCCCTCTGGCAGTAGGAAGCTATTCCCCCTTGTCCTGTCCCTCCAGGCCCTTATTCAAAGTCCCTCTCCAGCTCTCAGAGGCCCTTTAGGCCCTGCAAGGGGCTCTGAGGTCTCCCTGCTCTTCTCTTCTCCTGGTGAACACCCCCAGCTGTCCCGGCCTGGCTCGTGAGCAGAGGGACTCCAGCCCACAGAGCATCTCTGTGGCCAAGTGCTGGGACAGAAAACCCCAGCAGTGAGCCTGGCCCTGGCCTGAGATGGCAGACCATCTCTTCCCTGACAGCCCCCAGCTGCAGCCTCTGCACTCTCTCATGGCCTCCATTTGTCACAGCCTTTTCCCTCTGGCAGGAATGCCCCATCCCTGCCACTGACTCACCCAGCAAAAAAAGCTGGAGACAGCTGGGCACAGCTGTGTGCCAGAGGGTCTCCACGTGCAGCCCACAGCCAGGAAGGGGATGGGATGACCAAGTCTGGCCAAGCTGAAGGAACACTTCCCACTGCCTGTCATTCCTTCCCTGGCCCCATCCCATCCCCTTCCTTTCCCAGCACCCCCAAGGGCATCTCCTCCACCCCTGCACCTCCCCTCACCTTGGTGAGAAGCCGATTCTGCTCCTTCAGCATGTTGATCGCTTGCTGGGAGCCTGTGGAGGCTGGGGATGTCACAGGGACCAGCCTGCTCAGTGCCAACGAGGGGTTTGCTGTCTGTTGAGAAGATGAAGGGATGAGACACTCATTCTACTCTGTGGCCCTTCCAGTCCTTCTTCAAGGTGAGATGTTTCTATGGCACACAAAGAACTGAGAGAAGCCCAGCAGAGGATTAAAAATCCCAGCACAGGCCATCACAGGATCTCCAGCCCTGTGAACGGGGCAGAATGGGGAAGCATTCCTGCCAGTGTGCCTGGCTTCTACCCAGCAGGACAGTCACCTCTGAATTGGCTGACTCAGCACCTCAGGAGGTGGGGCTCCCTTGACAATGGCTGTACCTTTTTAGGGATCTCCTTTAGGCCCCCCAAAGCATCCTCCAGCCCACCTCAGGATGAGCGGTGCTGTCCTCTTGGCTGTCCTCCATCACCTTCAACAGAGCTGGGGGAAAACTCTGGCAGCTCCAATGTCAGCCCAACCACCAATACGGGATGGACAGGATGAGTCCTAAGATCACACAAACAACCTCAAGCTGCTGATGTGCTGTTCTCACCTTGCTGGCAGTGCAAAGAAGGTCACCCAGGCAGCGGTTCACCTCCTGCAGCTTGGGGACCAGGCACCCCAGGTGGCTCTGGCCACCTTCAGGGAAATCCTGCGGGATGGGGAGGAAGAAGAAGCTGGAGGTTACCATGGAATCAGATCCAGGTCCAGCCACCTCCCAGCCCTGTTCTCCAAACCCACACGTAGCCAGAGGAAGCCCCAGACTCACAGCACTGGTTCTTCTCTTCCCCAGGAGCCGCTGGTGCTCCTGCATGAGCTGGATGTGCTGGTGGTACCACTCTCGAGCCCGGTCTATAAGCTCCAGGCCCTGCAACAGGAAATCCTTCTCCTGTTCCAGCTCCTTCATGTACTTCAGCTGCAGGACAGAGCACACAGATGTCACCCACTCCCCACCAAGGTTTTGTCAAGTCCCAGGAGTTGGCTTCTTCATGAGGTGTGGGGGGATGTGGATACAGGTAAGGGTCTCAGCCCCTTTCCCCGAGAAAAGCTGAAGAGGAGCAGGATAATGACTGCTGCCTGGTGCTGCTTTGGAGGAAGATTTTTGGAAGAAAAGTTCTCCAGTTTGGGAGAACAACCAAACTGTCTGAAGGACACTTGGGGCACCTCTACCCTACTGCTCATCATTGCAGGTACAGGTTTCTTCACCTATTTACCTAGGGAGGCAGCAGGAGCAGTGCCTGCAGCTGCCCCCAGCTCCCTTTGGGGTGTGAGTGCCAGCCCCAGAACAGACACACTCAGAGAAAGAAGGAGCATCCCACAGAGCAAAGGGACACTGCCAGCCCTGCCCAGTGTGGGACAGGCAGCATCTTGCCAGGATGAGACACTTGGGGCAGGAGAAAGACAAAGTGCTGGACTTGGCTGGTGCTTGGTGGCTGGTAAAGGGGAGGGGACAGAGCTGTGCCCTGGGCTGCTTACAAATGACAGTGCTCCACCTCTCAGGGAAGGTCTCATCCCAGCCACCCTCATGGCCATGGGAAAATAAGGCAAACAGATGAGAGACTGGCTGGAAAAACACCAGCTGAGAGGATGCAAAGGGTCCTGGAGCTGCAGCACAGCCTCCACAGCTCTGCTCCCTGCTCAGGAGGAACCAGTCCTGGTGCACTTCAGGATGCAGGATGGACACCAGTGCTCCCATTCCCCAAGGGCTTTAGGCAAATTAGTCTAATTACAGAGATCTTTGTCCCTTGGGAGCTGAACATCGGGGCAGGGAGGGGTAAGGGAGGTGACAGTACAAAGATTCAGTTCTTGCTGGACTCAAACCGGTTCCAGCTGTCTCTGTAGGCTTGGGAATGGCACCAGTGCCTAAAGGCTGTGCTCAGGGTGTCAGGGAAGGCTGAGACACCCTTTCTCTGGGGTCAAAAGCACATAAAGGCAGTGCAGCACTTGGCGACACATAGGGAGAGAGGGAAGGAGGGGACATCCCTCCCACTGCCCACGTGACAACTTGGGGGAATAGAGACCAGGGCAACACAAGCCCTGAGCAAGAGGGCTTATGGCAGAACTGGGGACAGACATGGTGGCCACCACTCCCCTCACAGAGAAACTTGAGCTTGGGACCTTGAGATGTACTCCAGCCCAAAGTAGCACACACAGGGAAGGGAAGCAGAGACCTTCCTCTCTTCCCAACCCCCAAAACCCCGAGAAGCAGAGCCCTCAATCTCAGACACAAAGAGGGACATTTATCACTTCTTATCAGCCCCTCCCAGCAGAGGTCCCTCTCATGGCTGCAAGCCCAGCAATCTACCTGCACAAACATCCCCTCTCCAGGCTGGCATTGGGGCATGTTGTGTCCCCCAAGGCCAGGGACAGGCTGGGCACCGCTGGTCAGGCCTGTTGGGCTGCAGGAGCAGGGTGACACCAGGGTGCAAGGAGTGAAAGTGCAGTGGTGACAGTGCCACCAAGTGCACATCCTGCAAGCTTGATCCGTCCTGGCTCTCTGCCCAGGACAATTTAGCCTGAGCCTGTGGACAACATGCCCAGGCAGCTACTCCATTCCACCTGGGAGCAAATGAGATCCCTTCACCTAGGCAATTTGATCCAAGTCTCTCCACTCAGCGGTGGAGAGAGGGGAGCAGATCCCTCCATCCTGGGCTGCCTTGATAAATTCAGTGTGGATTTCCCTGCTTTGCTGCAAAAAGTCTGTCAGAAGCCAAGAGGACCTGCATGTTTGAGCCCTGATCTATGTGGAACATCTGGGAGGGGGCATAGCCTGGCCCCACTGCTTGCCAGCACAAAGCACACCTGACCCTCGCTGGGGTGATTTAAGGCCCAGACACCCATCTGTTCCCACACCTCCACCTTTGTCTTCCTCTTGGCAAGACCTTGTCCATGGGGAAGGCAGCCAGCACACTGGCTTCATAAGCTGACCCCATTCTGGGGGAAGGATCCACCTCCTCCCTGTCTGGCACAATTCAGGAAAGCACCTTGGAAATAATACACACCCACATACATCAACAGACCTTAATTTCCAAACATCAGGATTTGCCTGACGTCTCACAACTCACTTGTGCAGGGTGGGCAGAGAGGAAGCCAAAGCCCAGAGATGGCATTGTCAGCAATGAGGGACCCCTGCAACCCACCTTCTCCTTCACGGGAGCCCACAACACTCCCTTACCATGCTGAAGTCCACGCCGTTGGTGATGGTGTGTCTCCGGTGCTCTCCGCGGCCTCTCTGATGCCTCTGAGTGTCCCCAGCCCCTGGGTGGCCACTGTCTCCCTGGGGCTGCCCAGCAGACTTTGCATCACCACCTGCAACAGAGGAAGGCATGAGGCCACAAGCTACTTTCAACAAAATCCTCCCCAGGGCCACTTCTGTGAGACGATCTGCAGGGTGGTCTTGCAAACAGGGAGAGACTGAGCAAATCACTAGCCTGAGTGCCTGCTCCTGCTTTTGTCCAGGCAGAACAGGTGTCAGGAATGATTGAATCAGCTGTGCCAGGCTGGCAACAGATCTCAGTCATCTTCTGTAGAAAGCAAGCAGCTTCCAGGCAAAGCTGGTCCAGTCCCAGCTGGGGCAACTAAATCATTAGTGATATTGCCTGCCCTCACGTGTCCTCATGGGACACCTCGCTTCCACTCAGGTGGCATCAGCTCTGCCAGGAAACCAACTTCTCCTGAAGGCAGTTCTTGCTTGGTGATGCATTTGGCCATGTGGATATTCAGCCCAGACACTATGTCTATGATGTAACCATAAAGTAAATAAGACTGTAGATTTTCCAAAATTTTATTAAAACCCCAAAATCCTATCCTGCAAAAGACCAATCTACTAAAAACACATGGTGCTGATGCAAATCCATGCATCACCTGTTTTTGAAGATTAAGTTCATACTGGCAGGTTCCAGGCTGGATCAGGCACCTCCTGCCTGTCAGCCAGGGCAGGAATTCCCTGGGCACCTGCAGTGAAGGCCATATAAGCCCCACACTGCCCACCCTCACCTGAAACCCAGCCCTGCAGTCACAGCCAAGCCAGCTCCGATCCACTGCTTAGGTGAGCTGGTAGAGCAGAACCCTGACACCCCATGTCCCAAACCACACCATCAGGGCAGCCAGGGGTGCAGCCAGCACATCCCCAGGCAAGTCTGGATAGCAGCCTGGTGCTCCTCCCTTCCTGCCCCAGTCCCCAGCCAAGTGCTCAGCACACCCTCTCTCATGCCACCCCCTCAGTCCCACAGCTTGCCTGCTCCCTGCACACAGGTTTCCTCAAGAGTTCCTTTCCCAACTTGGGTTTTCAAGAAGAGCAGCAGGGAGCCAGCAAGTGATGGCAGGCAGCTGGGGAAAACACCCTCTTCCCAAGACAGCTCCCCATGTGTCTCCCAGGCACCCCCACCCCTCGCACATCATTCTACCAGAGCTGCCTGGCACAGGTCTGGCACATTCCCTGCTGCAGGCACATGAAGGGCTGTGAGTGCCAGGACAGGGTGTGTGGCACCACATGGGCTGGCATGTTTCTTCCCTCTGCTCCACAAGTTTCCTCAGCTGAGCACATGGACAGGAGAGAGGAAGGCTATGAGGCAGGCAGCCATGGCCACAGGAGCCACCCGTCATCTTGAAGGTACGAGGTGTGGGAGCCCTGCACCAGGGCTGCCTCTGCTGCCACAGTCACACAGGTTCAGGGACAGGAGACAGGCTCCAGGGCCGCAGGCAATGTGGCACCTCAGTTTGTCACTTTGTGTCACTGGGGAAAGAAGTCCCCACGTCATGGGCAAAGTCCTCCTTCCGGTCCATCACAGTATCTCACTCCACCTCCCAGTAAGTACTCTGGCACAGACAGGTCTCTAGCACATCAGTGAACACAAAGCATTTGTGAACACAAAGCCTTTGGTATCACCCTTCCATCTGCTTTGCCAGCTCCCCTTGGTTTCATACACCCAAATCTACCTGGGAGGAACCCAGGAAGACTGGTGTGACCACACACATTGTCCTAGCAGACCTGTAGTATGTCCTGCTCAAAAAACTGAGGAACAGCCCCAAAACCAAGGATACTCTCAACAGTCAGAATCCCAAGGCAAAGCCAGGAGCACTTCTGGTAGGAGCTGCAGGACAAACACATGTTAAAACACTTTTTGCTGCTGTTACCTAGAAGTGCTGGGTTGAGCTGAGCTGCACCCGTGACAAGCAGCTCAGGAGCTCCTGGTCAACCAACCGAGCTCTGCACACCTGAGCTGACAAGCTAGTGGCTAAAACAGGACCCCTGCTAATGAGGGATAGTTGTTCTTAGGGAAAGAACAGGATCAGCTCACCAGAGGTGGAAGAGATCCTGCCATGTGATAATGGACAGGCTCCTTCCTTCCTCTGGGACCCTCTCTGCCCAGGACAAGCAGACACCTCATGGCTGTTTGACACTTCTCCACAAGTATCCTTGGCAATGGCCCAGAGAAGCCCCTACAAACCATCCCCTCCCTCCAGCTAGTGCCAACAGCAGCTCTCCAGCTGCTAGAGCCAAGCCACCCCTGGAGCAAGGGAAAGCACTGTGCAGGGGAGGAGCCAGTGCCCAGGGCCTGGGCTCTTTCTGCTCCGTGCCTTGACTCCTCCAGGTCCCAGCTCACGGGGGAACCACTCGGGGAAAGACCCCCAAGAGCGATGCGTTCAGACACTGCTGTGGCAAGACACTAGGCACCATAACATAAGGACATCATTCTGTTGACTTCCTTGCCCTGTGACTTCTCCAATATCCACCTCACCATCCTTGTGTCCAGTGGGTGCTGCTGGCTGCCCAGGGACCATGGGGTGCCAAGCAGCAGCTCGCAGACTACACCAGCACTGCTGGGCTGAGGAGAAGCTGGAAGCTGACTTAAGCAGGGACCTCAGAAGCACTTGTGCCCACATGCTAGCAGAGGTTAGTGTGGGAGAGGGAACAGAATTGTTGTCCCACTGGCTCACTGCACCCCTGGACATGCCAGGAGAACCACCTGATCCCAACCTCTGCCGTTTTGCCATGAGTCACATCCAAACCACCTCGGACACGTGTAGATGCTCCTCAGACCTAAAGCACAGCTGGGGAGGCACTCTGTGAACACCCTCTTCCCCCAAAATGCAGGCAGGGAGCATTTCCTCCCACTCACTGCAGCTTATGAGCACTGATACATCATCTCACTGCACTTGGATGGGGTCTCACAGAAGCCACCACATGCAGCTGGAGGCTCAGAGTAGCCTCACATCCAAATTATATGATCTTAGTGGAGACAGGTCTTCCTGGAGCCACAGGCAGCTCTCAGCACCAACCACACATCTCCACAGCAGAGATGGAGCCATATCCTGCCACAGCACTGCCCAACTCCCTTGCAGCCAGCTGAGAACATCCACCTGTTCAACTGCACCCTGGGAAACCACCTGTGGAGGGGCACACCGGGCAGTTGTGCAGGATCTAGAGCTAAAAGAGATGGAGTAACTGAGTTGTACCATTTTCTAAGCTGCTGAATGAACCTGAAACTCAGGCCTCTTGCCAAAATACAGCCCTGCAGTGTGGGATGCTGGCAGCAAGGGCTGAGGCACTAACCCTGCCTGCAGGCTCTGGACAGTTATGGAACATCACCCTGTAATGGAAAGATCTTCAGCAAGCAGAAAGCTGGTGCAGTCATATGTTTGCTCCTTCCCAGGGCAGAGCTTTCAACCTGCTGTCTATTCACCAAGCAGGATTTTTTTCAGGTTTTTCCAGATTTACACTCCTGATGATAGAAAAGTTAGTCTGCTTAATAATATTCCTTTAGATGTAGCTCCAGTGGTTAGTCTGCAGGCAAAAATGGAAAGCAGAGAACCTCAGTCACAGTTAAAAGTTTCTTCTCCACCCAGCAGAAGGGACTGGGTTGGGAAGGGAAGGCAAACCAGCCTGACCTTCCCAAGGTGGAGGAAGTCATTGCACTCAGATGGTGCACTAACATGCACCAGCTCCGCACGCAGACTTTGTCTCCTCTGATCTCAAAACACTTCACAAACCTAGATAAAGAATTATTACCTACCCAGATAAGCCCAGAAGCCTGGTTTCCTTATAACATCTTCTACTGACTAGCAACAAATCAAGATGCCAGTGAAACAGCCTCCCCCGTGCTAGGGTCAGTGTACCACCCTGGAGGGCTCTGGCAGAGCCAGCACAGGGAGCCCAGATCCCGTGGAAAGGGCAGAGTCCACAGGGATGTACAGGTGAGCTCTGTGGACAGAGCCTAGGACGGCAGAGCACATCGCCCTGGTACTGCTCTCCCATTTATTCATTGATTAACTATTTGTTATTGGGAATAGTGCTGTGGAATGATGCAAACCAAAAAGCTGGATCAGGTTTTGCATTTTTTGTCTAAACCATGCATGACATCGTGAAGGAATCATTCCTGAGAGCTAGCCCAGCGCAGAGCCCACCGAGCACACGGCTGCTCAGTGACCGCAGCTTCACCCCAGCGAAGCTGCTCGGCTTTGGGGATCCCCAGGACCCAGCCATTCTCCGAGACGCCCAGCTGTGCCACCCACCCCCGGGGAAGGTCAGGACAGACTCTACGCCAGGGGACAACCACGGACACATTACGGCAAAGCCCTTAATTCCTCCTGTCAGCGCTATAAATAGCCCAGCGCATCGCGAGGGGATCACAGCCCTGGGCGGGCGGCGGCGCTGGGATTTTCGCACCGGAATCGGAGTTCAGCGAATCCAACCCAGGACAAACAGTAACTCTGGGGGAGTTTTACACCGGCCCTGCGGGCACCGCTGGCTCTGAGCCCAGCGGAGGGCACAGGGGAGCAGGGTGAGCCGCGGGATCCCATCCCGACCTCCGAGCGCCAGTCCCCGGCCCTGGCGCTGCCATCGCCCCCGCGAGCCCGAAGCCCCCGGTCCGGCCCCGCCACTCACCGCGGCCTCGGGGCTGGCCGTACCCCGGTTCCCGCTGTCCGGTGCTCTTCCCCCGCCGCTCCTCGGAACAGCGAGGGCTTGGCGGCTTCTCCGCGCTCCGCCGTCCGCCGCTGCCACCCTCCACCGGCGGCTCAGTCCCCGGCAGGGCCGCCCGCAGCCCCACTACGAACCTCTCG
>VZRH01003982.1:73847-93473 GCA_013397555.1 Urocynchramus pylzowi | reverse complement strand
AGGGGTTGCCCCCGGCGGGGCCCCGGGGCAGGAGCCGCTTCTTGCGGTGGCACCGCGGGGCGCTGGGCAGTCCACCCCCGGCACCGCGGGTGGGAGCCGTCGGGACGGCGGGTCGGGCAAGGAGGAAGAGAGCAGTGTCACGGCTGCACCCTGGCCGTGTCCTCGGCCCGGGGAACTTTGGTTGAGACACGGAGTTTTTACTCTGCGTTATGAAATTCAGCGGCCGAGGCCCCGCGGCCGTGCCTGGCCGGATCAGAAGATCTCTACAACTCCGTGACAGGCAGTGATAGCCGGCTGGGGCTCAGTCTCTCCTCCCACAGAACAAGCGACAGGATAAAAGTAAAGAGCCTCACGTTGTGTCAGAGGAGATTCAGGTTGAATATTGAGGAAAATGTCTTCACTGAAAGTGTGGTCAGGCATTGGCACAGGCTGCCCAGGACAGATGTGGAGTCACCATCCCTGGAAGTGTTCAAAAATCAAGTGGACATGACACAATACTGTTTAAAGGGCATGGGAGTATTCTGTCAAAATAATTTACAGTATCTGCCATGAAAAAAGGTAATACTAAAGGATTTAAAGGGACTCCAAAAGAGCTTTAGAAGAACTTTGGACAAGGACTTGGAGTGACAGAACAAGGGGGAAGGGCTTCACACTGCCAGAGGGCAGGGTTAGATTAGATGTTAGGAAGAAATTGTTCCCTGTGAGTGGTGAGGCCTTGGCACAGGTTGCCCAGAGAAGCTGTGGCAGCCCCGTTCCTGGAAGTGTTCAGGGCCAGATTGGACAGGGCTTGGAGGAACCTGGAGTAGTGGAAGGTGTTCCTGCCCGTGGCAGGGGTTGGAATGAGATGGTCTTTAAGGTCCCTTGCAACCCAAACCGTTCTATGACTATGAGTCCCTGGGAAGGGTGGGAGTGTGGGGGGTTTCATTGCTGCTGAGCTGGGTAGCTGCCTGGAAGATGAGCTCCCAGCCCACCAACAGGCACAAAGGCCGGTCTCAGGTGCTGATCCCCATCCACGCTGTGTCATGTGCAGCAGGAGGCTGATGGGATCTGGGAGAAGCCCAGGAAAGTCCATAATCCATGGTTTTTGGAGCCTGGTAGATGCAGGTGTGTGAAAGCTAGGGGTAATGGGGGAGATGGTGGGTGGATGTGCTCTACCCACATCATGTAAATCTTACATGGATGTCCTGTGTTTTTTTCTAAGTGCACACTCTTATTTATTTATAAGGGCTCATATGTGTCTTGGATCTTTCTTTATAAAACATAAAGCACTGTTAAAAAATAATTTTAATTAAAAAAAAGAAAGCCAGGAAGACCCACCTTGGTGTAGAGATACTTGCCTAAAGTGACTGCACAGCTTTGGCCCAACATTGCCAGTAAAGAAATGAGGATGTGTGGGCAGGGGAGTAAAATTTTCCAAGCAGAAACAGAAATAGAAGCATCAGGGTCACAGGGCAGAGGAGCTTTTCTGCTGTGTCAGATTCCACTCATGGGGCTGAGTGGTAATGGAAGGACTATAAGCTTGTACAGTGAATCATAGAATCCCAGAATGGTTTAGGTTGGAAGGCACCTTAAAGACCATCTCATTCCACCCCCTGCCATGGACAGGGTCACCTTCCACTTTACCTTCCACATCACCTTCCACCAACCTGTCCCAGGTTGCTCCAAGCCCTGTCCATCCTGTCCTTGGACACTTCCAGGGATCCAGGGGCAGCCACAGCTTCTCTGGAAAACCTGTGCCAGGGCCTCACCACCCCCACAGGGAACAATTCCTTCCCAATATCCCATCTATCCCTACCCTCTGGCAGTAGGAAGCCATTCCCTGTGTCCTGTCCCTCCATCTCTTGTCCCAAGTCCCTCTCCAGCTCTCCTGGAGCCCCTTTAGGCCCTGGAAGGGGCTTTAAGGTCTCCCTGGATTTTTCTTGTCTCCCAGTGAATGCCCCCAGCTCTCCAAGCCTGGCTCCAGAGCAGAGGGGCTCCAGCCCTTGGAGCAGCTCCATGGCCTCCTCTGGGCTCGCTCCAGCAACTCTGTGTCCTTCTCATGCTGACAACCTCAGAGCTGAAGGCAGCGCTGCAGGTGGGGTCTCACCTGAGCATGGCAGAGATTTCCCCCTTCTCACTTGCTACCCTTTGTGGTATCAGCCCAGGGCACAGGGACTTTCTGGGTGCCAGTGCACTTGGTCAGGGCATGTTGAGCTTCTCATCCACCCACACCCCCAAGTCCATCTTGGCACGGCTATTTGAGGGTGTCACAGTGAGGAGGAAGGGACCCTTTGAGCCCTAGAGGCAGATGGGGCTGGGTCAGGACCCCACAGTTAAACTAACAGCTTTATCAAACTGGGTCACTTGTCCCCCAGCCAGCTAGACAAGTGAGGAGCTGGTGTGTCTGCCTTGTGCCACTGGCCGCAGCACGGAAAGGAAAGGAAGGCCAGGCTACCTGTGTGGGCTGGCCTTGCTGGTTGCCAACACTGCCTGCAGCAGCCCAGGTCTAATGTGTTTGGGATCCTGCCGCTGTGCCCAAATCATCTGGCCCTAAAGTCTGATGTCTCCAGGCCACCTCAGCCCTGCAAGCAGCCTGAATTTCTACCAGAAGGGGTACACACAGATGTTCTGTTCCATTTGGTTTGCTTTCATGGTCCGGTTTAAGGCTGAAGAGGGATTTTATTTCCTGGAACAGGGCAATCAGACCAAAGACTTTGTTCCGCTGAACCTGGGCATTGCTGTGTGTCCCTGCAGATGTGGCAGCATACCTGCATGGCATTTCCTAGTGGAACCAGCACCATGGGCACAGGCTTTGCAGGATCATGGGTCTCTGAGGGGATGCAGCTCTGAAAGGCCTTTGTTTGGGGTGTATTGAGCAGGCTGGGAGCAGATGAGCCATCCCAAGCTGCTCCAGTGTCCCTGAGACTGCATGGCTGGTACAGCCTGTGGCTGTGTAGTCATCGTCACACTGAGCTGAGATGCTCTAGTGCTCTGTCTGGGGGTGTCTGAGCTCCCCATTGCATCCTCCGAAGACTGAACAGCTGAAATTATATCTCCTCCTTCCCCCTCCCCCTTTTTCTATGATAAAAAATTATGGATAAGAACCAGACAACTGAAAACTTGCCTTGGGAATACCTGAGATATTTTTAATAGTTAAAAAACTAATACTATTGTTATTGTGCCTCAGACAACAAAACTGTCTGGTCAGATTTGCTTTCAGATCTTAAACACCAACATTTAACAATCACATTTTCCAGGCAGCCATAGGAAGGATGGTATAAATCGAACATAGACACAAGCACTTTATCATTCTGTCAGTGTTTTATTAATGAAATCTAAGTCATGGCCATGGTTTGAGGTGTACCCCATCTCATCAGAGAGTTTGATGAGCCGTTCTGGTTATCTGACTGCTCTGCAGAATTGAAAAGTTTGGAGTCTTTTTCTCTTACTGACTGCTGTTGTAATGGGACTGATGTGCCTGTTCAGTAAGAGAATTCATCTGTTCTTGCAAGACCAGTCTGTTCCTCCTACAAAATATATTTTTGTTTTTTTTACTTTTTATGCAGAGTAGGACTAACTGCAGCATTGGTGGGTATCTCAGCAGCCAACACATTTTCTCTTTAGTTGAGCTGTTTGTGTTTCATATGCTGCAGAAAATAAGGTGGATTTTTTTAAAGGGGATAGATTTTTCCATTGCAGCCAGATGAGTCAGTTCTTATGAACTTTTGTTGTGAATGTTGGTAATTTTACAGTTGGGAAGTCAGAGCAGTGCTACTTACTCAAATTTTTGGTGTTATTTGTTTTCATGATGACCTAAGATCAGAACTTGGAAAAACTATCTGGGTTGTAGGGTTGTATCATAAATACAGAGAATGCCATAAGTGATGGGATGCACTCTCCTGTCTGGGTTGTTCTTGTGCACCATGGTGAGTCCTCCTGGAATATGGCCCTGTCAGTCTGCTGGATTGTAAAAAAAGTGACATTGATGTTATCAGTGATACTGCTTTGGGCTTGAGTTTATCCCACTGAGGTTGAGGTTTCAGTCCCTGCAGTGAGAGGCCCCTCCAGGAGACAGGTGTGAGATGGCAACTCCCCCTTGGGCAGATCCCATCCCCTTGTCACTGTGTGGAAAACTTCAGAGAACTGCTATCTCTTGTGGGGCATCTGCATTTCAGTGGGGTGACGCCAGCTGTGACACCTGTGAGCTGTGGCTGAGAATTGTAGCTCCTTGATGCTGTGGGCAGAGTAGGGACCACCTTGACTTTCCCAATACAGTGTTGACTTCAGAGTGTCATGTAAACATTGCTCTTGGTCACAATCTGTTGCTCTGCAGAAACATCTCATTTGGGATCTGTGGGATGTGGTCTGTTGCATCAGAATGTGAGTGTGTGTGTTGGTGTGAGGCTGGCAGTGCAGGGGGAGATGCAGCAGGGCAGTTGCCTGACTTGTTCCACTGGTGGGTGAATCTCAATTGCACTCCAAAGCAGCATCCCCAATGCTGCAGCAACCGAGACCAGCAAATGCTGAGCTCAGACCTCAAGCAGCTTTGGTTTAAATTGCTGTGAAATACTTTAGCTCAAGTTTCAGTTCTAGATTATTTTAAAGAAAAAGAATTGTTAAAAAATGTTTTAATTGCCTGTTTCACAGAATCACAGAATGGTTTGGGTTGGAAGGGATGTTAAGGACAAGATTATCTTGTTCTAACTCTCCTGCCATGGGTGTGGATGCCACCGACTATATGAGATTGCTCAGGGCCTTGTCCAACCAGGCGTTGAGCATTTCCAGGCATGAGGCAGAACAGTTTAGAAGTGTCCCACAGGGCAACTTTTTTAGGATTTTTTTTCTCCTCCATAAATTACTTCTGTGCTGGATCCCAGTAGGGAAACAGCCACCACCCAAGCCACGGCATGAGAAGGTTTGGAGCCATGCTCGGGTGCCCCTCCATTCGGCTCTTTCCCTTCTCCTGCAGTGGTGCCCTGCACTGGCAAACAGCTGAGCATGCAGGAAAACCATGTGATGGGACTGGGGCAAGTACTTGTTGTAATACCTGAGACCCTCTGCTCTGTACTTTGAGTGTCATAGGCAGCTTTGTGCCTTTGGAGGCACGAAGGAGTCATTTATTGCTTGTGGTTTTTGTGAAATGCTGGATGTCTTATTTGCACCACCATGCAGCTCACCCAGATCCTCCATGTCTTTTACATTACCAATTTAAACCTATTCAAACTTTCCCTGCTGTCCAAGGACCTCCTGAAACTTAGAAATTCCAAGATTTCCACACACAGGTTTTTTCTTAGGGAGCTCTCCTAATCCTGCTTGGAGGATTGAAGATCTCCAGAGGTGGCTTCCAGCTCTCACTGCTGTGGCCCTGTGACCCCAGAGGCTGCTCTACAGCAGAACCATGGCTGTGCAACCAGCCCTCTGTGTGCCAGGACACCACCAGTCTTTTTGGAAGGGGTGTGTTTAGGGAGAAAGTCTTGGGTTACTGCTGTGGTAAGACTGAAACTTGTAAGCATGGGAAAGGGAATGGTGTTACTGCAATGTCTTGGACAATTTAAGTCTTTGCTGAGAAAATTGCTGGAAGCTGCAGTTTTGAACAGAATTAAAGTCGAGCCAGTTTGTTAAAACAGCAATTGGTAATTTTGTTCTAGTGCTCATTTAAACAGCCAATTATTTAAAGACTAGCATAAACCCAGTCCTGTTTTTTTCTAATTCAATTTCTTTGGTCCCTATATGGTTCAGTCCAAATCTGAATATTTTAGCCTCAGCTGTGGTTAATGTGAGGTGTTTCCTGAAGGCTGGGGTGCTTCACAGGCTGTCCTTGGCTGCAGGAACAGTGGCAGTTCAGTGCTGTGCAATGGCAGAAGGCCCTGATAGCTACCTGCAGCAGAGCTGTGGCTTCTGACATTAGAAAAGCCTAATGTTCCTTGCATTGCCAGAGAAATTCAAAGTGTTCCCTAATGAAAAGTCTTTCTCACAGTTGCCAGTCATTATTGTGATGCTGACTTTGGAGAAGGCAGGGACCAAAGTCTGAGAGTGAGCAGAGTGTTTATTATGTACTCTGGTTCTTTCCCAGGTTCTGGACTTCACTGGCTTGTCAGGAGCACTGACACTGGTTTCAATTAGATTGTGGAAGCTGTAGCTCCTGCAGGCTTGGCTGTATTACTAGCCCTGACTGCAGCTGTGTTCAGCTTCTATTAAAGCTGGAGCACAGGTACAGATAATTGATTAGGACAGATTCCAGAAATCCTCCTGCTTTACTCAAGATGATGAGACTTGGCTTCTTTGGGATATAGAAATGATAAGGGATCTCTGGAGGTCTCTAGTCCAACCTGCATTTGGAACAGAACTGTAAACAGCCTGAGGCCAGGTCAGCTACAGCTTTACTAAAGTAAGCCTTGAAAACCTTAGGGGACATTCCTTCCTCTCTGGATGTCTTTTCTAGTGCTGCACTACCTCCCTAGTAAAGATTTTGTATCCTAATTTGAATCTCCTAAGCTGCAGCTCATGGCTATTGTCTGTTTTTGCACCAATTGTTGCTTTAGGTGAAAAAATTGCTGCATCCAGGAGTTGAAAGGAATTTTCTCCTGTGTGTGCAATGGCATATTTCTCTCTGAGCTGCCAACATTGAACTGGCAGCTTCTGGCTGTTGCCTGAGCTGTGCAGAAATGCTCAGGAGAAGAACATAGGATATTGATTGCTTTGGAGGTTCTTATATTCCTTGGGCTTCTTTTCCTACAGGTTTACATCAGATTGCACAGAACAAGGTGGCAGTGCTACTCCTGGCTGGAGGACAAGGAACCCGCCTGGGAGTCAGCTATCCCAAGGGCATGTACAATGTGGGGTTGCCCAGTGGCAAGAACTTGTATCAGATCCAAGCAGAAAGAATCCGCAAAGTGGAGCAGCTTGCTGGCAAGAAGCACCACTGCAAGTGTGTCATTCCCTGGTAGGTGACCTGAAGCCAGACCTGCTGTGCAGGGCTCTTTGCATTCTAGTCTTGCCCATGTTGTCTTCAAGAAGTACTGAGCTGGGTGCTGTACAGAGACAAGTCAAGAGGAGGCTTTTGTTGGCAGGATTTGTGATGGCAGTGGCTGGAGGAGGGTGCAGAGGGATGGGAGGTGGCAGGTCCATGTCTGCAGAACTGAGAGATTGAGTACTGCCTTTGTATCATGGACCACAACACCAACTGCTGTACCTTGCTGGCTTTGCAAGCAGCTACTGGCAACACTGTAAACAGCACTTTTCAGTGATTGTTGCAGATGCTTTACAAGAAATTTCATCCATTTCTGCTTTCTCAGGTTCCTGCATGGAGGACAACATAGAGCTTGCCTTCCAAGCCCTTCTTCCTGCCCTTGTCCATAATCTCAGCAAAAAACCTCTTGCTTTGTGTTCAGGCCATCTCCTGTTGTCACTGCTTACAGTTGCCCACTCTGCTGGCTGCTCCTGGCTTTTAAAAGAGATGAGCTCTGGGCAGAGCGCAAAATGTGAATTCCCTATGGGGTGTGGTGGGTGAGAGGAAGGCACTGCAGATGTGTCTGGAAATGTTTTCTACTAAATGTTCTCTGTTAGACCATGAGGACTATGTAGAAGTACCCTTATGAAATCAGTGTCTGGTTTGACACAGGGTTTTTGCAGTGAAAGAACAGGTGTCTGAGGGCATCAGGGTGCCACAGTTTTACAAATTGGAGGTCAAAGTTGATTCATACGTTGTTTCGTCATGGAAGGTGAGTCCATATTGTGCTTCTTCCTGAAGCCTTGTATACAGGACCTGAATTGCAAATGCATCATCCCTGGTGCTGCTGGAAGCCAGGATAGATTATTTGCAAGATGCCACATCTGTTTCCAGTTCCCCTCCTGGGGGCAAGGAGGCAGTTGAAGCATTTTGCCACTCCAGTATACTTGGGCCCAGGCTATGGTGTGCTACAGAGATGTAACCTGGGGATGGGGAATTGAGATCCAGGCTCTTCTGTGTTGTTTCCTCATGCTGACAGAGGACCCTGTATTCCTATGCTGATAGTTGTTGAAGAGTTTGGCAGGTACATGATGAAGGTGGCTTATAGACCGTAGTGGAGGAAGAGACAGAAGCAATGTGGAGCTGAAAGGAAAGGAGGAAATAGAAAAACTTATGACAAAAACAAACCATGCAGCCAACATATGGAAATACTGCTGTTTGTCTTGGCACTGAAGAGGTACTGGCAGAGTGAATTGGTCAGGGTTTCTATAGACATTTAACATCAGTTTGAATCTACAGTGAATAAGGCTTTTTTTTTGCCTTTTGTTTTATTTTCCAGCTCATTCAGATATCCAGATGTTGTTCACACTTAGGGCAAGGCTCTTCTGTCCTGGCTGGAGCTGGGCCAGGGTAGGATCATGCCCTGATATGGTCATAGGACCCCATGCAGCCTTACTGCAGGATGAGTTCTGGAGGAGAGCTCTTGTGTGCAGTTGCTCACCACAGGATGCTGCCGTGTCTCTCATTTCACACTCCTGGGGTTCCTCTCTTTTCTGCTCAGTTTGTAGTTTTGCCTTTTGCTTGTGTTGTTCTTTCTCATTGCCAAGCCCCCATTCCTGCCCAGGTACATCATGACAAGTGAGTTCACACTGGGGCCAACAGAAGAGTTTTTTGTACAACACAACTACTTCAACTTGGATAGATGCAATGTTGTCATGTTTGAACAGAGGATGCTGCCTGCTGTCACCTTTGATGGGAAGGCCATCTTGGAGGAGAAGGGGAAAATTGCCATGGCTCCAGGTACCTGCTGTTTGCTCTTCCGTACTGCAGTACTGTCATGTGTGTTGGTAATTGCCATGGGCCATCAGCCTGCCCAGGCACACAGAGCAGGCTATGGGGGTGAGGGTTAATGCTTCCAGTTAATGTGGAAAGGTTCTCTAATGTTTCAGGCTGGTAATCAGGAGCATACATCTGTTTAGTTCTGGCTGGACATTTGACCACAGCACATGTTTTTTATCCAAGTCTGGGAGTGTTGGCAGGATTAGGAGTGGTGTGGCTGCGGGGTAGGAGAAAGGTGCATCAGCAGAGCTCTCTGTGAGGTCTGTGGAGCTCTGCCTCCTGTGGTGAAGGTCAGCTCAAGGCTGATGGCTGGAAATGAGTCAAAAAGCAGCAAGAAGATGAACTCTTTTCAAAACGACAGCAGCGTCTCACCCTGTAATGTTCTTTTAACCTAGACATAGTAAGAGACTTGATGAGGGCAGCCCAGGTGGGACTATGTTGCAGCTGCAGAGTGGTTCTCCTGAGCTGACAGGGGCATCCCAGGAGGAGCTGTAAATGGGTGATCTGTGATAAACATGCAGGTGTCTTTTGTACAGCTGCAGTTCAAGCCTTTGAAAAGGCATTGAGAAGTTGAGGGGTGAAGATAAACAGAGAATAAGATTTATTTTAGTCTTTCTCCAAGAAAGAGAATAAATATGCTTTTGCCCTGTACTAGAGGAGAAGCGTAAAAGAGTTTTCCCACCCTCTGCAAAGACTTGCCCTTTAGTATCCTCCCTCTGAGAATCTTACTAACCTTCATAAAGTCTCATAATGCTGCTCAGTGAGGCTGGTCCCCATGGTCCCACTCTTCAAGTGAGAGAACTAGGGTGAAAAGAAGAACATGCTCCCCTGAACTGTGTGGCAGACCTGGAAATAAAACCTGGTACCACTGGCTCTTGGCTAGAAAGCATTCCATACTCCTCCTTTCGAGAAAGTTTGTTCAGTACTTTCTGCTGTTGCTCTGTTAGGTAGAAAAAACCCACCCCAAAGTCACAAATGAGCCAAGACTTTCTCTTTTCTCTTGCATTATAGATGGCAATGGTGGCTTATACCGTGCTTTGGTGGATAATAAGATCTTGGATGATATGAAGCAGCGTGGAATCCAGTATGTCCATGTATATTGTGTGGACAATATCCTCGTGAAAATGGCAGATCCAGTCTTCATAGGTTTCTGTATTTCCAAAGGGGCAGACTGCGGTGCAAAGGTGAAGGAGTGCTGGCACTCGGCTGGTTTCCCACAGGGAGTTTGGGTCTGATGACGCTTGGAAGCCACTGGTTGCGGGGAGCTTACATGACCTGTGGTGTTCAACCCTTTGCCCATCAGCAGCTCACTCTGAGCAGGTTTAGAGTTCCTTGCTGCCTGCACTGCATTTCAAATTCCTACCCGTGGGTGTCCTCTGTTCTTCCCAGAGTACTGTGGAAAATAAACTTCAATTAGAGCAGGGAGTATAGCTGCACAAGAAACTGCACACTGGAATTGCTTTGCACATATGCCCAGCCCTTTCTACAAAGTCACTTGGGCTGTCTAGAAGCCATATTGGACTGCATTGTGTTTAATAAATGCACCTTTAAGTCTAATGGAGGCATTTCTTATTCTCTGCTGTGGAAGATAGGGAAAGCCTTAACAGCCTGGATTTTGTTAACCTAAAGCAGCACGTGTCTGAAGAGAAATTTATGTTACCTGAGTCATTAGCTTTGTTCAGGCAAATGGGGAGTTGAAGGCTAATAGCTGCAAACAGCTTTCTTTTAATGCCAGATCCTAGTCCTTGATAAGAAAAGTGCCCCTCACTATGCAGATTGCTTTTAACTGTCTTCTGAGAAACTGTCAAATTAAGCGGTTGAGTACTGGGTTTATGTTGAATTGTTGGGCAAAATGTGCCTCCAGACTGCTCTGTGCCCCTTACACAGCCCTGAGGTGCTGGAGGATCAGGAAGCAACAGTCCCATGGGATTGTTTATACTTGGGAGTTGGATAGTCCTGGGATTTTCTTCCTCTTTGTCATAAATCTGTGTCCTGTGGCTGCAGGTAGTGGAGAAGGCCTACCCCACGGAGCCCGTTGGGGTGGTGTGCTGTGTGGATGGGGTGTACCAGGTGGTGGAGTACAGCGAGATCAGCCCGGAGACTGCACAACAGCAGCGCCCTGAGGGGGGACTGATGTTCAGTGCTGGCAACATCTGTAACCACTTCTTCACTGTTGAGTTCCTGGAAATAGTGGCCCAGTAAGTCCCAGCAGACCTTCTAGCAGCCCAGAAATACCTCCAAGACTGGGTGTTCCTGTTTTGCACTCTGGAATTTCAGTTATGGTTATCCCCTGTGTTGCCTTTCACCTCCTCTCTCTTCCAAACAGTTCCAAACACCTGAGTCCCCTTTCTGACAACCCTGGCATACTCTCCAGGCCCTACCCAAGGAAGAGGTACCCAGGTTCACTGTAACTAAATCAATTGAGATATATCTGTGCACGATCTTCCTGGGCCTCCAAGGGAGAGCAGCTGTGCAGGCTGCAGTGTGGTCAGTGATGCAGCCTCATACCGTGGATTTCTAGGGGGAATGTCAGCCATGCCAACAACAGAGTTTGTGGGAGAGGGTGAAGTTGTGGGTGGACTCTGCACCTTGGTGTTGGGGAATGGGGATGTGATGCTGGGCATTCAGTGAGCAGCTGTACAACCTTCCTGAAGAGCTTGAACCACCCTTGGGTGAGGGATCTGCTCTGCTCCGTTTTCACCCCAATCAGGTAACAAATTGGGTTGCCTCTTTTTTTTTGTAACCTCTGCCTGCAATTTCAGCTTGATGCATACTTCTCCCTCTCCTCTGACTGTCGTGTCCCAGTGGTACAGAGAGAGCCCACAGCCAGGCTGCTCTGCTTGGGGAAGTGTTTCCTGGATGTGACTTGGATCACTTGGGAGGGAGCAACACCTACAAACAGTTGAGAGTTGACCCAGAGCAGTAATGAGCCATTTGCTTCCCTCAAGTGTATTGCTTTTTTTCTAAGTGGGCTTGAACTAAATAAAATGGTTGGTTTCTTCTCCTTTTGCAGGAAATGGGAGTCACAGCTGAAACATCATGTAGCCGTAAAGAAGGTGCCCTACATCAACAAGGAGGGAAATCTGGTAAAACCACTAAAACCGAACGGGATAAAGCTGGAGAAGTTTGTGTTTGATGTGTTCCAGTTCTCTAAGTTAGTGACAGACATCATTTTACTTTTCTCCTCCCCTTTTCAGTGTTTGTTTGAATGACTGTAGGTTGAAACAAGCCATCCCAGGGAGCACATGGTTTGTGGGTGGCTTGTTAGGAAGGTTGTTGGATCTACACCCAGCTCCAATCCAACTGTAATGCCACAGGCTTTAATGGGAGCTCACAAGGTACTCAGTGCTTGCGCCACCCCTGCTCCCAGACTGGTCATCCTCCTGAGGATGTGTTGGCTGGCCTGGCCTCTGCCAGCCTGGGAAAAATAAAAGGAAATTGAGTGCAAAGCCAATGAAGCCCATATTGGAGTATTCAGACTTGCAAAAACTGGGTCTTTCAGCATTGGGGCTTCCATGACAACTGCAGCTCTGGTTACATTTTTGGGTGCTGTTAAGCCAGGGCTCAGCTCGTACCCTTTGTGCTTGGAAAACTGTTTACTTAAGCACCGTGGGGCCAAGTAGAACTGTCAGTGTTCGCTTTTCAGATTCTGCAGCATAGCTGGGAGTGCTGTGACGTACGTAGTCAGGGGTACTTGTGTCTAGGGAATATAGGATTTTAGCAATTAAACATAAGTGTTGTTATAAAATCTATTTTTCCAAGGTCTCAAATTCAGCAGTGAAGATTCTGTTTTAGGCTTTAATAAATGCCAAAGGAAGACCTCAGGCAAACTGAATTATCTTCGTTTAGGGATACTATTTCTCTTTTTATATTATTTCCTTTAGAATAGAGAGCTCAAGGTTTGAACCAGTCTCTGTTTCCTGACATGTGTTAAATAAAGCAGTATCAAAATAAAGACAAAACCAAAATCCCAGGGTGATGGGAACACTGCTGAGTTCTGAGCCGTGACGGAACTCATTTGCAAGCAGTGATTCCTTGTGGTTTTTTAACAGCTCTAAACCACCTTGGCAGCTGTGCTTCACGCATGAAGTGCAGAAATGCACATATGTTGCGGTGGGGCTTTTTAATTTGCATTCCCATTTCTGGTAAACAGCTGTATTTCACAGTCACCTGTGAGGCCTCCCTTGTTGCTTGTTTGTCCCTGGGAGCTGTGTCCTTAGTTGGTCCTTACCTACAGACTCCCAAGCAGGGGGCATTTCCTGGGGCATGGTGGGGTGCTCTGCAGTGAGTGCACTGCTCATCCTGTGCCCAAGCTCTGGACAGTGTTGTGCTGTCTGTCCTGCTGTGCTCTGAGCTATCTTGTCCATTTAGCATCTCTGCTAAACTGTTGCTTTTTCTCTCCCCTGAGCACTGCTCTGGTAGGTTGGGAGGCTGCTGTTAAGTTCCCAAAGAGATAAGGCTTCTTGTGTTTTTCCATTCTGCAGCCCCGGTACTCCTTGGCTCTTCAGAAGGGGCCGTGGGCTTCCCTTGGCTTGACTGCCTCAGGCTGCATACAGTGTTTCTCCCAAAAATATATATGAGCCTTTCCCCATGAATGTTGTTGTTGCATTAGCGGGGCTGATGACTAGCTCTGGTTTTCATGATCATTGTTTTCTTCCCTTTGCTGGTAGGAATTTTGTGGCATTTGAAGTTCTGAGAGAAGAGGAATTCTCGCCACTAAAAAATGCAGACACAGCTGACAAAGATACTCCTACCACTGCTCGGCAAGCCCTCCTGGCCCAGCATTACCGCTGGGCTCTCAAGGCTGGAGCCAGATTTGTGGATGAAAATGGTTGCAGGATACCAGAAAAACTCAGGTATAAATCTGTGACCTTCTCTGCAGCTTCTCTCGTGGAAGTGCTCAGCCACGCCAGCTGGCCAATGGCACATGCTGGGCTCTCCAAACCTGGACATTAGCGTAGTCGCAGGGTGGCTCAGCGTGATTTTTGTTCAGCTGGTCCTCTCTGGATATGCAGGTTGATGTCTGCACTTCCTGCTCCTCTTATGACTGTGGGTGCTCCAGATAGATAGGGCTCGGGGCTCTGGGCATTCTCTCTGGCAGATCCCTGGTCTTGAGGTAATGAGTTGGCCCTTCCTATAGCACCTTGTTAGACAGGGGCAGCCTTTTCCATCATTCTGGATTTAGCAATGCAAGGACTTTTAATTTGTAGGCCCTGACAGCTTTTCTGACTGTGTCCCCAGCAGGATTCTCAGGTGGTCTTAAGGGTTGGTTGTTAGAGTGATTACCAGTTCGGATACCTTCCTGCATCCTGTGTAAGGGAAAGCTGCTTTTACTCCATGGGGCCATTACTTCATCAACTCATAGTTCAATAGACCCACAAGTTGTTCATTTGACTTGAAAAGCATCTCTATAAAAGGGGTGTTTTGGTTTTGCTGAGTAACATTTGGGACCTGTTGATTCCTTTTTATTTTCACACTTTGTTTTCACATAATGTCTGGTGCATGTGACTTTAACAAATGTCTTATCCTTCTGGATATCCTATTCTGGATAATCTTTTGAAGAAGATGCACTGTTTTTTAACCATGGCAGGAAGTTAATCCTGTGTTCTCTTCTTTAGTCTCTCAGGAACTGAAGATCCTCCAGCTGTGTGTGAGGTTTCTCCATTAGTGTCTTACTTTGGAGAGGTGAGAATAACTATTTATGGAGGCATTTTTAAGAGTGTGCAGGTATGCATCTGACTTTCTTCCAAACACAGCTGGTTTCTTTAGCCTGGGTTTGCTGAGAAATGGTAAGATCAAGGAAACAGGGACTTCGGCTCTGTGTTATCATAATGTGGTTCCATTATGATTTACTCTTCAGCAGTTTGTTCACTTTCAGTTTTAGCCATCTGTAAAATGAGATTTGCAACAAGGCTGCAGTTTCATTAAGATTTTCAAGCACTTTGATATCTTAATGAGAAGTGCAGAATATTCAAATTAGAAAATCCATGGGTTCTGTACTTATTTGTGCTCATATCCCACAGTAAGTGAATCCTACTGAGAAATAAGATATGTATGTTGGCTTTAGGGAAGCCATTTCTCAAGTTTGTCCCTCTGAAAATAATTGATCCTGAGAAACCTGCTTCCATTTAATAATGAGAATAGGAGCTTCCCTATTGGATGGGCAGGGTGAGAAATAGTAGATTGCAGGAGAATGCGTGGGCACTGTTTGCTAGGTTTCTAGCAAACATGTTAACTTGCAAGCCAGCTACCTGCAGTAGGTGTATTCCTCAACAGGTGCAGGTGGCAGACTCATTGCAATCAGTAGGCTGTCAGAACAAAATGAAAACAAGGCAATTTGACTTTTCTTTGCCAGGATTATTCTAATGTCAGTTAAGGACACACCTTCCCATGCTGCCCTCCCAAGAAGCTCATTTCTGACATGAGGTTTTATGTTTCCTTAGCACCTCTGCTTCTTGAACCCCAGAAACACTTTCTGTCACTGGGGAAACCGTTACTCTTGCCTTGTCCCTGACCTTTGTCAGTGACTTGAGGACTTAAAATAGTGCATTTACAGCCTAACAATACTGTTCTCACACCTTCTCAGGGTCTGGAGGTGTACATGAAGAACAAAGAGTTCCCTTCTCCCTTTGTACTCGACGAAAACAAAGTGGAAATGCTGGAAAATTCTTGAAGTGGGAAGCCTTTCCTTCTCAAATCAGATCCATGTTTGTCAGATCCATTATAAGAACTGACAGTACTAAAATGTCAGCTATGAAGTGCATTATAAAAAAAATTGCTTTTGTGGATTAACCCTTTCTAGGTGCTAAACAGATCCTACATTTCTTATTTACTGTTGCATATGAATATGGGAAAGAGCCAGTCAAGGCCTGATAAATCAGCTTTGCCTTCAAGAAGATTCAATTTCTTCAGTGCCTTGTTAGGTGTCTTGTTTGTGTTGGTGTGGTTGATTTTTTGGTTTGGTTTTGTTTCTAAATCCTGTGCACAGTTGCAGTCAGATTGAGGTCCCATCCTGAAAAGTATGGAAGTACTTTGGACACTGAGGTTTTCTCTCTAGCGGTCAGTTTTTTCCCTAATCGTGTGCTGATTAGAAGATCCAATTCAGTCACTGCATCCTCTAAGCAGATCATACAGAGTCTGCTGTATGTAGGGATGTTGCTGTGCCTAAGCATTGCTTGAGGCTTGTAGTCCAAAGTAGAACAGACTAGTTTTGTATCTGGGTTCACTGGTGCCATGCCTAGACTGATTGCTCTTTACAGTTGTAGTGACTTGGGTTTTTTAAATTTAAAAAAAAAAAGAATGTTTTCCCAACCCTCTGCACTTCCTGACTATAACAGTTTTCCTTTGCATTTCCTGTTTAATATATACCATATCCCTCAGACAAGGCTTTCTTGAGGTACCTGAAAGTAGTAACAGAAACAAATCCCAGTGGTAGAATTTAATGCCTAACCAAAACAAACAAACAAAAAAAAAAGACTCTCAGCATCAACAAGGTACACAGTAAAACACCAGCCTCCACTTCTACAGTTTTTCCCCAGGTGATTTTCCAGCAGTCTTTCACTTAGGAAGTAATTCCATAGATGCCTTTCTTTTAGATACATTATTAACCACAATGTAAAGTGTCAGCTAATGAAGGACACTAATTGTCAGAACATATGTAGCATGTGAACTCAGCGCTGGCCAAGGCATCTCAGGGTAGCTCTCTGACCCTTGACCCACCAGTGATTCTTCATGTTCAGTTTTTGGACACTGCCCCAGAAAGCTCATGCCCATCTGATACAGAACCTGCACTGAGCATACCCGACTCGTTTCAGCCTTGGTGAGGATGCATCAGCTGCACTCTCTGGTGGCTGGCCTTTGCATCAGAAGTGTTCCATACTCTTCCCCTAAACATGGTGTTGGGGAAGGTAGCGAGAAAGACAGTTCACCTGAAATATTATTTCATGCATCAGCTTCTACTGAGGAAGTGCTTATGCTATTTCATTAAGCATAATTAAGTTCCGTGGCTTTCTGCAATTTCTGATGTGAAGCTCTATTTAGAATAATAGAGAAGGGAATGGGGAAGTATAAAAATGACTTTGAGAGTAAATACAGTTTCTAAGTATGCTCAAGTTTTCCAAAGAAAGCATCTAAATGTCAGTATCAGAGTTTTTGGTTGTAAAGTGTTTCTGCATGAACTTGAGTAATGATCCTTTCACACATGCAGACCAGCTAATAACTGGTTCTGATTAACTCAGCTGGCATGTGTAGCCAGTAAATCACATTTTTAGTATAAATGAAGCATTTGTCCTTGTCATGCAATTCTGTAGTCTTTTTGCAGTGTTTCTATGACACATTCCATTCCTGTCAGTCAAGTTTTATATCTGAGAACAAATTGTGTTGTATATTTGTAAGTATTGCTCAGAAGTTCAAGCACATGCTTCTTTTATACTGTGCTGTGCTATAAAGAAATATTTCTCTTGCTTTTTCTAAAGTTCTTTATCTTTTGAAACTTCAGTTTCCATGCACACAGAACAGAGCTGCTGAGATGGTTTTCAAGAAGTTAAATTAGAATGCTAAATGCCTTGTCTCTTGGGTTTTTTATTTTCTATGACTCTTCACATTTTAAACTGGAACATAGAAACAATTTTGAGAGAACTTTAACAAAAAAAAAAATCTGTCCTGTATGTAACAGTCTTTGTACGCATTATAAAATAAAAAAATGTACCTGAAACAAAGGGAAGACCTGTAGTACTCCAGAAACTTCTGGACATCTAAGCATTTTTAACAATAAAGATGTTACTGTGATTTCTATGTGCTTATCTGTGTTTCTTGTATGTGAGAAAAGACACACTTCTTGTCTCTGTCCCTGTGAATGTTGTCACTACAGCTGCAGGATGGTGTCACTGGTGGTGCATCTGGAGACTGCAGTGCCCACTCTTCAGATTACAGGGGCATATGGAACTGAGCAGAGGGTGATTCCTGAAGGGAGTTGACATTGTGGGATCTATTTTTTCTTCAGAAAACAGAATATTGTGTTATTGTCTCCAATGCTGTATATGTTTTCCAAGCTTTTCAGCTTAGTTTATTGAGGGAAGGGAGTTTAATTGCAGGTGGTGGTTGTCTTATTTCAAGTCGATTTGAGTAATATGGTTCTGAGTCAGTCTCACAGCTGGTGTGTAGGTAATGAGCACTCGCTGCAATGCAACTTTTGCTTTGCTTTCCAATGAGAGACACTTCTTAAACATGGCTCTATTTATAGCACAATCAGTAGGGAAAGGCAGAAATACCTCAGAAATGGCAGATTGCCCTTATTTGGGGGTTTAGGATTGAACCCAGCAAATGTCAGAAGCAAATGTTCCTTTCTTACCTCTTTCCCCCTGTTTCTCTTGACACCCATGTGAAGGCTGCTGAGGATTTAAATATGTTTTTAAATATGTTTACACAAATCAGTAGTTTCCTGTGACAGGAAAATTAATACTAAAAATGAACGCATGCTTTAGGCATCTTAAATTGTTATTCTGCTTGTTTATGTGCTCTTTGTATCTACCAGGATTTTTGACTGATTAGTTTTCTTAATCATTAAATGCTCAGAAAACACCAAATTTTCAGTTTTATATTGAAATCTACTGCGAGGTGGATTCCAAATATAAAGGCTCAAATGATGGATGCTAACCTGCCACTTAGGCACGGCTGGAGGTGAATTCACTGCCAGCACTTAGAGCAGCAGTCTTAAAGCAGCTGCTTCAATGCTGCATTCTTCCTATTGGACTATATGAACCTGCACTAGAAGTTATTATTTGCCATGCTATGGCTCTGAATGTGTGTATCACTAAACAATGCTATGGCTCTGAATATGTACATCACTAAACAGTGCTCTTCCCTACTCCAGCTGAGTATGTCCCTCCTTCTCTGCTGGGAAATCTTTAATTGCAGAGGGAGTGACACAGGGCTGGGGGGCTGTGGAGGAGCAGCTGAAGGAAGGAATTGTGTGGGATGAGTGCTTCCTGCTGCATACCAAAATTCCGTGCCAGGTCTTAGGGAAGGGTCTATTTACACAACTAGTTAAGTTGCTTTTCATGCACTCACTTACATCCTCTCACAAATTCCAGCTGTCTGCTCTCAGGCCCGTGTTCCCGCACTGCCTGCTGGAAAACTGTTGCGTCTCGGTTTTTCGGTGGCAGGTGATAATGCCATCAGACGGCACTTCCCTGTCCCCTCGGAGGCAGCAGCACTCGGGGTTTTTCCCGGCCGTGCTCACTCGGCAGGCGGGCGGGAGGAGCCGCAGTGGCCGTGCCCCCTCCACGGATCCGGGCACAGTGCTCTGTGCCGGGGCAGCGCCTCACCACAGCGCCCTGCTCCCACTTCCATGGGGACTCGCAGGCCATTTACTGAGTTGATTTTCCTTATTATCTGCCACATACACGTCTTCATTTACAGTTCTTCCATGCCAGTGACTCTGTGACTGGTCTCTACGTTGTAGTCTCACGGCACCGAAGAACAGCGAGGATTCCCAGCCTCTCCTTTGCCTCACTGTCCACCCCGGCAGCTGCTGTCCTCGCTGGGCAGGGTGCGGTTCGGCGAGGTACGCCGGGACAGCGAGAGGCAAGGCCAAAATTAAAGCAGCCCCGAGCCCTCCCGTCCGGGCCTGAAGCCGGAACCCGTGAAGTAGGTGGGGGGCTCGGGCCGTACCCACGCCGAGGGCTGCGGCCTCGGGGCGGCTCGGCGAGTGGGCAGCGCGGGCTGAGACCTCCTCCTGCCCGCCCGCAGAGAGGGCTCTTCCCGACGGCGCTTCCTCAGGGCTGGTGCCTCCGCGGTGCCGCCGGACGCGCTGGGTCCCGCCTCGCCCCGGTGCCACCGAGCGCGGGCGCGCCAGATCG
>VZRH01003982.1:0-64392 GCA_013397555.1 Urocynchramus pylzowi | reverse complement strand
TTTGTGATGCGGAGGTTTTTTTAATGGTATTTAAAAATTTCTGGAACTCTATCTATTTAACCATGGTGTTCTGGTTTGAAAGCAAAACCAGTTAGAGGCTCCAAGTCAGAAATACAATTTATTAGGAATAGGGAAAAGAAAACCAAAATACATGCAATAATACAAAAGAAAAACCACGGACAAAGTCAGAATACAACCTGACACCCTGTTGGTCAGGGTGTTGCTAGCATTCCAGTTGGATTGGTGGTTGCAGTCCTCCTGGAGTGGCAGATGTGGTTCTGTTGTAGCAGTGATCCTGTAGAAAGGGTGTAGTCTTCCTCTGAAGATCCAGTGGAAAAGAGAGCTGTACCTCTGGGGATCCAGAGGAAGAACTGAACTTCTGTCTCGAGATCTCAGATTATATCCAGTTAGGAATGCTTGGCTCCTCCCTCTGGGCGGAGCATCTCCCAGTGGGATGCTGTCATTTTTATCAGTGCAGTGACAGTCAATGGCCCATTAGCAGCAGATGTCTCCCCGGAGGGAGGATTGGTTTGTGGAAGAGATAAAGAAAACTGCCTAATTAACAGAAGATAACAGCCATACCTTTAACAGATGGCAAATAGAATACATATTGCCTTACAATCCAGGACACATGATCAACAGCCACCTTTGTAAACTTCTATTAAACTTGCAGATTTTTCTGTCACGATAGGAAGAACAGAGCTGTCAGTGAGGGTACAATAAATACTCAAAGTATTTCATGGTTCTGTCTCTTTTACCTTTGACGTTTTTGTAAAATAATATGTCGTGTGTGTGCAGCTCTAGGCCTGAGCAGGCTATCTTGAAGAGTAATCAAGTTGTCAGTATGTTGCTCTTTTTTTTTCCTAAAAAATTAATTTTGAACTGAGTAGAGTTTTTAAAATAAATTATTATTATTAGAGATGTGTTGAAGATAGGTTCTTGGTGAGGGCTTCTTTCTGTTTTATATCAGTTCTGCTGACTGCCTTAGAGAGCTCCTGGGTTTTCTTCTGAATAACAAATGCTGTGTAAATGCAAGTTCTGATTGAGGCTGCTAGTCTTTCTTGTCAGCTGATGAATGCAAAAGCTTCTGTGGCAAAGAACTCTGCCTTTGCTGTTGTACTGCTGACAACACTGACTGAAGATTTTTAGTAATTCTTCTCAATGTGCCAAACACCCTGTATTTGCCCAGCATCCAAGACTGGAGGGTGCAGGGGCATCCATTTGCTTCAGAGTTTATCTTCTAAGGAATGCCTTCCATTTCTGGCAAACTGGTTGTTCTGCTTCTCACAAGCAGGAGTTTCCAGAAGCTGTGAGATCACTGAAATAGCTCAGCCTCCAATTGTGAGGGCTAAGCTGACTCACGTGCACCATGGAGACCCTGTGCCAAAGCAGTCGTTGAGTGATGCTGCTGCTGAGCTGATTGATGAACCTAATACGGCTTTTCTTTTAACCTTTCTTTTGAATTAGTAGTGTGATAAACAACCATTTTTGTTTCTAGAGAAAAAGATTGCACCATCTTGCAGGAAGCAGGCTCCTGAGGATATTGCTAGGCTAAAGCTATTAACTGAAAATGTTGCCTGTTATCTTGCTGGATAACAGCTTTGGTTGAAAAAGATTTAATTAAAACTAGATGGCTTTGTGGAAGTGTAACTAATTATCTGACAGGTCAAATGAATGGATTTGAAAGATTTTAATTTCTGGACTAGTTTAATAAAAAATATTCTATTTCTTCTTTTCTTAAACTATTAAGGATTTTCTGTTTTGGTGGATATTTTTGTCTGTATGCATTTGTGGTGTATACTGAATAAGAATTAAGCCAATGGTAATGAAATTTCTTCCAGCATGTGCTCTTCATTTTAATTTTCCACCTAAAATTGTCATCTCTGTAGACAAATACAAGTAACTGTCATGGATATATGGAGTACTCACTTCTTTAGTTGTTGGGACATGCCAGAAGTTCATAACTGAACTACTTTTTATGCTTTGCAGAGTTTGAAGAAGCAAGAAAATGGGTAGCAAATGATTTAGTATTTGATAAAAATGTGGATGTGAACCTATTTGAGAGCACTATCCGTATCCTGGGTGGCTTGCTGAGCACCTACCACCTCTCTGGAGATAGCCTTTTCCTGGAAAAAGCTGTGAGTGTCTGGCCTTACAAATGAAACTGGGTTATGTATTCCATATTGAACAAAGTTGAGGGAAGATTCCTCAGAAAGTTAACTATTGCAGGTTTTTAACAGTTTCATAAAGTGGTGGGAAAGGCATTTACCATTAAGCTTTGAAGCCTGCACTTCTGCTCTCTGTATAACCTCAAAGCCTTGCTGTGTTTGTCACCTCTTTTTGTCTGTCTGGTCTTCTGCTGATGAATGGCTGACCATCATCAAGTTCATGAAACAAAGGAAGAAATAAATGATTGGCAAAGGGTAATAGTTGTTTTTTGTTGCCCTTTCTGTATGTCTTTACAGCATCAGCCACTTCAGCAGATTAGCTAGATCAGCCTGTGACTGCATGATAGGGATTGCAGCCTCAGATGAGGCCTGCAGTGCTAAGGACAAGGTGGAAACTCTGCTCATCACTATGAATAAGTTAATGACTTTTTAAATTGCTTTAATTGCTTGTATCATCTAAAACTAAGCTGCTGTTCTGTCTTTTCCCGTCTGCTTTGTGAAGAAAACCTAATGGGATGTCCATTTATATATATGTATTTTTGGTTTGACTGTTGATTTGTCCTGTGCTCCTGGGTTTTCTTTAGAAAGACATTGGAAACAGGCTTATGCCAGCATTCAAGACCCCCTCCAAGATACCATATTCTGATGTCAACATTGGTCGGGGCACTGCACATCCCCCTCGCTGGACATCTGACAGCACTGTGGCAGAGGTGACCAGCATTCAGTTGGAGTTCAGGGAGCTCTCTCGTCTTACTGGAGATGAGAAATTCCGGGTATGGAAGAACTAGTTGATATCGCTCTTTTTCCATTTCTCTGCAGCTCTTCCACTGAGTAGAGCCGTCTACTGATGACTCTCCATCAGTACTCGTGGTCTCAGGAGTCTGTAAGTTATGACAAATAAGTTGTGAAACTCTAGACAAGGGAAGAAAAAGAAACAAAATATTCCATTGTTTTATTGAATACCAAAAGTAGTAGTGGAGATGAGTAATTGTTTTTATTCCTCAGAAACAGCTTTTAACTAGAAAAATAAAAATTTCTGAGTGTAGTTTCTTGATACTTTTTTCTATATGCAGAGAACAAAACTGAAATGTCACTCAGTAGTTAAAAGTCTGAGAGCAGGTCACCATATAGGGAAAAGTTAGTTGAAATAAAAGGAATTTCAGAGAAAATAATATTTTCCATTTTTCTTTTTGTTTGCTGATGTTGTTATTTTGAACTGTATCCACAGCTCAGTGTTGAAGAATGCAGTCATTTAAAAAATCTTAGCTATTGCTAAATAGATTCATGTAGTTGATTTTTTTGCTGGACTTCTACTTTGCAAGTCTGAGTAAATCTGAGTGCTGTAGTACTGGCTTTTGAGTGAGCTTGCCTTCAAGGAAAGGAAGCAGTTATAATTGCTTCAGAGTACTTGAACATAATATTTTGAGAGTCTTGAGCACTTGAAGAGTCCAAAAGTCTGAAATCTTGAATTTAATATATTGCTCTAGCTGAACTTGATGTCCCTAATGCTAATTTGGGGAAGCAAAGTTACAGGTTTGTTACTGGGCTATAGTGACTAGACACAGTTCTGTACCTCATTTATACCTACAATTTATGTTTTCCATTTTCTTTCTTGTAGAAAGCTGTAGATGAGGTGATGAAGCATGTTCACATCCTCTCAGGGAAAAACGATGGCCTCGTGCCTATGTTCATCAACACCAACAGCGGGCAGTTCACCCACCTGGGGGTCTACACTCTAGGAGCCAGAGCTGACAGCTACTATGAGTATCTGCTCAAGCAGTGGATTCAGGGTGGAAAGAAAGAAAATGAGTAAGTTCTTTACACTTCTCATATTGCTGTGATAATTAGGTGAGCTGTAAAACTCTCTGTTGTAGTTTGCTGCTTAAAGAAAAACAATGAATGTGCCCAAGAGTCAGCTGAACTTAGTACTGTTTTTAAAAGCAAGCTAAAGCAGAAAGAGAGACCTGTGGTAACATGATGAAAGAACACAAGGAGAGTTAGCCTTAGTCTTAAAACTCCCTCTCCATAAAAACCTTTTCTTCCTCAGACCTTTTGTTCCTTCAGGTCCTCAAATGTGAAGAGTGTCACAGAAAGGAGATGAGCATAATTAGACACTTCTGAAATACTGTGGGCATTTCCTTTTGACATTGATATCTGTGTTTGCTCTGGGTTTGTTAGTGAAAGGTGAAGGGAGACAGAAGATTGCTGTTTGTGTTATCTTCTCTTTAATTCCAGAATCCCAGACTGGTTGGGGTTTTAAAGGGATCTTAAAGCTCATCCTGTGCCACTCCTGCTATGGGCAGGGACACCTTTCACTAGACCAGGTTGCTTCAAGCCCCATCCAACCTGGCCTGGGACACTTTCAGGGATGGGGCAGCCACAGTTCCTCTGGGCACCCTGTGCTAGGGCCTCCCCACCCTCACAGGGAAGAATTTCTTCCTAATATCCTCTATCAGTCTACTTAACTTTCAGTTTAAAGACCCTTGCCCTGTCACTACATGCCCTTGTAAAAAGTCCCTCTTCAAGTCTCACATGTTTCTTTTACCTGTACTGCATTAGTGGAAGAGTGTTTACAAGGAGGAGTTAAAGATGTTGGAAAAGAAGCTTTTCTTCAAGACAAGTCTGCATATAAGCTAATTGTGTTAGACTTTTAAGCTCCTTGTTAATTTCAAGGAGTTTAATGCAGACAGAGCAAAAATGTGTCTCTTGGAGGCATTTGTATGTGTCAGAGCAGATGCCTTTCTGCAAACAAAGCTTTCATCACTGCTCTTTCTGAGGCCTACCTTACTGTAAATGGAGAACCGGTGTCTTTGGGACCACAATGGCATTTTGTGAGCCTCACAATCAACAGGTTGTTTTCCATATTGAAAGTACATGAAAACAAAGAAAAATGAAATTAAATACTGTGAAACAATGTTTCACAATGAGAAAGGTCAATTGGAAAAGATTGCTCAAACTCTTTGAATCTCCATTTTTGGATGGGGGTACTGAAAAATTGCTTGGATAACCACTCAGACAACCTTATGAAATTGAATCAGCCTCAGAGCAGAGGGTTAAAATAGAGACCTCCAAGAGGTCCTTCCCAGCTTAGGTTTTCTGTTATTTCAATAACTCTGCTTCCAAGGATTTTTGCAATAAAATCTGGTTATTGCCTAGAAACAGTTGCAGGTGTTTTCTTTAATATTTGAATAAGTATTAAAGTATTATTATTTACTTTTCAAATAAACCCAGTATTGCTACGTGGTAATGACAACTGATTAATGTCGTGTTGATGGTTACTGAGGGTTTTTTTAAGTTTTTGCATTTAGTTAAATGTTACTCTGTAGACTGAAGTAACAGTCATCTAAAAGATTGTGCTGAACATCAGCTATGATCAAATGTGTTCTAACTGTGTGCATGTGAGCCAACTGGGGATGATTTTTTTCACAGGCTGTTGGAAGACTATATGAGAGCCATAGAAGGAGTGAAAAAGCATCTTCTTCAGAGATCAGAACCCAAGAAGCTTACTTTTGTAGGAGAGCTTGCTCATGGCCATTTCAGTGCCAAGATGGTAAGAAGTAAAACTGTAAAAGAAAACAGAAAAACCATTACAAAATTTAAATAAAACACAATGCAGAGGCAAATGCAAAGCTTTTGCCTCTTAAAAAACAAAAATCCCAACAAAAACAAACAAAAAAACCCCAACAAAAACCCAAACCACAAGATGATCTGTACATACACATTTATCCAGTGTGATGGCAGTAATGAGTAACTGCCTTGTAGATACTAACCATATGTGCAAACCGAGGGCCTTCTCTATGAGTTACTCTAGTAAACCCATTTTGTTCCTTCAAGACTGAGCATTTTGGTGCTGGAATTAAATTTTCTTTCTTTTTTTCTTTTTTTTTTTCTGTTTTAGTCATAAAATTCCAGTGTCCTAAGTTGTTGAGATAATACCTATTTTATGTATTACTAGTTTTCCATAATTCAAAAATTTATGTAGATACTTGCACACCTGTGTTTTCAGATTTGCCTTCAAAAGAAGCATGACATGTAATGCTGTATTATGGAGTTAAAAAATAAATTAATAATTTTGGAGGTGTCTGTCCATTCCTGACATCTTTATCTTCCTACCTGGAAGATTCTTGGGTATAACAGTATGTTGTTTGCTGTAGGGAAAATTGATTGATCTTAACCCTCTGCTCCTAATTTGTGTATTTCAAGATCTTTCAGTTAAAAATCTCATGCAGTGCAGGTATTGCATATGTGCGTGGCTTATCTGAAAGATGAGTGATGTATTATTAATGTATGTATAGCCTTTCCTGATGTAGTATTTTTAAGATATTTAGTTCTAGTTTTCAGCATGTGCTTCTTGGATCTGAATTTTCCAAAAGCTCTTCAAAAAACCTGCTGTGAGTGGGACCAGAGTCTGGGTTTTGGGTAGAGGGGTCTGCCCTATTCCAAGATAGGACAGAGTTAAATTGAGACAAATAGATTTGGCTTAGGTATCTGTACATGTCAGAACACTTCCTTCTGTTTCAGGGAGTCGGAATTTTCATTTTAATCCATTATTATTGGGTAAAAGGCTGGACAGGTCTCTTACCCTGTCCAGCTGGAACGGTGGGGGATGTTTGGCTCCTATGTCTATGCTGACCATTACAACCCTCCACTTTCCCTAAGGACTGGACAAAGCTTTTAAAGGTCCATACAGGGACATCAGAGTGGTTTTACTGTGTTTTTGGGTGATGAGACCTGAGCTTTGATTCTGAATGTTGAGAATCATTTGAGATCCCATATGTGACATTAATCTGCGGTGCTTACTTTCTTACATCAGTGGTAGATTAGCCCCAGAATGAGGACACCAAGCCTTTAGGTGGTTCTGTTGATGCCCTGCATGAGCTGATATGAAATGTATGCTTCTGGTAAACCAAAAGACACTCTCCTTCCCCTCAGCATGACCTGAGACCCTTTTTTCAGAAACTTGTCATAAAAACATATTCTTGTACATTTTTGAAATTAACATTTTCTGTAATAATGCTGCCTGCCTCATGTTACATTACATGAGATTGTTAAAAGTTATCCTCAAGTTGTTTGCACCAGAAATGTGTTTTGAAGAAAAGAATAAAGAATTAAAAAAAGTAAAAAGACGGTGCCCCCTTACTTCCCCTTGCTGTTTGATGATGTGTAACTTTTCAGTAAGAGTTGTCTTGTCTTGCAGGATCACTTGGTTTGCTTCTTGCCGGGTACTTTAGCACTGGGAGCTCACAATGGACTGGCTGCTGATCATATGAAATTGGCTGAAACACTTATAGAAACCTGTTACCAGATGTATGCTCAAGTAGAGACAGGCCTGAGCCCAGAGATTGTACACTTCAACCTCCATGCACAGAAGGGCCACAAGGATGTAGAAATCAAGGTGAGCAGATAGCTGGCCTGAACTCCAATTCCATGATTTCTCTGTAGCTCTATTCTGCTGTTGAACTCCTGGCCAGATATTAGTGATGGGGTTTGTTGTGGAGCAGCTAATTCTTTCTCTGCCTTGCCTTCTAGCTGTACCCTGGGCTTTGATTTTAGTTACCCCAGCAGTATATTTAGAAGCTGACTTATGCATAGCAAACTCTTGGGAGCAGATGGAGATGTGAATAACTGTTTTTCTCCCTGTATGTATCCTTGAGGAAATTCCCTGTCTGAAATACTCTTGCCATTTTTTGTCTTGCAGCCTGCAGACAGGCACAATTTATTGCGACCAGAAACTGTGGAAAGCCTTTTTTATATGTACAGATTCACTGGTGATAAGAAATACCAAGACTGGGGCTGGGAAATCTTGCAGAATTTCAACAGATACACCAGGGTAAGACCAGTTTATAATAACCTTGTTCTGTCAGGACTGTATTTGCTCACTTGCTTTCTAACACCAACTTTGAAAACATACTATGTTTCAAGATTCATCAGATAACGGTGGGGGAATTTGTAATATATACAAAAAAATTGTTTTCTTACAGATGGAGATACCCTGCTTAGTCCATATAGTGAAAGAATTTGGATTACATTAATGAAAAAGTGAAATGCAGAAGCTGTAGGCAAGACAACCAAAGTGTTAGAATCTGTAGTTTTTAAGACTGGAAGCTGAGAAGGACATGGCTGAATTGAAAGAACTCTTCAATTAAAGTTGCCAAAAAAAAAAAAGAAATAGCACAAAATGGCATTAATGGTTTAGTAGAAGGTTCTTCTATTTGTTCTGACTATAGTGCTTGTGGAGATGTCACTGATACGGTGTGAAAGTGTGGCACCAAATACCAATGGTCAGTTCTTAAGAGAAATGGATGCAAGGCTTGGGTCAGCTCTAATGTAGAAATTGCTGGTTCCTTTCTGTATATTTGTCCAGAAACTTCAAAGTGCTGTTCTTTGTGACACCTCTCTACCCTGAGCACAAATGGATACTTTGCTTCATTTTTTTGTTGTGGTTTCTTTTAAAATGCAATGAGATTTTTTTTCATTACTGAAGCTTTATACGTAAATGAAAACCAAGTATGAACTGAAAAGCTTGAAAACAGGATCTGTTCTTAGCACTTATCTTCTCCAAGTGCATCTGGATGTTAGGAAGTAAAAAATTTTTTTAGGTTATGCAATTTTTTTTTTTTTTTGCACAGGTTCCTACAGGTGGTTATACTTCCATTAACAACGTTCAGAATCCCAGTAATCCAGAGCCACGGGATAAAATGGAGAGCTTCTTCCTTGGGGAAACACTCAAATACATGTTTCTGCTGTTCTCAGATGACATAGACTTAATCAACCTTGACAAATACATCTTTAACACAGAGGCTCATCCGCTCCCTATCTGGGTACCAGCATAGACTCTGCATCAGTGGATCTTCCAGGCATTTTTATCTTCAAATCACTTTACTTTTCAGGGTTTGAGGAGAGATGCTATAATGCACCTTTTTTTGACTTCAAACAACAGACAAAAGCTTGGGAAAAGCATCTCTGGTTTGAAGAAATCTTGTCAGTCTTAAATCTAATCTCTGGTTCTGGGATGGGCAAAGCTGTGCCATATGAAGCTGATTTCCCTGGTATTGGTGTTGAGGTTCAGAAGGTAATTGTAGTGTGGACCATGACATTCTCGGGGCTCTGATGACCCACTTGACTGATGACTCACTTATGTCAGTGTTACTAAATGATCATTAAATACTGGGAATGCAGAGAATTGGCTTAGGGCACAGCATTGTTCCTGGAAAGCAGGAATAAGCCTCCAGTTTTCTGGTTTATTCTGGATTCACTGAAACACTGGATTACAGAGCCATTCCTTTGTCAGACTGTGACAGTGGTTCAGGTGCAAAATGGAATAAACAAAGAGCTGTAGTGCTGTCCCAGGGAGAAACTGTCAGTATTGCTGCTGGTACTCTGATCTCATTCCAAACTCCAGAGATATGCTGCATCACGTTAGGAGAAGAAAGAGGCAGCAGAGCATCTGTTGTATAGTGTCTTAGTTTTGTAGAGCACTTGGAACAGTATTCAAGTTATGGCTGAAATGAATGGTGAAAGAGAATTTGCTGCTGGTTTAGCTTAAAGTGGTATATAATTTTGTAGAAGTATTGCAGTTTTTTAACTTCCCTGCAGGAAAGCAGGAGATAATGTGAAATGCAAGTAGAACTACACGTGCATTTTATATCTTATTTGCATCAGTTAGACTCAGGTATTCTGACTGAAAGCTGCTTTCAGCTTTTCAGAGGTTGGGCACTGGGAAAGCTTGTGAGCATATTAGGTATCAGCCTCCTTCCGTCCCTTCCTGTACAGCTGTCACATCATGGGTTTTTGTTGACTCAAAGCTTATAGCTGTTCAGCAAAGTTCTTGTTATTCATAATTTCTTGGACCATGGAGAAATTGTCAGTTATTTTTTTTCCTTAGGAGTACAGTGAGTATTTTCAGCAGTAGTGTTAAAAGTGGACAGTCTACAGCAGTTCTAGGCCCCAGCAGAACTGGAGAAATTAATTTCAGTTACTTGAAGACAAAGTAAACCCAGGTTTTTTAAGAATCTTACAGGAGCCCTGGGATCTTTCATTTTTATATGTGCACACGTAGAGATTTTAATCCATGAATTTGGAAATGAACTTTCTAGAGGGCTTTTCCTTTTGGATTTGGACAGTCCTGTATTCATGGTTAAGATCTCAGAAATGTGATTGTTCATATTTCCAGAAGAGGTTTGTCTCACTGAAAGTTTCTTTTCCCCATGGCAGTGGGTGTCATGGGCAGGGCCAGGAGCTGCCCCCACTAAATCCAGGGGTCCCTGGCCATTAATAGAGCTGACTGAATTTGACTCTAATGGTTCATTTTCCAGTTGCTGAGGGAGGTATTTTATAGTAATTGTAACCTTTGATTTGTAAAGTAAGATGCATCTTTATTTGTTTTATGCTGATCTGTTCTGTTTGCTGGAGTTACAAGTTACTCTTGGGACCACTATTTAAGTCTTTTATATAATATTTATCATTCCATGTACTAATGGAAATGGAAAAATTTTAGGAATTATTTAAATGCACATTCTTCTGTCATCAGAGGGACCCTATCCTGGGATTGACAGGACATAACTAGTCAGTAAAGAATGTTAATGTTCCTCCCGTTCACATGCCAGCAGTAACTCTGAGAACAAGCTTCTCACTTACAAGTGCAGTGGAATCCAGTCACTACGGCCTTTGGCTACACAACCGATTTGCTGCCAAGGCTTCTGTTTTCTTTGGCACAATAACAAATGAGGATAGTGCAGCAGAAATATGGAAGGAAGCACCTTCAGTTTCTTTGTTCATGAAGCAGGTTTGTGCTGCTGAGGAGCTGAGTTTGGGCTAAAAGCTAAAGGCTTAAAATTGGAGACTAAAGAAAAAAATTAAAAATACAAATTCAGTGACACTACCCAGGTCCTGCTGACCTGTGTTCCTTTGGCCTTGTGCCTTTGAACAGAGTGAATTTTGAACCTTTAATTATGACTGTGCTATGGATTGTAAAACTTCCAGGGTTTGGTGTTTCACCAGAGAGCTGCCTGACTGAGGCAAGAGAGATTTCTTAGAAAATGGAATACATATATATGCTTACCAAAAATCTTCTGGTTTTGAAGTTGTACACAAGTCTTAATGTAATCAATTCTACAAATGGGACTATGGGAGTCTGTGTGATACTTTTTTGGCCTTATGATTGGCTTGAGAGTAAGAATTCATTTCCTAATGAGTTGAAGGAGAGAAGAATAAACTGTCACTTTGCCAAACATGTCATGTCTCTTAACTGAGCCTGCTGGTCCAGCTGATTTCTATCTAGTTCCTCTTGGGACATGCAGTCTCCTCAAAATGTGGCTTTACTGTCCTCAGCCTTGAAACCTGAGGTTCAGATTGTTAGCTCTCACTCCCTTTGAGAACAAATGCTTGTTTCACACCCCTATATCATATGTGAAATGGCACAAACTAAATAATCTCAACAAAGCTCAACTGTTCTTCCTGTTCTTCTGCAGAGATCATTTTAATTGCTTAAATTGCTTTAGAGGTCATTTTATGTGCTTAACAAACTGTTGAGTCAGATCAGTCTCTGAGCTCCACAGCCTTTCTGTTCCATAGTGTGCTCCTCCAGCACGACTGAAGCTCAATTTGTGGTTCCTTGTTCCAAAGCTTGAACTGCTGGGTCCGTAATCCACTTTGGTGTTTCTACATGCTGGGACACTTTTGGCTTAAGTGGAGCGTTGTGGAAAGGCCACCACTGAGCCAGGGATTCTGTCCTTCACAATGGAAAGCCTTGGGCTTTCACTGAGAAACAGAGCCGGGCACAGGCAGAGCCACAGAGAACTGCAGGGCTGTGCACTTGGGAGTCTCACACTTTGGGCTTTGAACTACAATTTGGGAAATACTGACCTGTATGCTTAAAAGAAATTCAGCAGTTAGATGGGGCACAGTTACCATCTAATCCCTGAACTTTTCAAAGCTGAATTCTCATTACAGGTCTTTAGAAACTGGCCTTTTCCCAAGGTCCCTGGTGTTGGCTGACAGGACCCTCGTGTTTTGCAGGACTTCCATTTAACAGGATTTTCAGCATTCCATGCCAAGCTCAGGTACAGCTCTGTTTACTCCTCCAAAGAATACACCTTGTTTCCTGTTCCATGCCAGCACGATGTTGGGAGTGATGACAGGAGAAAGACAGGAAAGATTTTTGCGATAACACATTTACAGTTTCGTTAATTTTTCCTGCGCTTCAGGACTTGCCTCTTAGAAATAGCCCTGCAAGGGAATTCAGCTCCTGACTGCCAGTGCCACACTCAGTATAATTAACAGGATCAGTAAAACTGACATGATGGGGTAGCTCCATGAAGCTTGTTGCTTCAAGAGAAGGGGTTAAGATTTTTCTGACTTTTGATTTGGGAAGAAATCCTTGGGTTTTTTGTTCTCTGAAATACTGCTGGAGATTGATGTCCAAAGCTGGAAGCCTCTGTGTCCACTGAAGCCCAATCCTGAGTTCCTGTTCTGCACAATGTTCCCACCTTGGCTGCACTTAACTGTGTCAGTAAATATGATAGAACAAATGAGCCTTTGTTCAACAACCTCACTGGTGCAGGCCTTAAGCACAGGGGCTGCACCCATGGTCTGGTCTGGGTCACTTACTGCTTATATGCCCTTTTCCTTGTGTGGCCCTAAAGTTCAACCAGGAGCAGCATTCCCACGATGCTCAAGAGTGGTGCTTTGGGGCTCTTCCCTTCAGCTCAGACAGCACCACAACACAGGGTTTTCTCTTTACCTCCTGTGCTTGCTTGCCAAAGGATTCAAAACATTATGGATGTTGGTGGCACTGGCTTCAGACTTCTGCCATCATTTCTTTTATGGCACTGCTCATCTTTCCTGGATGTCCATGTCTATTATCTCTTTGCCATAGTATCTGAAAGCTTTAGTTTATCCTTCCGTATCAATCAAACTATGTGTATTCCTTTGGAATAAAAACTATCTGTAAGAGGAAAATAAGAGCTCAGTATAGTCCAAGAGAAGAGGATTAAAAAACTCGTCCTTCTGGAAGGTCAGCAGACACCCAGGCCTCCTTTCTCTTCAAAGCACAAACCCAGCCCTGGTGACTGGGATGATTTGCAGTGACTTCCTGAAACATTTGCCCCTTATAGGTGTGAAGGGTGCTGTTTGAAAGAAAATAAAAGTAGGATGCAATCCTTGCTCTCTCCTTTTTTCCCCTAATGTGTTAATCCTGAATAATGGCTGGGGTATAGCAAATCTGAATTCAGAAAAGTTGTGGGCTCTGAGCCCAACAGAGGATGACCACTTCAGTAAGGCTTGATATAGCAGCAACAAAGCCAAAGCCTCACTTGAGCAGGAGCAAAAAGAACAGTGGCAGCTCTAAGCCACACCCATGGAGGTTTTCATCAGCATGAACAGAGAGGATTCAGGTCAAGCTGAGGATGTAGTGCCACTGGCAGTCTTAGAGTGACTTTTGTAGGGACTGGAGTTTGACTAATTCAGTCTTCCAAGTTGTCCTTCATTTACATATATCTGAAATGGCTGATCGGTGGATCCATCTGTTCCTGCTCTCCTCAGCATCCCTGGCTGGAGGGACCAGAAGCTTTGGTCTTTCGTTAAGGACAGGGCAGAGGTGGATGAAACAGATTCCAGCACCCAAAGATTGTGAAACACCAGCAATGGCTCTGGGAACCAGTCCTGCTGTGACCAGGGAGGGCCCAGCAGTGCAGACAATGACACCAAGCACCACTGTGACTGTGCTGCACAAACAGTGAAAACCTTTGGGGTCTCAGGAAACCTTTCCACTAACTCATAAAATCACTGTAGAGTAAAATCAACTGAGGCAGCCAGGTACCAGAATTAGTATTTTGGCAGTTATGCTAGTAATTATTGGTGCTTAGTCAGTCTAGTAGCACCCGTTCATGGGCAAAAATTCACCTGGGAAGATGAGAAGGAATCTTTGTTGTCTTCTTTGGTTATACTATCAAGCCGTGAAATTATATCACACCCTTTAATAAACTTTTATATCACAGACTTTAATATATTTGTAATTGATTTTAAAAAGCTCTGAAGATGTCTCAGTGGAAGTGTGCTTTACTGGTCACCAATACACAGCCCTTGAGTGACAGCAGTGCATATCAGGATTCCTTTGTGTAAATCTTCATCTCAGCAACTGTAATCTCTTCAACAGGTTAAAACTAAAACAGCCCCAACCCACAGCTCTGGCTAAGACTGATAGTCTGTTTTAGATAACTGGTCACTAGTGGAGCTCACCATGACCCTGTGTCCGTCATAATTATACCTCTGCTTTTCTACTAACCCTCTAGTATTTCCTTTTTCTCTAAAAATAGTTTATTTTCAACCTTAAGGTGCCTCATGCAACCATCCTGTTCAGGGCTGTGATGGTTCTTGGACCTTCCAGGCAAACTTTTTGTATTGCGGCCCTTTGTAACAGCTCATTCTGAGCAGGCAAGCATAGAGCCCAGAAAATGTGGTTTTGACTTCTGTCAGTGATTTGGCCTTTTGCATTTCTTTTCATGCTCAATGGGGTGTAAGTGGGACACTTTGGAAAACAGAGTTCCCACCATCATGGCAGCCAGCCTAGTAGAACCAGTGCAGCAGGCTGCTGTGTCCTGTGGCAGCTGCACCCAGGGGCTGCGGGGATGGAAGGGCTTAGGGCTGACTGCCTGCTGCAGCTCCTGCACGCTGCACCTGCTCCATGCCTGCAGATTTCACCCAGCTGCTGATGATCTTGGCTTCAAGCTTGCGCACCTCTGTGACGGATGGGGGGTCAGCTGGGTTGCGTCCCCTAGGGAAAGCAGAGCAATGTCAGTTACTGGACAGTGAGTATTTGCCTCCTGCACAGGCAGAGTCTACGATTTTAAGGACAGAGACTGACTGGTTTGTGCTTCACATGTGTGCCCTGGAAACCAAGTTGCAGTGTCCGATCTCCAGTACAGTTGGGCAGCAGCCCCTTGCTTGCCCTTGCTGGCTGCTGCCTGCTCTGCTCCAGGCCCAAAGGCAGATGGCTAATGCCAGATGGCACTGGACTACTACATGTGACTGATTGCTGCAGGCTGTCTCACACTTGTGCCAACCCTCGTGCAAGAACATGATCTAATGACAGTAGGTGAGCTGAGTGACAAGTTCTGCACAGCTCAGCATCCCTGGAGGCTGAAAGAGCCCTGTGCTGGGGAAGAAGATCACTCTTCCACATTGGGCTGCAATAGGCTTGTACCCATCCTCTTTAGGTACTTGCCCTGTGCTAGGCACTGATGAGGCCACACTTCAAATCCTGAGGTCACTTTTAGGTCCCTCTTGACAAATAAGACGTGGAAGGGATGGAGTGTGTTCAGGGAAGGGAATGGAGCTGGGGAAAGGTTTGGAGCACCAGGAGTGGCTGAGGGAGCTGTGGGGGTCTCAGCCTGGAGAAAAGGAGGCTCATGGGGGACCATCTCACTCTCTACAACTCCCTGATAGGAGATTGTAGCCTGGTGGAGGTCAGGCTCTGCTCCCAAGTAACAAGGGACAGGACAAGAGGAAACAGCTGCAAGTTGAACCAGGAGATCTTTAGACTCCTAAAGAGAATAGGGAAAATTTTTTCATGGAAAGGGTTGTAAAGTATTGGAACAGAATGCCCTAGGAGTTGTTGAATTCACCATCCCTGGAATCATTCAAAAAACTTGCGGATGTGGCACTTGAGGACATGGTTTAGTGGTGAACACGGTGGTGATGTTGGTTTCATCTTAGAGATATTTTCCAACCTCAACAACTCTATGATTCTGTGATTCTAAAATATCTCCTGGTTGTTTGGGCTGTGGTTTGCTGAGATCAAATACCCAGGGCATCAGGATTTTGCCAACCAAAGGAAAGTTCCATACTTACCGGAGATCAAGGTGATGGGCACCTCCTTTAATGGTAAGTGCAATCAGTGAAGGGCTGAGGCTGCGGTTTATCTGGGAGGAGAAGGAGCAAAGACCAATTCTCACCAAGTTACTTGGAAGAACTGAACATGAGTTCTGAAAACTGGAACATGATCTGGGCAAGACTGAGGAAAAGCATGGGAAGACATCCTTGGTACAGCTGGTATCCACAGCTAACAGTCTGAATGAACCAGATCACCTGTCCCAAATGAAGGGAATGTTTTCCACAAAGTGGGAACTTTCAGCTGATTCCAGTACAGGCAGTTGGAAGTTAGGTCTCCTTTGGACCCATGCACCCTAAGCAGCCTGTTCCTCCTGGGATTCCAAGCCAGCCTAAAACACTGAGCTTCTGTATTCAATCAGGAGCTGAACTAAAACAAAATCTAGTCCTGGATTTTTAAATCTTAGACTGGACACTGACAGCACTCTGAGGTTTTGTTGAATCTAAACCAAAACATTTCCTAGTTTGCGTCACTGCTCATAGCACCCACCTGGTCTCATCAAGTGTACTAGGACTGGAGAGAGCCAGGAGCACGTGGCCAGCAGCACTGAGACCACGTGTGAACACAGAAACACACCAGGTTGTGGTTCAGACCCTGGGTGTGGGGTAAGGAAGGTCCTGCCATGTCTGCACTAGTGAAGCCACATTTGTTCCATCAGTATTCCTGGCTGATGGACACTACTCAATGTGTCGGTCATTAGTGTCCTTAGAGTCCTCAGCGGTTCACCATGAAACAGCTGCTCACAGAAACTCAGGTTAAAACTGAATTGCCAGTGCTGCTCTGAAAGGGAAGGAGGGCAGTATGTCACCTGCAAAGGCTGCTCTGTGCTCAGGGTACAGGAGTGCACGTGCTTACCCCACCTCCAGCCCATGGGTCCAAGTCTCCATTTGAAAAAATGATGTTGCTTGCACTTTTCAGGTCTGAAATTCAGAGAGTTCATAATTGAGAGGTCTCCTTCCTATCCAGTTATCCAAATGTGTTTGGCTACTGCAGCAAACATGGCCAAGAACAGAAAACATCAAATTATTGAACAAATTACTGGTAGTTTTTATTTTTTCCTCTTCTCTACCAAAGAGATACAGAAAGGTCTGTTTAGCTCAAGTTAGCACAAGGCTGTGACTTTCTGCCAGGACTCATTAGTGTGCTGTGCCTGTCCTCATGGGGCTCAACTGGATAGAGGGAAACAGGGAGACAGCAACAGGATAACACAAAGACACAAGCAATCAGCACAACTCACCTTCTCCCCAAAAGTTTGTCTGCAGCCAGTGTGCTCGTGGCCTCACACGCCACTTGTTCCAACAGTACTGCTCACGCATAGCCTCTGTGAAGGGCATCTCAGGGAACATGTCTGTCACATTGTTACTGTTAAATGTTAAGTTGATCTCGGTGCAAACCTAAGAGAAGCACAAGAGCCCTCATGGGGGAAGGGCATAGACAGGGGCATAGACAGGACCTGTTGGGGGCTCTAACCTCTTACCTGGTAGTCCCAAGCCTCTGCATCTGAGCCGATGCCACAGCCCGTGGGGTCAGCACAGGACTGGTACAGCTGGTATATGTTATAACACTGTGCCAAGCCAGAGGAGTTGTAGAACACCCCTGCCAGGTGGGAACACAGCACAAAACTAGTCAGTAACTCTGCCGTCTCACCCACCACCTCCTACATGAACTTCATGGCCAAAACCAAGCCAAGGGCTGCGTGAGTGTGTAAGGATGGGACAGAACTCACAGAACCTGGAACTGTGCAAGGTTACAATCCAGCTTTATGGCAAAGCTTTTACATGGGGCTGACAAATTCCTTCAGACAACACAAACTTGGTTATTGCTCCCAGTTCAATGCAATATTGTCCTGTTTAGACAATTTCCTTTATAATGGATAGCAGGCAGGGCTTCAGCTATGCCAGGTAGAGCAGTGGCATCTTGCTCAGCTTACTCCTTTGATTTCCCAAGAAGAAAACTCCTTCCAAGCCATGCCATTCTGGTATTTTATCCAATTTCTTTTGAGGCTCTGATTGCTAAATGTGGATCAAAACTCTGGCACCCTGAGTCCTATGATGTTCAAATAGATGTTGGGACACTAGTTTCCTTTATCGTGAACCAAGCAAACCTGACGTGACAGCAATACCACTTGAGACATGATATGATGGGTAAGTGCTAGTCTGGTTCTCTGCAGGTAGAGGAATGGAAGGGACATTCACATTAAGGAGACAGAATATTCTTGCCCTGGAAGCAATCAATGTCCCCATTCACCTGTTGCCAGTTCAGCATCACAGCCCATGGCACTACACTCCACCTGGCAGGAGGTGGCCTGATGAAGCATACATACAAGAAAGTGTTTTCCTGTATGACACAGGGGGGCAAGTATGGAGGAGAGCCAGTCCCCTGCCTAAAGTTCTGGCAGATCATTCCTCTTGTATGATTAAATTCCACCAAGTGAATGCAGCTGGGGAGACAGGGAGAGGCATGAGGTGCCCCCCTTGAACTGGGAGGAAGAAATCCAGCCTTGGCTTATTCATCTCAAAGGAACAAGACTCCCACTCTTCCTCACAGAAGAAATAGCATGTGAATATATCCAGTAGATCTGACAGGGTTTGTCAAGACATTAGTGTTTTAAGAAAGCTTCTAGCTGCCAGCCAAATATCTTTAGCAGTGATTAAGGATTGGTACATTTCTGACTTGGGGCACATACATCATTTAGAAAAAAAAAAAAATTAGCTCCCAGTCATACTAAATTGCATTAAATCTATAAGAATTTCTTGATTTTTTTTTTTTGTGCCACTCAGAACCTGTTTTTCTGAGTAATGACGAAGGTAGAACTCATTTTTAATAAGCAACTTGAGAGATTTTATGAGGAACTCTTCAAAAGCTCTTTGAATTCTATCTCTATTAATAATTTCTTACAAACACTACTGGCTGACAAAATAAGTGCTCACAGAGATAAATGTATATGTGTGTATACAAGATGCATTTAAGATTACTTTGCCCCTGGATTAAGACCACAGGACTTGTTCTTAACAAGGAGACCAGAAAACTTCCTTCAGTGAATGTGCACTGAGACCGTGACTGCTGGAGCCAGAGTATGGGTAAACTTCTAGAAAAGAACTAAGTATCTCAGAAGTCCACATCTCATGGACAGACAATAGGCTATGGGGCTTCAACCCCTGAGAAATGTGACAAGAATAAGTTGGGAAAGGTGAGAGAATGAACCTATGGGTGGACCACTGTGAGACGTCCCAACAGACAAAATCTATAGGGGGCAAAATGTCCCAGAGGGAGATCAGAGTCATACCAGCTCCCCTGACACAGCAATGTGACAGGTCTACTGACAGGTGCTTCCAGAACATGTGGTGGTACATAAAAGATCAAACTGATAATATTAACTCACCAACAAGAGCAGCCAAGCCTTCAATTGGGTCTTCATGGGCAAGAATTTTTTCACAGCCAACCTGGGTAAGACACATTACAGGCAAATGGCAGACAGAACAGTTACCAATTGCTTAGTGGAAGGGCTAAGCTGGAAGATTCATTAAAATTATTATTACATATTTTATGGTTCAGTAGCTTTCCAAAGGCCTAATGCAACAGGTTTTGAAGTTTTTAGCTTCCTCCCCTGTAGCAACAAAATACATAGAAGCAAGGAGACAAGACAAGGGCAGACAGTTCCTTCACCAAGTTAGGGAGCTGTGGAGGAGCCACAGTGATACACAACAGTTCCTCCTACAATCAGAATATTTTAATGCTCTTTTCAGGGAGTGGGGGTAATGTGCAGAATAATTATTTCCATTTTAGAGGTCATTAAACAGAACCTAGAAGAAAACTGGATGCCTGGTGGAGCCAGAGGCAGCATGTCCAGAGTTCCAGTGCAGCAGAGTCTGTGTGACCTCTTGCACAGTGTGTAGGACTAGAACCCTAAATGCCACAAAGCCAGAGGCAAAAAAAGTCCCATGGGCTTGACAACACACCAGAAGACACCAAGAATTGCAACAGCCTCTGGTGATCTGGGATCAAAGCTGGTACCTTTCAAAAGCAGCTGGTGTCTTAGAGTCTTTGTAACCCCCTGAGAACTTGGCCCTTTTCCCACACTTTGCCATCTGTGATTCTCTTTAAAGTTCACCCGTTTCCCAGCCCCCATAGCAGGAAGTTTTTTTCTGCATTATACCTGAGGTATGTCAGCTTCCAGGGCAATACTTTCAAAAGAGCCTGATTTTCACATCTCCATCCCTACCCACCAAGAAAAATACATCTCTGAAAGCATGTGGAGATGGGCTACAACAGAAGTACTTTTTTTCTTTTTTTAAAGCTACAAGTTTTTAGTATTTAAAAGCTGAAGTCAACAAGCTTGCACAGGTGTTTGTGTCTAAGGTAAAGGCAGAGCAGATCAGGAGTGACTCCAGCAAACCTCACAGTAGTCACCATCATAGAGAAGTTTCAATTGTGTAGATTTACTGTCAGACTGGAAGGGCTGCAACATCCACCACTACTGGTCACCCTGTGACCAACACCCTGTCACCCTATGACCAACACCAATGGTGTCTGCCTGACATTGTCCTAAGCTCCAGTCACCCACTCACACCAATGTCCTCACCTTCACTGGATTGGCAGGGAGGTCACCCATGAAGTCAGTTTTGTATGGATAGTTCATCATGGCCATCATGGTGAAGGCATTTCTAGCAAACCCAAACAGCTGGTAAACATCCTCCTTGTTAGAGATCTTATTGCATGTGGCCATTTTGCTGCTGATCTTATCATAGGCTGCAAAAGGAAGGAAAATGAAAGACAAACTTCAACAGAGGAAAGTAATACCAAGCTTCAGCATCTTGTTTCACTCAGGAGTAAGAAGATGCTGTAACATAAGATGAGGTTTTTAGTGGAAAGGACACATTGCATCTAAATTTACACACATTAACAGAACCTTCAGGCACAGCTTCCCTGAGCAGTGTCACAACCTTGTGTGGCCCAGGGCCCATGCTCTGCCCCTCATGGAACTCCCTGGCGAGCCTAGAGGAATCAGCATCTGCCAGGACAGAACTAGTCCCAGCTGAAACAGTGAGCAGAGCAACTTGGTATAGCCTGTCCTCATCAGTACCCTGATGGCTGCTCCTGCTCATGCCTGCAGGTCCTTTCCCTTCAGGGCTGCTGTGTCCCACAAGGCAGGTTCCCCAGGCAAGCTCTCATGCAGGAGAGCAAGGTACAACATATAGGACCCAGTGAGATTCAAAAGCTGGAAAAACTGGCAGAGGGAAGAAAAAAAACTAAAAAAAATTTTTTAAAAAAAGAAAACAAAAAACCCAACCCCAAAAAAACAAACACCACCACCACCCCCAGGGGGAAAAAATAAATAAAAAACGCAGCTTCCTGGGAGGAGGGTGCATCTGCAGTAAGGACTGCCAGATGAGTACAGTCCTCACAAAGGATTCTCAAGATCTCAAGACATGCCTTCAAACATCAGTGGGATGCAGAGGTCAGCTGGAGTCAGGAAATACATCTTTAAAGACATTCCTTCAAGATGTACCCATACACCTTTGCTTTTCTGCTGCAGAAAGCTGCTCCCTTCATTTTCATCCTCCTCATTTTGGAGTCACAGATCCTGTCCCCATCCTGTTCTACAGCTGACCACTAGAGCATGGCTGCTTCTGCTTGGAAACCCATGGCCTGGGACCTGAGTCTGGATATACACTTGAGGGCCGAAGCCTTAAATATGACTACCTCACCCCCAGCTGCAGGAAGCATGGCCCCCAGCAGAGCTGGAAGAGCTTGACTAGTTAACAGTAACATTCTACCTGCTGTGACTCAAAGCTAATGTCTTTCCTGTGACGCAAAGCTAAAATGGCGTTTTGATCCCTGGGCTCCTCTGGCAGTTCCAGGACCAGCAGCAGCTGGGAGGGACACAGCTCCTGACACACAGCATGACAGACCAAGGATCAAGACAGACCCAGAAGCCACTACATCGGTCCCAACACCATGCACAGCTTCCAGGAGACGCTGCATCAGCCCATGGCATCTGGTCCAGCCTACTTAGGAGCCACTGCAGAGGTCTTCACTAGTCTGTCCTAACTGTCCAAGACTGGAGATGGAAGGGACTTGGATGATTGCTTCAGGACTTAGACTGCCCTCCACATATTTCTCAGATCTGTCCAGTGAGCTGAGTCACACAGCTGTCATACCCACCACAGAGAACAGCTCTTCATGGTGTGGATATTGAGGACAAGTATCTTGTGTAACATATGGCTTTACTAGCTGTAAATACTATGCAAGTGGTTTTCACCTGCAAGTGGTTTTGCACTTTGGTGCAGAAAAAATGGTTTCATTAACACTGTGCAAAGCTCCACAGAGCTACTTATGTTTCAGTATTGGTTACCAATTTTAATGCTAACTGAAATTGTTAATAAAAGAAAATAATCATTTGCACAAGCAGAAAGAGGAAGCCATGTGGGCATCTGCACTGATTTATCTGAACAACTAGCTGAGGTAAAGCTATATCAACTTTTTCCCCCCATGTCTGGGAATGCTGACTGCCCTTGGCAGCCATCTGCAGGGCTCCCTTCTTACCTCCACACAGGCACAGGTCCTTGATCTGCTGGAAGGCTTTACGGACAGCTGTGACACAGCCTAGGCTGGACTTCTGAAAGTCCTGAAGGGACAGAAAAGATATGAGATGACAGTTTCCCACAGGAGATACTTAAGAGGCTGCAACAGAAAGAACTTCCAGAAAGACCAGAAAATGACAGGGGTTATTGGCCTGCTGGTCAGCACCTCATTTGCATTTCCATGAACACTGACACCAGTGCTTCTGCCTTGTCATTCAGAGAGTCAGCATGTCTCTGCAGAAGCCAACACTCTGGACAGTTCAGGCCAAGCAGCAGATGTGTCACTAGGTCTGGCTGGGATGACCTGTCAGACAGAACACTCTGCCCTTCATGAAGCATCAGGCTGAACACGAAGCAGCAAGAAAATATGAAGCATGCCTCAGAGAGAGGGGCAGGCTACAAGGGTCATAAGGGTTTTGTTGTATTTAAACACAGAGCAGAGTCCTTGAAACTGCACTTTGCCTGTGAGAAGGAGCCACGGGAGAAGTCAGTTATGCATTGGGAGTACAAGACCAGGATCTGCTTTTCTTCTTAAGCCTGTGAGTGGCCTGCCCAATGACTACGTCCTTTTTCTTGGGAAAACCATTACTGATCCTGAAAAAACACTTTAAGTTAGGTTTGAATAGCTGTGGCCAGTTATGGTGGATCAAGTTGTTTCTGTGATTGAAGGCCTAGGAACTCAAGCTCTTTCTCCTCTCTCAAGTTGTAAGGCAGATTAAATCTGCTGGCAACCAGTGTTTTGTAACAAGGAGAATTATTAGGGTTCTTCTGAGGTCTCTTTACCCTGCTAGAGCAAGGTAAGTAACCACAAATCACTAGCTAGGCATTTTTCTTATAAAGACCCACCCTCAACTAAAAAATAGATATGGGACCTTTCTTTTCTTCCTAATTCTGCCTTTGTCTGATAATTATGTTTAAACAAATAATTTTGGAGTTTTCCAGTTTACCTGGGCATCCCTTTAGGAGTTCCAAAAATCCTTCTGTGTGTTTATTGATCTTCACCTGCTAATGGCTCTAACTGGAGTGTGGGGATAGTTTGGCCTTGGACACAGAAGCAGGTCTGCTCTGGCTGCTGTGATGGCTGAGCTCTCCTTTAGGCACTGCTGGGCTACTGCCAAGCACTGCCTGGCATGAAGACCCTTACAGACCAGAAACAGTTCAGCTTAGCAGAGGCAGGAGAAATTGCAGTAATTCCATGTGCCTTCGTTGGGATTAACAGCTCTCATGGGTGTTCTCAGCAAGAAGAACAATCAGATTTCAGATGCATAAATTGCAAATCAGAGCAACCTCCACACTGAAGATGGAAGGGAGTACTTTGAAACCACATAGTGCTTGCTTAAGAGCTCAGCCCAGAGCTTGGCTTACTACTGCAGAGAAAATAGATTTTTAAATTAGTTGGAAAGTTTTTTCACATGAAAAGATTTTTAAATTAGTTGGAAAGTTTTTTTCACACCCTAAACTTGAGTGTGTGTAATGACTCCCAGCATATTGCCAGGTGAAGCAAGACAACCAGGGAAGAATTCCCACTGCAGGGCCTGTTAGCTGACTATATTGAAAGGAATAAGGTATGTCTTTACAAACAGACTGTGAATCTGCTTGTAGATAGGGACTTACAGATAGGGAAGTAACAGAAGAAACTACCAGTTCTAGAAAATGTTACTAATTTACATGGACTGTTGCTCAGCCAAGGCCATGTTAAATTCCTGAACTTAGAGAAAAAGAACAAAGGCTTAATAGAATTATGAATACTGTTTTGCTATATAAAAGAAAAAAAAAAGGAGGGGTGTGCAGAAAAGGGGGACATAGAGAAGGTGATTCGGGAAATCTGTACCTTTCAAGTACCTCAGCAATGGGGAAAGGAAGAGGGTGATGTGTCTGGGAAATAAGGATAGAAAGGGGGCTGCATCCCCCAGCCATCTGAAAGACCCCATGGGAAATGCTTCATGGCCTCTCCCTTTATTCGAGTAAAATTACAGGACTCCTCTGTCTCCTTTTTGGGCATAAACCTCTGGCGCTGTGAATTTTTCCACAAAAAATGGTATTACATTTTTTGTTTGAAAATGTATAACTCTAAGACAAGACGTCTATTATTCTTTTATGCACTCAGGAGTTTCAAATGTGTTTATTTTCATATAACAGTCTCTTCTTTATACTTACTGGTAAAGCTATCTGTTGTGTAAGTCTCTGCAAAGAAACAAGTTGTTCACGTATATAAATAAGAACAAAGAGTCCAGAAGTTACATACACAGGGTGTGGTCCTTGAAGTGGAGAATAACAGCAAAGTAACAGCAAAGAATGATAAGAATGTGTCAACAAAGATGAATCACCTCCAGACCAGAGGGACAGGAAGAAGAGTGCTAAGGTGGCCCAAAGGTAACCTAAGACTAGGCAGCAAGGTAAAAATCACTCCTGAGACATCTCACATGCTAATGTCAGACCACCCTGGAATAGTGAACTGACACAGACTGAAGCATGCGCAGAAAAGCACTGGTTAAGTTGATCAGTGAACAAGTTCTGTGCAACTTCTTTGTTGTAACTTGTATAAAAGCCTGCAAATGCCCCATAGAGAGGTGCCAGCTTAATGAACTATAGCCTGGCAACAATTCTGGGCAGAAAAGCAGGAAAGGTCTCAGCCATGTGTGCTCATTGGCTCCTGCACCAGGCACAGACCTCAGTCCCAAATGAGGGACAACAAAAGTAGTTCATACAAAGCCATCTGTGGCACCCAGATCTGGAAATTCATGTCAAAAAAGAGGCAGAACAGACACCATCACAAGATTCCAGTACAACCAGATAGTACATTTCTTTCCTTATAAGATAAATCTAAGTCAGTTCTAACACCAACTTTTCACGGCCTTAAACTGCAAAAGCCACATTTAAATTTTAGTTTAAGTGATCCCAAGACACCTTGCACATTTTTAGTTATGAAATGAAGATTTCCAAGTTCTTCAATGAAATGCAATCACCTTGGACTAAGGAGATGCTGTGAATCATTGGTACCAATACAGCCTTTTGGGAGAGGATTTGAAAAATAAATTATCCAAAAGGGGTTCAGCCAGGCACAAGGGAAAAATTTCAGGCTGTAATACAGTCAAGCCACTAGAAATGGGAAAGTCAATTCTTAGTGGTACTAAAGGTGCTGGCACAGAGTTGTGCTTCTTGGAGCAGCACCTTTGAACCCTGAGCTGCCCAAGTGGAGGCAGTGCTCAGCCATCCTGCAGCTACTGCTTTTCCTTTCAGGTTGCCATTTAATTGCACTCCCTGCTTAGCAGTGATGCTGTAAATATCTATTTAAACACCGAGAAAAGAAAAAAGAAACAGCATTCCTAAAGGAAGAAAATACTGCTCCTGAAAAGAGATGCTACTTACTGCTGTGACATCCCTGAAGAACTGAGTGGGGTCTCCAAGCCCAGCCACTGATAGCAGAGGAGCACTGGCAGCTAATGCTCCAGCCACGACATTTGGGTATTTCATCCGCAGGTAAGCGCTCAGCATTCCTCCATAGCTACCAAGGAGAGACAAGAGTTACTTCCATTTAATAGACAACTTATACTGTAATAACTCAGAAGTTCAGGCCAACATTTACAGGCTCACCTAAACCAAGGTAAGAATAAGCTCAGGGATATCTTTGATGCCTCATGTTTTCGCACATGCTCCGTGATATGCATGATGCTCATGGATACCTGTGATGCTTTGTGCCTCATCCTTATGTTGATCCAGTAACAGCCAATGAGCAGCACACAGTGCTCTTACTGGCCTTTCCCCAAATGCTGACACCAGCTCTGGTGGGAACACAACAGCTCAGTTTGCTTCTGTAGACAAAAGTAAATCCTGCCTCAGTGTTTAACTCTGCACCATCCTGAGCATGTCACGATAGCTTCACAGTAGAGCAAAGCAGGGTTTGAGTGAAGCACTCACTGTTCAAAGAGAAAAGACACACTGTACATTTTGCATACAGAATGACAAGAACTAGTTAGAACTAGTCAGAACTTTGTGAGGGTTTTGGCAAAGGGTGTCCATGAACATGGCAGAACAGGCAGCCCTCTCGACTCCTGGAAAGTGGAGGCTATCCTCCCTGGGCACCCCAAATAACAGCTGCATAGTTGATCAGCACAGATACAGGGAAGGGGAAAAGTTAACAAATGCAACAAGAAAAGTCAAAGCTACTTTGGTAGCTTCAGTGCCAGGGCCACAATCTTGATCCACATGGATCAAGAGCTGCTAGATAGACCCAAGATGACAGAAGTCATTAATTTGCTGATGGTTGCAGAGTTCCTCTGAGGCCATTGGGGGTGGCAAATGACATCCCCAAAACACAGATTAAACCTGGTCTAACTTCAAGCTTAAAAGCACTCAATCTCTCTTTCACCACCTCAAGTGGTTCATTCCCATAACACTCACATGTAAAGCAATTTGCATTTCTCTAGCCCTGATCCTGGAGACAGGCATTACCTGAAACCTGCTGCAAGTAATTTCAGGTTAATTTGGCACAGTTATAAGCACCAGAAGTGGTCTGTTTTTTCTCTCCCGGGAAATGCTGTGCTTCTCCAGCACTGCCTTATTTCAGTGTTCTTCATTTGGGTTTAGTGTGCTCAGGGCTGCAGCAGACTGAGTGCTCAATTACACACAGAGAGCTGCAGTCTAACATGCAGCCAGCTAGGAGGTTTTGCTGAATCCCTCTCCCACCTTCCTATCCCAGGACAGCTTCTAGGCCTTCTCAGGACAGCTTTTGGGCCTTCCTACTCTAGCGACTGTCCTGATAATCACAGTATAAACCTCTGTGAGAACAACAGTTCAGTCACCACACCACAACCAGCTGAAGGCTTAATGATAACAATCATGCCAAATGCTTTTTAGTTCACTGCAATTGAATTCAAAGCCCTGCACTTCTGGAAGACTTTTGGAGGGAAGCACCCCTCTACTACAAGAGAGGGGATCCATCAAGAAACAAGGACATCCCATCCACCCAGCTGCAGCACAGTGAGCACTCTGAGAAAGGACTGCTGCATGGAACCAAAGAGCAGCAAAGCAGAATAACAAAAAGGCCTACAATGAAAATGGCTGCATTCTGTTAAAGAGGCTGTGTTTAATAAAAAGCTGTGTGGCCTCTTGAAAGAGTATTTTACCGATTATTAGTTTCCTGTGTTTCCAATGTAAAATGTTCTGATCCTGAAGGAGGAATTTCTCATTTTCACAGAGTTATAAAATATGCTGAGCTGAAAGAGACCCATCATGATCATTGAGCCCAACTCCTGACCCTATGCAGGACACTCCAAGTATCCCACCCTGTGCCTGGGAGTGTTGTTCACACACTTCTTGAACTCAAACAGGCTCGGTGTATGACCACTTTCCTGGGGAGCTTGTTCCAGTGTTCAAACACTCTTCGGGTGAAAAATATTTTCTTGATATCCAATCTAAACCTCCCTTGACACAGATTCATGCTGTTTCCTTGAGTCCTGTCCCTGGTCGTGAGTGAAGAGATCAGTGCTATCCCTCCACAGAATACTGAAGAGGGCAGTGAGGTTTCCCCTCAGTCTCCTCCAGGCTGAACAAACCAAGTGATCTTAGTCACTCCTCATAAGGCCTCCCCTTCAGACCCTTCCCCATCTTCATGGCCCTCCTTTGGACACTCTCTAATACCTTAATGTATTTTTTACATTGTGGTGCCCTCAACAAGGTGACGCCACCCCAGTGCAGAGCACGGTGGGATAACTGCCACCCTAATCCATCCAGCAATGTTGGGCCTGATGCCCCCTAGGACCCAGTTGGTCCTCCTGGATGCCAGGGCACTACTGACTCACATCCAATATGCCATTGGGCCCCCAGGTCCCTTCCCACAGCTGCTCTCCAGCCTCTCATTCCCCACTCCATACACAGCCCGTGTTGCCCCATCCTAGGTGAAAAACCAAGCACTTGCCATGGGGAAACTTCATACAGTGACTGTCCATGTCTCTGACTTATTGAGGTCTCTCTGCAGGGCCTCCCTGCCTTCAAGGGAGTCAACAGCTCTTCCCAGTTTAGTGTTGTTGGCAAATTGGCTTAGTATTCCTTCAAGTCCTGCATCCAGAAAGTTAATAAAGATGTAGAAGAGATGAGGGCTGAGGATGGAGCCCTGCAGAGTCCCACTAGTGACTGGACCCTGGTGTTACCCCAAACACTGTAACTCTTTGTGCCAACCAGAGAGCCAGTTGCTCACCCATCATATGCTGGACATTTTGCCTAGAAAAATCTTAGGGAGAGATAACATCAAAAGGTTTGCTGAAGTCCAAAATAATGACATTTACTGGCTCTCCTAGATCAACCAGGTGGGTAAGCCCATCATAGAAAGAAATCAGGTTCAACATGCAGGACTTTCCCCTCCTGAAGCTAGCTGCGACCAATGACTGCATTGTCCTCCAGGTGGTTTTTCAATATCTCCCAGAATAATATTTGCCATGATCTTCTCAGATTTTACCAGCACTGAAGTGAAACTGGCAGGCCTGTAGTTTGCAGGGTCCTCCTTCCTGCCCTTCTTGAAAATTGGGACAATGTTTGCCAGCTTCCAGGCAGCTGGGACCTTGCTGGATTCCCAAGACTGCTCAAAAATCATCAAGTTTTGCAATGACATCAGCAACTCATTGAGGATTCTTGGATGAATCCCAACAGACCCCATAGATTTGTAGGGATCCAGATGGAACAGCAGATCCTGCACATGTTCAGGGTCGACAGGGATTTGATTATTCTTGCATTCATGGTCCTCCAGCTCAAGGCACTGGGAACCCTTTGGTCTGTCAACCATGGTGAAGACATAGGCAAAGAATGCAATAAACACCTCTGCCTTGTTTCTGTCCCTCTTTGTGAGGTGACCATCCTCATCCTGGAGGCCAATGCTATTTCTACATTGTCTTTCACCATTAATGTATTAAAAAAACTCTTTTTATCGTTCTCCAGTTTTGGCAGTTTCAACTCCAATTAAGCTTTAATCACATGAATTTTCTCCGTATAGTAGGGAGCAGTGTCTCTGTATTCTTCTCATGTCACTTGACCTTGCTTCCACTGAGCATACAACCTCTTTTTTCATCTTATTTCCAAGAGAAGATCCCTGTTCAGCCAAGCTGGCCTTATACCTCACCTGCCTGACTTTCAGCATTTGGGAATTGCTACTCCTTTGCCTTAACAGGTGATATTTAAAAAGTAACCAACACAGATGGACCCCATCACCTACGAAAACATTTGCCTAGGGGACTTTACTTAATAATTCCCTGAGCAGCCTGAAGTCTGCTGAAGTCTCTCCTCATGGCCAGAGCTGAGGTTTTGTTGGCACTTTTCTTCCTGTCAAAAGAGATTTTAAACTCAATGGCTTCATGGCTGCAGTGGCCAGAACAGCCACCAACCCCCACTTTGCTCACAAAATCCTCTCTGTTGACAAGCAGTAGATCAAGAAGGGCATCTTTCCAATTCTGCTCCTTTAGAAATTGTGCCATAAAGTTGTTATCTGGGTTTTTCAGGGAATCTTTTGGCCTAGATTGTACAGTGTGATTCTCCCAGCTGATTTCTGGCAAGCCAGAAGTCCCCCATAAGGCAAGGGAAATTGACTTGAAAGCATCCTTAGTTCCTCCAAGAATAATTTGTTTGTGTCATCATCCTGTCTGGGAGATCCAAATAGACTTCCACAGTGACATCTGCATTATTTATTCGTCCTTTGATTCTTACCCAGGGGCTTTCAACTGTGCCATTGCCAACTGTGAGCTCCAGACATTCTATCCCTGCCACTACATACAATTACATTGCCTCACCTCTTCTGCCCTATCCCTCCTGAAGAGCCTGTAACCATCCAACAGGGCACTCCAGTCACAGGACTTATCCTATCAGACTTCACTTTTGCTAATAGTGCCAAATCTCTGGGCTTGGGCCAAAGCTTTGAGCTCCTCTTTCCTTATGCTGTACACGCTAGTGTAGAAACAATTCAGGTGAGGTTCATTGTAGCCAACACCTTGTGAAAGCAGATTGAAGAACCCCATTAGTGCTTGTTTCCTCAGGTTTTGGCAAACCATCCCATTTCTTATGGCTGACAAGGCTGCTATTTTTCCTTTACCCTTTCCAAGCTATTTTTTTTCTGCAGCTCTGGATGATTTAAACATCGAAGAAGCTTAGAAACATCCAGTCAGGGGTGCTTCTCCAAAGCAACCACAAATGGAGACTAATTCCTGATGGGAAAGAAGAGTGGGACCTGGTGATGAGCTCATGGGAGCTGAGGCACAGCCATATCTGCTCTCAAAAGGATAGCTTAAAGCTCTGCATTGAGAACTTTTTTGAGAGCAAAAGATATCTACAGCAGCATAACTTTGGCTGGAAAAGGATGCAGAGGAGGGAAGGAGTCCACACAACACCTACCTGCCTCCAAAAGCAATGACAGGGCAGTCTGCAGCACCAAACTGCTGCTTAAGCTCAGTAATGAGCACTGCATAGTCAGCAAGGGCTTGTTCAACAGTGAGCAGAGCAGTCTTCTTCAACTGTGTTGACTCAAGTCCAAAGGGAAGAGACTTCCCATAGTACCTCTGAAATGAAAGAGATACACTATAGCAATGCTGGTATGGTCTTCTCTACTTTCACCATAGAGCTGGGCTAAGTGTGCACTAATATGAAGACTTAACAGAGTATGAGACATCCTCTAACTTGTCCATAACTGAGGAAGTGCCTTGTCTCCTGCACCTGATACACAGACACTTTCAGAACAGATCAGAACATGACAGCTGCTTCAGTGGGTGCCAAGTGGGTTCTCAGCACATGTATCTCTCCTGAAGTTCCCAGCTACAAAAAGGAACAGGATAATCTCTTCATGCCTAAGATGATAGATAGTAGATTTAATAGAGTACTGTGGGAAACATTGGCTTGGGACTTTGCAAGGTAGACAGATTAAATATTACCCAAACAAAGTATCTCTCTACTCCAACATGGAGTTTAGGGCCTGTAGAAACTACTTACAAAAGCAAATCATTTATGGCATAGGCTGTACTGAAACAGCAGTCTGTATCCTGGAGTGCTGGGAAGCATAGTAAAAAATTACTCAAAAGCCATGATTATGAAAAGAAGATCTGCTGTCATGGGGAGAAAGCTTATAGCAGGTCTGACTCAGCTCCACAGCAAGAAATGGTACCACTATTCCAGACCTGCAGAAAGCTGAATTTGGTAACACTGAACAGAACAGGACTCTAAAGGATGCATAATGACTAAATTACTCACATGTTCAGCAAAAATGACAAGTGCTTGCTGTTCCTCTGCTAATTCAAATATAAAGTCAGAGTTCTGAGCAAAAGTCCAGATGTCACCTTCATTGCCAGTATAGAAAAAGATGGGTCCAAATCCTTTCTTCCAGAATTTTGCTGAGGCAATTGAAAGAAAGAAATAAATTAAAAATTAAAAAAAAAAAAAAAACCAACCCAAAAACCACAAAAAACATATAATACCCCCAAAACCACAACGAAGAATATGTGCATGAAATGAGTCAATTTTTGGTTTTGGGCAGGAGCTTAACAAGGAAGAACTCTGTGAACAGGCTGATTCCTGAGACCTGATCTGGGACACAAAGGTGTTAGAAAGGTCAGGCTCCAGAAATCTCTCATTTGGGTGGGGGTAAATAAGAGATTCCATAAGATCAGTACATGGCCTGAAAACTTCACTTCTGCCTGAAAAATACCTAAAATCTCAAGTTCTGCAAGTTCCTTGCAGACAGCTGCCCCCCAAAAGAGCAATTTCCCATTTATATATCCTTTTTAGCCCAACTCACTCCAAACATTTGCACAGCTAAATTTTCACACAAAACTGACATTAGGGAATTGCCTGCATCTTTCTGATACTCCTGCTGTGATGTATAAAGTTGTAAATTACATATCATAGGATGGTTTGAGTTGGGGGTGACCATCAAAGACCATCCAGTTCAAGCCCTCTGCCATGGGCAGACACCTCCAACTAGACCAAGCTGCTCCAAGCCCTGTGCAATCTGGCCCTGAACACTTCCAAGGACGGGGCAGCCACAGCTTCTCTGGGCAACCTGTGCCAGGGCCTCACCACTCCCACAGGGAAGAATGTCTTCCTTACGTCCAATCCAAATTCACCATCTGTCAACTTCAAACCATTGCCCCTTGTCCTATCACTACTGGCTTTGGTAAAAAGCTACTACCCATTTTTCACAAACGTTCTTTAAGTACTGAAAGGCCACAATAAGGTTTGCCCAGAGCCTTGGCTGAACAAACCTACTCTCCCAACCTGTCTACAGAGCAGAGGGGCTCCAGCTGTCATGAGACAAAGGAAAGCTTCAGACAAACTCTGCCTTAGCCTCAAATTTTGGCAACATTTTAAATTTAAGGAATCACTCTGGCTCCCAGTTCTAATGACAGCAAATCAGATCTACTCATAAAATTGAATTATTTATTAAACAGACAAGAGATAATAGACAAAAGATCTTAGCCAGAGCTACTCACCACACAGTATAGAACTAAAAAACTACTAGTCGATAACAGTAAACCATATAACAGTGCACTATTATCAAGGTATCTATATTAAAACTGGCAAAAGAAACAGTATTGATTAGGAGTCAAATGTAATTTACCACCGAAATGGTGATATTGCACAAAAAAAACAGTAGAGGGAAATGGAATTAAAGGATTTTGAGTAAAAAACTCTCGATAAACCAGCAGAACTGCACTGTTAATATTTTGCTCCTCACAAATATTATTCAGCTCTGCCCAGGACTCACAGATAAAACATAACACTTTAAAAGAAAACAAATAGAAGTTGCACAATGCTTTAAACCATGTAATCCCAACATTCTGTTCAAAAAGGGGCACCTAATTAGTGAAATTGCAGCCTTGGGTATGCTCTCAAAATTCACTGGTGTGTCCATATCTTTGGGTTGAACTGATCTATGAATTCATGCCTGGTGAAACACACAACTTGGCACAGGTGCTGAACAAGCTGCAGAGCAACAGGCGGTGCGAAGGTGAGCTAGAGCATCTGAAGACTCCAATGCAGCTGGGAGGCAGCAGCAGGTGGGCACCAAGCTGGGCAGTGCTCATGTCTGTTACTATTCCCAAGTCCACCTTTGTTCTCCCCCTGCAAATTGCTCCCCAATTCCTCTGTATAGGCAGGGTTGAAAAATTTGTGACACTGGTTATGAAAATTGCACTATTTTTAGTCACACGCTGTTTAAAAAGGCCTTCTCTCTTTTACTGTCACTGACACAAAAGTAAAATACAGCTAGCTCCTTGCTGGCAGTGCTCATTGTTTCACATGGATTAAGCGATCTACAGTCGCACGATTTTAAATAATGCAAACCGCTGACTCAAGAGGAGTTACCTTTACTCCTAAAAATGATTGGTACAGAGAGCAACATTTCAGTCACTATTTGTTTTTCCTGATGCATTCAGAACACTGAATTACATGCACTTGTAAGAGATGCTGGCATCAAATGAAGACACACACACAGAGCCAGCTCTGGTGCAAGCCTAATACAGCTCCTCCTTCTAGTCTACTCTTGCTCCAGAATCCCCTCCACACCACAGAGCCAGAACAGAAGGCAAGAAGTGAATTCCAGACTGGTTTGTGCTGGAAAGGACCTTAAAGCTCATCCAGTTCCACCCCTCTGCCATGGGCAGGGACACCTTCCACTATCCCAGGGTGCTCCAAACCCTGTCCAACCTGGCCTTGGACCCTTCTAGGGATGGGGCAGCCACAGCTCCTCTGCATAACCTGTGCCAGGGCCTCCCCACCCTCACATGGAAGAATTCCTTCCTAATGTGCAGTCTAAGCCTACTCTCAATTTAAAGCCAGGCCCCCTTGTTCTATAAGTACATGCCTTTATAAAAAGTGGATGAAAAGGAAAAGGAGAGGAGGATATAGACAATGCTGGGGAATGCTTGACTCCTACAGGGTTGGCCCTTGGCTAACACTGATTCTTGGCTGCCCAGTGCTCTAGCTCCTGCTTTACCTCGGAACAGAGGCAGTTAAAGCTTAAGCAGAAAGGAATCCAGCCCGAAGCCAGAGCACCCACGGGACCTACCCGACACCAGATACCGCTGCAGGAAGGTCTCGTTGCCGCAGGTCTCGAAGCTGAAGTGGTCTCGCACCTGCGGAAAGAGCCGCTCCTCCAGGCCGGGACACACGACCCGGGCAGCTGGAGGGGGCATCATCAGCAGAGGGGAAACCGTCAACAGGCGCTGTCACCCGGTACGGCACAACCCAGGCTGGGAACTGGGACCCGGGGAGCTCGGAGCGCCCTCCCGGTGCTCCCCAGGCTGGCTGAGGGCTCCGGCCCAGCGAGGCTAGTTCGGGGTCTTGCCCAAGGCCTGGAAAAGCTGCCTGAGGGTCCCGTCCACGGGAGGGCCGGGGCTCTGGCCGAGGAAGGAGGAGGTCAGGCAGAGGGGGGAAGGCAGAAGGGTCCGGCCCGAAACACCCACCGGGAGCGGCGCGGGCGGGCGGGAGCGGTGGGAGCAGCAGCAGCAGCAGCAGCGCTGAGAGCAGCCGCACCGAGTCCATAGCAGCCGGTCGGCCTGCCCGCACGGGGAGCGCCGCCGCGCAGGCACCACTCGCGTGACCCGCCGCCTTAGGATCACGTGATGACCCAGCGTCCCTTCACGTGACCACGCGAGCGCCCCACGCGCCGCGGGTCCGTTGTGGCGGCTCGACTACTCTGCGGGCCGGGCTGTCGCCTCCCGACTCTCCTGGGGGTGGTGAATGGCAAAAACCCAAAATCACGGACAAAGACTCTCTAGCTAGTCAAGGTTAGAAAGTGGTATGTTTATTGCGCCGGCGGGCGGCACGGGGGGGAAGTCGTTCCCGAAATGCGTGACCGCATCGTACAAGGATTTTTGCCTTCTATTTATTTCCCCAAATAATACATATGCACAACCCCAGTACCTCCCATCCCCCCTTTGTATTAAAATGAGGTTATTAGTCCCTCACGCGTGCGCAGTTCTTCTCTTGAATTAGGTCGGTGGTCTCGAATTGGGTCAGTGGTCCCAGAGCTGAAGTCAGGAACGTTTTTGTCAGGTCTGTGTGACCCTCTGGCACGATCCAAGGCCCCCTGCTTCATGATGGGTTGACACAGAGTCCATGTGCTGGGCATTGTTCTACTGGTTTCAATATGTTCCTATAATGGTTCACTTGCTCCACTTCTTTCTACAAATGAGCTCATAATATAACAATTGGCTTTAGCTTAAGCATCTAATAATCATTAACCTGTTGTCGGTGTATCTGACTTCAATATGAATTGGTTCTAACCCTCAGCTAAAATCTTAACCCTTTATAATCATGATTCAGTGGAGGGGGCCAGGCCACTGGGTACTGTAGAGGCTAAAAAGGCAGCAGATGTGGGAAGCTAGTTCTGTAATTTGCACCTCTGGTAAAGGTTACCTGGCCACTCCATCCTGTGTACACTTAGGTCAGAGCCAGGAGAAGGGGCCATCTCCTCCCTGATCAGGTGTTTGTTGTGGTCCCTCCCAAGCACAGGTTTGTGCCATTGCATAAAAAGCAGGACCAGGGAGCTGAGCCAGATGAGAAGGAGGTATGCTTTTCTTCTGTTGAATTAGTATTCTGAGGGATTGGTCTTTGGGTCTGGCTCACAAGAGAGTCCGTGCAGAGGCTGTGCTAGCCTAGGAGGGAAGGCAGGGGCAGCTGAAGCAGAGGAACATGAGGCCATGACTTCCAGCAGGAGCTGGATTTCTTCAGCTTTGTGGAATTCGTGTAGCCCAGGGAAACACTATGGGACAGGTCTCTTGTTTTGATTCGCTCCAACGCTGAGCTAAGAGTCGCCTCAGAGACTGACTGGGTGAGGTGGGTATTTGCTTTATTTGGCACCGGGTGCGTAGGGAATTGCTCCTCCTAACACACTCAACACAGTATATGGCTAAATTTCGTGCATATTCATTACATTCCTCGGGATTGGAGTGGTGATACAAATTACTTCTCGGAAATCATTAATGTCATTAATATCATATGTGACATGCAAGCACAGCGTAGTCTGGTGGTAGCACTGACGAAGGCTCTGAGTCTTCCTCAGGGGTCGTTCTGATGAAGGCTGGTAGTCTTCATCACTTTGCACTTTTAACCTTTCTTTCTGAAGCATACACAGTCCTTTGCCGGCTGGTTCAGCGTTTTCTGCTGATAATAGGTTTTGTTCCACTTACCTTGACAAGGTGAAGAAATTCTGTTTCTCTTATCTTGACAAGGCTAAGGTGAGTCCTGCTTCTTAGGCTCGTGATTAATATTTGCTGACTCTTAATAGTTAACACACGCTTACATGAGTTAACTATTGATCAACTTCTTTCAGTTTCAGTGAGATTATGATGATAAAGGCTTCAATTCTCTCAGGAAGAAGAGGCCCAGTTCTGCTAATAGTCAAATACAATACATGAACTGGATGAACTGTGTCCACCCACCAGCAGATAGCCTACTCTCAAATGCTACTGGAAACAAGATGAAGTGGAAGGTACTGGCACTGTACATGATGACCACATGTGCAAGGCTTGACTTGGAACTGCTGTAATGTCTTGGTACCACACATGCTGCTGAACAGACTGTTTTGCATACAGCTCCTGGTCCACAGCAACTAATGAGATCTAGAAACATGCCCTGGAAGAATGGCTAAAGCTGGCTCTGGGCCCAGTTGCAGCTGTGTCCTGGTGGGAAGTGCTGAGCAACTCTACTATGGCTCCAGGAGCTGGGGTCCCACCTAAGGTCCTGGAATATGGAAGCAGGGAAGGAAGGGGGAAACTGGTATTGCTGACAGAGCTGTGCTGGAAGCTCAGTCTTTTCCATGCTGTTCTATGTTGTGGCTCCATCACAGCCTGCAGGGAGAGTGGGACGGGTCAGGAATTCGGTGCCTTTCAGATGGCTCTTATTGGATGGGTCCAATAGAAAGAGGCTGCATGCATATTGGAGTCTTTATATACATGGATTGTACTGGAGATTAGCAGTAATTACCATTTAAGGTAATAATACCAGAAAGCTTTACTGAGGTGCACTGGCCCCACCCATCACCTGGTCTTTAAATCAAGGTAATGCACTTTTCAGAAAAAGGTGCTTGGACTCAGTCTGCATCAGTGGGGCTGCTGAAGGTAGTCAGGGTGAGAGAGGGTCAGGGTCTGGTGCTTATAGGAGCTCAAACCAGCACCGGTATCTTCTGGCTTCAAAAATCCTTCTCTAGGCAGAAGGCAAAACCTGTAATATCCTTTCTGGTCCATTTTTGTCCCCAAGCAACATTGTTTTGTGTCTTCTGTTGGTGGGTGAGGGGCACCTCTTGGATCTAGTCAGGCACCCTGTCACCATGTTAAACTGGCCTGAACTTCATTTCCGTTCGCTTATAGGAGTAGTGGTATTCTTTGCCTGTCTTCCAGTTGATGCCATCAGCGTAGCTCCCATGCACACCCATCCAGTACATCCCATTCAGGTTGGAGTAATGGCAGTCATTGTACCACCACGCTCCCTTGTATTCTGTGGCACAGTTGAAGGAACTCATGTCATTGTCCTGATCTGTTGTTGAAAATGGCATGTCCCTGTGGTACGATAAAGAGTCTCCTGCAGAGAACACACATTCACAGTTACTGCAGTAGAGATCACAAACAGGACACTGATGTTGTTAGCATTCAGAAACACATAATCACGGAATGATTATGTTCAGGTGCTTTTATTGAAGAGCTCTGGGTGTCAGGGGTACAGACCCAAATCTGACTCCGATATGGGTTTGGGATGAACACGTTCTTATACCCTTATTGTTATATAACTATGTATTAATTATTAAACTTATATTGTTCTATTGTATACATTGATTTCATCTAAGCATGGATTTTTGTAATTTCCATCAAACCCCCCAAACATTGTTTCTCATGATTCTTGTTACAATTAAACAATAATTATATTCAATTACTAAACAATCATCACATTTAACAATCATATAATTTATCATAGTCATTAAATTATTATACAGGTGCAGTTTTGCATGATCCAGTAAAGCCTAACATTTTCCCAGGGCCTACCTTAAAATTTTCCCAGGGCCTACCAGGCCAAACCTTTCTTTCCAATTCCCCTGAATTTCCATGATTTTAGAAACATTTTATTCCTATACAATCAATGTGTCTGTGCACCCCTGCTGGGCGCCAGTGGCCCTTGCCAGGTGCAAGGAAGGTTGTATAAATCCTGCTGCTCTCTTGCCCAGGTTTCCTCCTTGTCTTGGACAAAAGCATTCTGAGCTCTGCTAAAACACACATAGAGAATTTATCTATGCCTGTGAATCAAATGGGCCAGATTCTTTTCACAGTTACACAGGTGTCACTTCTCTTGGAGTGCTCAGGTTCTCTGTAGATACACTGAGGTCTGAATTTCCAGACAGGATTGCAGTGTGCAAAGACACATAAATCCAGAGCACTGCTCTCTCAGGTGTTGGTTTCACTCATTCCTGAATGATGGATATTGAATTTTGAAGAAGATTTGTTTACTTTAAAATAAAATTTAAAAATCAGGTATTAAGAGGATGGAGTGCTGATGCTGCAAGTATTGAACAGCACCCCAGCCCTGGAAATGCCATACCTCCTGGGCAAATGTCTCCTGCCAATGTAACCAAAAGCAAACCTTGACCTGGCTGATGCAGAGCTGTTGGGAAAGTCAATTGGATTGGGTGCTGCTCAGGACCAGGCTCATTTGCTGTTAAACCATAGGGCTAGGCTTGAAGGTAATGCTCCGAGTCACATTTGTTTGGGTGATGCGTGTCCCCCTCCATCCCTGTACCCAGAGGTCACTCAGTACCTGAGGCACCATGGCCAGTTTTAAAAAATTGACCCAAAATGTAGCTGATACAAGGAGTGTGCATGATACATCTCTGCATCGAAACTGAACCCTTCTGAAATGCTCTAGGAAACAGACTTTCCTAGTGAGCTGCCTCAAACTTACCAGCGTTTCCACCAAGGAAGTCTCCTAGAACCAGTCTGTATTTCTCTGACTCTCCTAAAACTCTGAATGAAGCATACTTGGCAAAATAGTAGTTGTTCTCAAAGTCTCTCAGGTCAACGCGGAGTTCACAGGGTCCTAGAAGAGAAGATGGACAGCAGTGGTGCAGGGCAGATGGTGGGTATGCCACTGGATTTCAGGGTGGAAGGTTTAAGGTGCTGTGAGCTAACTTGAGAGGAGCTGCCACTACTTGAGAGATTTTGATTTATTTAAAATTCATGCAGAGCCTCCTACACCTTTGATGGTTTTCTAGGGAAGCATCTTTTCAGATATGATATTGGGTGGCCATGGGCAGGAGTCCTGCACACAGCTGTAACTCCAAGGCTGTGTGTGGACCAGATGATGCCATCACAAACAGTCCAAATAAGAAGATGTATTGGCCTGTCTCCAGCGTAGATCATGCAGCCAACTCATTCTCTTCTCTGACTTCTAGTTCTGCTTTTTTTTTAGAGTGCAATTTCTTGTATGCAATAGGCTGCAAGAGCCTGCATCCTGTTCGGCATTAACAGTGGGGGGCCTCAGATGAATATGAGAAACTTAGAGGTCTGCAATGACCCAATGTGGTATAGGGGTTGGAATCTCATGGCCCCAGCCCGGGACAAAGGCAGACCTTACCCAGAGAGGTGAGGAAGTGGATGTTGTCATTCCCCATCCAGAACTCCGTCAGCTGGTTGCCAAAGCCTCGTTTGTATGAATCCCAATCTCGCAAGAAGTTCACTGACCCATCCCAGCGCCTCTGAAAAACCTGAGAGAGACCCTCAGCCCCACCAGCCCATCCCTTACTCAAAAGCATCCACAGCGCCTGGGGGACATGGCCACCATGGTAAATCCTTCCCCTGCATCAGGACACTCTTGTGGGTGTCTGGGGAGCAAACCCCACAAGAATTCCTCACTCAATGATCTCCTCCATAATGCCTTTGGAAATGAGGGGGAAATGGTTTGCTGATTTAAGCAGGGAGTGGGTCTGTGGCACTCAGCCTGCTTCCAGAGACAAGTCTTGGGGGAATCCCCTGTGTCCAGAGGGATTCACTCTGGCTTGCAGACGTGAATCTCAGCTGTGTGTTTTTGAGCCATCCTTTGCAGCCTTAACAAGAATCTCTGTAGAAGCATGTAAACCTCCCTCTCCTCATCCTACTCACAATCCATCCCCCACCATCTGTGTCCATGTCGCAGAAGACAGTGGTGGCATTGCAGTCTTGGGGGTAGATTGTGTACCAGCCACTCAAAATCTTCCCTTTGGCCAACAGTTCTTGGCAGTTCCCCGCTTCTGTGCAAATCAAAGAGATCAAGTGGAAAGAGTCATAATGTGTTTAGTGATCATGGGAGCACATCAGCATTGAGCCTTTGAGTCCTTCAGCACCCAGCTGGCTCTTTGTACTGCAGGATCCTAATGCAGAGCTGCTGGGAGCCAAACCCTGCCATGGCTTCTGGGCCCATATGTTGCAGGGGAGATGGGCACCTTCTAAGAAAGATGGTCTAAGGTGCTGAGACTCCTCTCATCTGCAATGACTTTTGGGGGTCTGGATGATGGAGCTGCTCTGAAAAAGATGGCAAACTCACGATCCAGAAATTTGTCCCAGCTCCAGAACGTATGCAGGGCACAGAGAGTGTGTGGGTAGTTGACAGCAAAGGAGTTAGTGACACTGGACAGCTCCCTGTGATGCAATGAACAGTGTTCAGCTCATCCTCTATGGATTGAATCATAGAATCACCCATGGTTTGGGTTGGAAGGAAAATTAAAGCTCATCTCATTGCACCCCCTGCCATGGGCAGGGACACCTTCCACTAGATCAGGTTTCTCCAAGTCTCATCCAAACCTGGCCTTGGATACATCCGAGGATGGGCAGCTGCAGCTTCTCTGGCCAACCTGTGCCAGGGTCTTACCACCTTCTGAGTAAAGAATCATCTCCTAATATCTAATCTAAATCTCTCCTCTTTTAGCTGTAAATTGTTCCCCAGTGTCCTGTCACTGCCGATGCAAAAAAATCACTCTCCAGCTTTTTTATAAGCACCCTCTACGTACTGTAAGGCCACACTGAGGTCTCCCCATGACACACAATGCTTTTGAATATGTACATTTATATATATATATGTATACATGTATGTACATTTTATGTATACTTTTTTCCCCTCCCCAAAACCATACTTGGTGACAGAAGTTCAGATTCACTGGAAACTGAATGGTCCCTATCAGACATCTGAACCAACAGCTGCATCAGTAGCTGTTGTAGGGAAAGCCTGGGGGCAGCTTCAGAGATGGTGGTGCTGGTGGTGCAGGTGTCCCGGTGTGCTGTGTGTAATACACAGATACATAGCTGTACCAGGCTGTCTTGTGACCTCCCTAGTAGGGAGATAGTCCTGGACTTGGCCTTTTCCTTTTCCTTCCTATTAGTCAAATCTTTTACATGCCCAGAGAAGTGTCTGGGGCAGCAAGGAACCAGTTCAGTGGGATTCCAATCTGTCAGGTGTTACAGCAGCTTTGATCTGTTTGAGCCTTTATTGTGGCCCTACCTTACCCAGTTGTAGCTCTCCTCAGACTTCAGTCCATGGAGACTGATGGGGCAACTGAAAATTGTCTATTTTTCTTCTTTTCTTCCAATGAATAAGTTAATCTGAGCACTATCACACACATAAACTCTGCAAGTACTAAAGGTGTCACTGCAAGTGCAGGAGTATAACTGCCTTTGAAGTAGCCACATGTCCATACAGGTGTTTGTAGTGGTTTCATCTTAGAAATCCTAAGGACTAAGGTTTCATCTTAGAAATCCAGGACAACAAGTCTGTGAAAAATTCAGATTGATCTCCTCCAGGACACACAGAGGGCAAGACATTTAAGTAGTGCTCAGAGGACCTGACTTTCCTAGCATGGCTGGAGTACAGAGCAGACCCACAGAAGCTGCATCTGTGAGAAGCAAAGATAACAGTGATATTTCCTTATTACATTCTTCAATGTTACTCTGAACTTGTTTCTATTCCTATCCTGTCCTGACTTCTGGTGCAGGTAGTCCACCACCATCCACTCTGCAAAGCTGACCAGTGTCATGAAGACCCAGGATAAAACTTACCCCATATTTCTGGAAATCCAGGCTCTCCTTTTGTTCCTGTTGGACAAACAACACCATCAATTGCTCTCCACCTTCCACACCCTTCCCCAGTACTTGAGATTTGCCAAGACAAATCCTGCTGCCCTGGAGAGCTGTTATGTTAGAGGAAGTGCTTGGCTCATCTGCACTAAGCAAATTAAAGGCATAGAGAAACCAGGCAGAAAGAGTTGCTCAGTATAAGCTGTCCTGGCTGCTACCAGGCTCACCAGAGGAGACCCAGCAGCCTATCTGCACAGACCCAGGAAAGCACAGTGAGGCAGATGGGAAGCCAAGTCACAAAGCCCTGTAACTGCAGCAATGAGACACAGCTGCTTCAGATGCTGGGAAGAGCTCTCCAGGTTGACCAGGAGGTACATGGGGTGGCCACTGGGGGGTGCACTGTAAATCTAAATCTAAATCTAATCTAAATCTAAATTTATGCACAAGGAGCAGCAGCCTTGCCTCTCTTGGCCTGTTGAACCTGGCGTGATCTATTTCCTGCTGGCATTGTTTTAGGGCTTAGAGGTCCAAATGGTGAGACTGACACAGGACATGTGTCAGTCACATGTGTCATCATGGACAGTCTGTTGGACCCAGCTGCTCTGCCTGCTGCTGCCCAGCCCATGGAGCTGTGTACCAACAATTTGTGCCAGTGAGTCCCACTGGGCTAGGACATGTGCGATAGGAGTGGGTGAGTATGGGAAGGAGGAAGCAATGCACCTTGGAAAGGCAGAGTTACAAGTCCCATCAGGGGAATGGCTGCTGCTGGCACAGGGCTTCAGCCAGTGGTTTGGGAGCAGCAGTGACAACTGGAGCACTAAAACCATCTGCCAGACCAGTGGTGTTGGACCTAGTGATTGCCAGCCAGACTCCAGAGAGGTAAGCCACAGTGCAGATGGTGCTCAGTGGTGGGTGCCTGTGGCCCTCACATGCAGGATGATGGCATAAGGGAAAAAACCCCATGTTTCCCTAATATCTTATTGCTAGTGCTGGTAGAGACATGTTCCTCTGGCATTAGCAGCAACTGAATTTCATTTGAGCATCTGCATTTTGCCATAGCATGAGAATATTAAGAGCTCTGCCCAAATCTGGCTGGTCCCTCAGCTTCTGCAGCTGATGGTGCCAGGCGGCAGCATCAGCTGCCTGAACGTAGGACAGCATCTGTTGGTGAACGTCTGGTTTGGAAGCAGGACTACCCACAGCACCTGCAAGATGGCAGAGCCTATGATGAGGTATAACTGTCACCAAACAGCCCCATCCAGTCTCTGTAACAGCTCTCATCTGATGTGTTGTAGAAGAACAGCACAGGGTGGAAGTTTACAAAGTAGCTCACATGATAAATTCAGCACAACATAATTTACCTTTCAGTCCTGGGAGGCCAGGCTCTCCAGCTGCTCCTACAAAATACAAGAGGAAAATGCTCATCACAGACTATCCAATGCAAATGAATACTGTGCCTCCATAAATGGCTGCTCCAGCCCCTCAATATGTCTCAAATGTACAGGAGAGGCTGTCAAGAGGTGCAAAGCTACAGTGCTTGGCTGAGTGTCCCAGGTGGTGCTGCTGCCTCAGCCTGGCTGCTCTCTTGATCAGCAGTATCTCTCAGGAACAGCAAGAAGAGCAGGATACAGAGGAGAGAGAACTGCTGCTCCATCTCTCAGAATGTATGAGGGATTCACAGTTCCATTTCAGTGACTTTTTGTGGAGGCTTTCTGTTTACAGTCAGGAGATTTTGATCAACAGGGTTTGTCAGGGTTTGTCAGTGGTTTTGTCCATCTCCTGCTGGCATTTCAGTTAAGGTCTTGGGTGCTTTTGGCCAGGAAAATAGCTTCATATTCAGCATTTAAAAAGGGATGTCTTCCCTGCTAGTCAGTGCTGCTCAGTCCCTACAGTTCCCTTGTGCTGGCAGCTGGATCCTTTAGAAGAGACACTTTTCTGGTATTTGCAGCACATGTCCTGCTGAAGGTCCTAAGCAAGCCTGGGCAGTGAAAGCCAGTTTCTCAACAGGCATGATCCTCTTCAGGGGTTCATCCCATTACAAAGGAAATCTCATCCTGTGCCATTGTTTGAACTCATTCTTGTGGTCAAGAGGGCACTGCACACCGAGTTGAAGGCTGGAGGCTGCTGAAAGCATTGATGTGCCTAGGCCTGAGCAGCAGGCCTAAGCCAGAGTACTTACAAGATGGACCATGAATATTGTGTGACTAACACCATCAGTATTATTTACCTAAAAATAGATTACAAAGATGCTTATGCTAGCTGTTTATAATTTTGTGTAGCTATCTGCAATAAATGTATCATTTTAAGAAGCTTTTCCAACCGAGAGGCTTGTTTGTCAGGTATTTTAGGGGAAAACCCTCCCAGCCAAGACCTGGGCTCTGAGCACTGGGCCTGGCTAAGCAGGAAGCATGCCATCAAATCCAAGCATTCCTGAGCTAAAAATAAAATCAAATCACTTGGACTCGCTGATTTGGGCCTATAAACACTGGACTCCTTTTCAGAGCAAATCCAGAGACCTCACCTATGAGTGGACACACCACGCAGGATTTTCCCAATTGCTGGGAAGGGTTGTTCAGGTCTTCTCTGTGAAACAGGGCGCCCCAGCGACTGGATGATGTTAAAGTATTTAGGCAATTGGTGATGTATCCTTCTAAATCATTATCCTGCCTCTTGTATAATAATGATTAGGTGCATTACCTTGCTAATCTTTGCTTGTTGCCAAAGCCAAGCATGTAGTTTTATTGAATGTATTATTTTACTTTTGTGTTGCCTTTATATTCATAGTAAAATAAGACCATTCTTTCTGTTGGTATGTTCTTTAAATCACCCCTGTCAATTGGCAGAACAAGCACTCAGCATAGTACCTCTGCATCAGGCCTCTGAGCTGAAGCTCCACAGAGAGCTCCAAAGGTCCTCAGAGCTGGGGGGTATTTGGGCAGGCTTGTTGTGCTGGAGGTAGGTTAGGGTAGGAGTGGGGAATGGGAAGAGGTCTGATTTTAGGGTCAGTGAGAAATTTCAAGAAGAGTGGTATCTTCTTCTGTGTTGTGGACCCAGACACTCAAGGACACTGTTTCTAGTTTCTAGTGTTCAATCCATGCAAGAGCCATACCCCAAATCAGGCTTTTCCTATGCTACTTCAGCACCGTTTCTTAGCCTATGGCCAGTCCTGCAGTTCATCTCTGTAGACCCAGTCTCCCAATGCATGTCCCGAGCTTGGGGGCATTTACGGATTAGAGCTGCATATGTTACACATTACCTTTTGCACCAGGTGGTCCTGCTTTCCCGGGGAATCCCTGGTCTCCCATTTCTCCTGCAAAGACACTCATTTTTTATGTGCACGTTACAAACTGAACAGAGAGGGGAGTCACAGAAGCCTGGGCAACTGGGCCTTGGCTTTCACAGAAACAAGGGAGCCAAGATAATCAGATTTAGTCTTGTAACCTAGTTTTACTCTTTTACCTTATTCCTTTTTTTCTGTTGAAGCCTTACTACACTGGTACTGCCATTCAAAGTCTAAATTTGCAGTTCACATATGAATTCTTATGAGCTTTGATACATCATGGAGCCAGTCCATGGATTTTGCTGTGGTGGTTCATCTCACTCAGCTGATGTGATTCACCTTCTCTGTGAGTTGGCTATGAAAACTCTGAAGGAGCCCCATCTCCCTTGCACCCCGGAATAGGGGTTGCCAGTACATTTCCCACACTGTTCCCCAAAAAACAAGCAGGAGCATCTCAGCCCTCCTACCCAGACTGTTGAATACAGACCCAAAAAATAAATGGATGATTTTCTGTAGAAGAAACAAATGAGACACTTCACACCCCAAGATCACATCAGATTTGTGACAGGACTCAAGGAAGAAACAGGTCACTCCATGTGTACCAGTATATTTCTAATTGGGGTGTTTTCCACTCCAATTCTCAAATTCCTCACAGCAGCCAGTGCCAGGCCAGCTACTGCTCCAGCCTCAGCTTGCTTCCCCTATCCAAAGCAACAAAACCATCTCATCTCATGGTGCTCATCACTGGCTTTGGGGGACTCACCTTTTGTTCCTGGGAGACCTGCTTCTCCTTTTGGGCCAGAGACACCTGGGATCCCTGGACATCCTTGAAGAATGGCAAGTTGGTCAGCATCACGCAGTCCCACTATTCTCACCTCTGAGAAATGAAGACAGTCTTTGTGAAGATTATTAAGGCTCTGAAATGTCATGGAGAGGAAACCAAATCCTTTGAAGTTGAGGAACAGTGTAATCAAAAGCAATGAGCATGGAAGTTTTGGGCTGTTGTATGAATTGACAGATGGCATTGAGGATCTCACACATTAGAGGAGCCAGACTCTGCATCTCTCTGGCTTCAGGGGAGTTCAGTGGGAGAGGAGGCTGATATATATGACATTGCATGACAAATATACTGTAGTTAATAAAACATAAGCTGAGAGATGCCCCAATGGGGTATTGATAGCAGAGTAAGTGACACTGATGGATCTGTGGACAGTGAGGGTGAGAGTTCTGAATTTCCTGATGGCAGGCCTATTTGAAATTGCTCCAGGCCTTCCTGGGAATACAGTCAGAACACTGTGCTACACAGCATCCCCAGACTGATCCTTTGTAGTGCTCTGTATCCTTTGGTAACTGCACCAAGGCCCTACTAAAAAAAAAAAAAAAAAAAAAAAAACCCAAACTGGGGGGAAAACCTCACTGGAGACTGTCTATTCCTAGAGACCCCACTGGTGAGGGAACAATGTTATGTCACTAGTTGGAGCCAGTAGTTTTCTTAAGCAGCTGCTGAGACTTCAACCTCCCCCTTACTCTCCTCCCACTGGCAGCTGAATTTAAAAAAGCATAGAATGAAAAAAAAAAAAAAAAGATATGCTACTTCTCCCCCTTCCACCCTCCCTTTCCAACCTCCTTCTCTTATTAGGGGAGATGAAACAGGCTGTCTCAGTGAGATGGCAGTAAGATTTGTGCTTTACTCACCTGAGCAGGTGTCCTCAGCATCACAAATAGTCACTCTTAGGCTGAGCAGTACCAAAAGGGCTGGGGCTGCTGTCCCCATGGCCAGTGCTGCTCTCTGCACAGCTCCCCTCAGCCACTTCCCGAGTGCTGTGGTCAGCACTGACCCATCCAAGCATTTTATATCTAACAATCAGCCTCAGTGCAAGCTCCACCTCTGTACTTGCCCACTGGCTGCTCTCAGGTCTGGGGCCTGGCTAAGTCTCAAGCTGTTTTGCAGATAAGCTGCTTTCCAAAAGTCTGATAGGGAAGTTCTTGCCTGGCTGCCCCAGCCTGCCTCACCTCTGTCCTCTGCAAATTTTGGATGCCTTTCCCTTCTCATATTGTATTTCTAGAGAAAATGAACCAGCAAAACCATATTTACCTAAGTGTAAACACTCCCCTCATCCTCCCTGCTAGTAGCCCTTTATGAAGAGCAGAACTTACTGTGCAGATGGGGAAACTGAGGCACTGGGAGTCAAAAGCCCAAGGTCAGCTGAGGCCAGTGGCAGAGAGAGGCTACACAGCCTGGATTGCATTCCAGTGCTTTTCCTGCCTGGCAGCTTATCCTAGGGTGATGTTATGATGCTTGTATCCCCAGTCGTCTGTTCTGTTTGTGCTGGATGTTGTGTTCTGTGCTTTCAAGACTGGCCCTGAAAAGTGAAGTTTCATTTTGTTATCAGCCTGCTCATTCCCCCACAGTCAGCAGGACACAGACAGTGCAGTATATTAGTGCTGCTTTGGCTTTTTGCTTTGCTTTTAGCTTTTGCTCTTGCTTTGGCTCTTGCTTTTGCTCTTGCTTTCTAGTTAGTTTAGCTAAACGGTCCAAATTTTCTCTGGACTGTCCCCCTTTCCTTTCCCTTGGAGCCATCTGAACCTGCTCCAGGCTGGGACCCAAGGAAACACCGAGAACACCTTGCAGCCTGCCGGGGTCCACTCTCAGCCTTTCCCAGCGCCGGAGGGACCGATAACAGCAACCACCCACCGGAGAGACTTTCTGAGTTTTTCATCTCTTCAGAGCAGTAAATGCATTCTGTCCTCTGGTATTGTTCATTCTGTGTGCTGGGGAGTGCTGTGTCTGATAATAAACAGGTTCTTTCCATCCCTCTCTCTGAGGAAATCCTTCCCAAACCGACTGGGGGGAGGGGCCATGTGGGTTTGTTTTCTGGAGGGGCCCCCTTTGGAGGTTTTCCCACAAATTTGCCCTAAACCAGGACACAGCCCAGCACCACTTCTTGCCCTTCAAGCTTCCATTTGTACATGATTCATGATTCAGGCAAGGGTAGGTAGACAGAGCATGTTTGATTTCTTTCCCCCCCTCAACTGTTCATTGTATTAGTAAGCAGGATTTATGGTTTCTTTCATCTTGTGCTTTGGCTCATTTCTGGCAGCGTTACTAGAGGTCCAATCTGCTTCATCATATTCTTTTCAGACCTAGAGCCTGTGAAGTTTATGAATTTTAGTAGAGGGCAGAACTTAAGTTTTTCCTCCTTATTGTTACATCCCAGTTCAAAGCAGACTGATTTATTGAAGATTTTCCCCAGGATATCAGAGGCAGAACACAGCTCCCCCTCAAGCACTTCTATCATAAGGTGCCTCTAACAGCCCAACTTCCAATGATGCATGACAGTTTAATGTTAAGCATATGGAAGAAGGTGAGGGAGAGGTAAGTATTTGATTGCCACTTAAGTTCAGCATCCCCCATATAGCCCAGATATACACTCATATGCATACTCTTATTCATATATGTAATAATATGAAATAATAATCCAGTAGATGTTGCAGTCATTTCAATTCCTAAGGAACAGTTCTGGCAGGGAAATGCATCCCTTACTTTCCTTCTCCCATCTAGAAAAAATGCAGGAAAATCAGAGGAATTGTGACAAGATGGGCTGCATTCAAGTTTGGGTTTTTGCTTTACATGAGAAAAAGCATCTCACTCATTGCAACTTCTGTGTTGCAGTTGTTGGGCAAAATGTGATCAGATCCTTTCTTCCTTCAGGAGGAAGCCTCCCAGAAAGAAAAAGGATTGGCAGGTGCTAGGGAGGGAGACATCTATGCAGGACAGCTCTAGGGTGACTGGGAACTGTACACCTCTGTGGGGCATAGAATGTAAGACAACAGAGTTAGTGCAGAAGGCAATCTCACCCCTGAGGAGTTGCAGCTCTACTAATTACCAAAGATTAGGAACAGGCCTGCCCTTAATAGGCCACAGCTGTGTCCAATGAGGATGAGTGCTATAAAAGAGTGGATTAGCTGGTCGAGAAGAGCTGGAGAAATCACCAAGAAGGTATAGGAGTTTTACAGTAAGAGAGCAGTACACCTCTCTTTTCTCATCTGTACAGCCTGTGCTGTCCATCTGCAATAGACTGGTGTCTAGGTTATGGGGCAGGTGGAGGTGATGCAGAACTAGCCCCCTACACTGAGAAGCCTTCTCCTGCCTAATGCCTCTCCTCTCTTTGTGGAAACATCTGCAATACCTTGTTTCAACTGGAGGCAAAAGCTGCTACCTTCATCTGTTTCCCTTTTGTAAATGACTCTAAAAAGCAAAGGCCTTGCAGATTACCCCATAGTTACAGTCTCTCTAGGACTCCAGGCTAGATCTGTCCTGACAGATCTAAAAATAAATAAAAAAGGTTTGCCCAGTTTTTTCCAGGTACTCGATTACCAGGTTCTAGCTCTGGGTTGGGCTGAGAATGTATGTTATGAAGGCAGCTGTGATGCAGCCCCCTAAGTGTTACCAGCTGTGGGCTCCATCCAGCCTGGGGGGACATCAATATATCCCCACTTTCATTTGGGAAAGCAGCAGTGTCCTTGTTGATGCAGCTACTTTTGGGAGCAGGGAGGAGACTGCCAATGAACAAGCTTAGTCTAAAGTAGGTCAGACTCCCGAGGGTAGATTTGAAATTGGCGCAGAGATCAATATGTCAGTAATTGCTTTTCCTCATGCCATTACCCAGTGAAGGTTGCAGAGGTCTGATTAGGCTTGAAAGTATACAAAGATCTTACATCAAAGGACATCCTGACTTCAGATAATTTTGACATATTCCATGTTTTGCAACACTACCAGGTAACAAATGTGATTTTGAAAATTTGATGTTCTATTTCCAAAGCATTTTAATTTTTTTTCCCCAGTGTTGATATTTTGTAGGAAACTTCAGAACACATAAGTTTCAAAATACAAATTATTGAAATTCAGTTTCCCAGATGCTTCAAGGTAGAGAAGATAGCTCAAAATAAGGTAACTCCCAGCTTCTTTTCTAAACCTACCCACGCATCACAAAAGCAACATCCAGCTGCATTGTGATATATAATATGTGGCCTGATGAGTAGCTTTATAGCACTGGCATGCTATGAACCAAGACATACACCTTTTCAAAACCACAAACTCACTTACCTATGATTCCCATCTGCTGGATTTCTCCCTCTCATGCATAAAGTTCCAGAGCTCTAACATGCAATTTTAGTAGCAAGCCATGTGTACATAGTCATGTCTTTTCTAAACCAGCATTTCCCTCAACTTCAGTGTAGCCCTAACTCACCCAAATGCCTTGCAATGTAACAAACTGGGTCCATTCAGCCTCTGCTTTGATCTTAGGGTGTGGGATTTGAATCTACTCCCAAGTCCCTTTTTTGATGATCCTTGCCTGATCCCTTGCTATCATACCTCATTCTTGATTTAGCTTAGGCAGCTCAGAGACAATGATACCTACTTTGCCAGCTAAGATGTGGACTTCAGGTCTCCGGAGCCACTTTCTGAATTTCTTCTAGAAGGAGGAGAGCACCTTATAATTTCTTTTTTGTACAGAGGAAGCCTATCAAAAACAGCTACAAAAGAACATAATCTCCTACCTTCCTTGTTTTGACAGTCTGTATTCTCAATCACAAATCCACCTTGATTTCTTGACAGAGCAAAGACAGATCATTCAATTGATGCAATATCTCTGAAGTAGCATCCAAACCTGTAGTTACATAAATGCATAATGAATGTTTCTGTTTCAGCTTTAACACCTTTCTCAGTCCCCAGTTCTACCCATGAGCTTCACGTCATCACTGCCAACCTAGATGCTGTTAGATTTATGCTTAATTGAGAAGATGGATTATGTATGAAGAAGTAATACTACGTAGCACAGTATAAATACAATTTAGGAAAAAATATTTCAAACATATTTTTACATACATAAAAAAACAATGAAAATAAGCTGTTGCTGGAAAAAAGAAAAAATCCTGCCTTCTTTCAGGGAAGCTGGTGGTTATGTTGTTGGGTTTTCAGGGCCTTGCACTCCTAACAGTGAAAGTGCCATATCAAAATCACCCACTGAAGTGCTAATTTCTGAAATCAAGGGATTCAATGTACCAGCACAGATCAGTATGGGAAGCCTTAAACTGAGAGTTTGCTTCTCTTGAAACCTAAGGAGGCCATCCTGCTAAACACAGCATTTTCAGCTTTGTAAAATTCATGCCTATGTGATTGCCAGGAGTTGCTACTCTGGAACAAACTGCTCCTTTCTGAAGGTTCCTAGAAGAATGCCATTTACACCCCTTGGCTATTTGCAGTGATCAAAAGTAAGGACAACAGCCACCTTTGTTTAGCGTATGGACTGTTGTCATATTCATGGAAAAAGTGGGCAATATGAAAATGGTTTCATTCAGCAGGGAACACCTCATCTCAGTATTTATTAGCAATAGCTGTGAACATTTCTTAAAATAAAACAGGTTTAAATAATATCGTTAATGCCATGCATGCTTGGGCTAGTCTCTAAAAGGACCAAGAAAGCAAGTCTGCTCCATTTGTTCTCTCCACACAGGCCTTATCCACTACAAGAATGTTCTAAGCTCATTGGTGAAGCTTTCTATGCATTTCAGTTATAGTAATTCCAAGACAAAATTCAAAATTATACTAAAATTAAACACAAGAGACTGTAGAAAATGTTACATAGTATTCAAATGTCTCCTTTCTCTAGAAAAGTAGACGCTACTTTATACTACAGCATGGCTCACTGCTGCTCTGGAGAAAGGCATATTGATCCTTCCAGGAATGAGTGACTTGCTGAGAAAAAGAAAATTAAACTATTTCTACAAGTGCTCCCTATAATTAATTTAATTGATTTACATTGGTGTAACTTCCACAATCATTCACTTCCAGGATAATTGCAAGACATACCTCCTCTAGATTTTGGAGAGAAGTATACTGAAGACAAGGTTTGCTGCATGCAGTAATGTTTTGGAATAAGGTTTTGGTTTTCCTCTGCTTTCTGTTATGGAAGCTGTTGTTTAGCAACCACCCTGCTGAAGTCCTCACTCTGGGGACTGGTGATGGAAACACAAACTTAAACAGACAGTCTCCAGTTCTCCGGTTCTACTACAGAATTTGTAAATGGCCAAAAGAGGTAGTCTACAGCAGTGAGAATAAAAAAAAAACCAAACAAAACAACAGCACAAAAAACAAACAAACAAACAAAAAGATAAACTAATCCTACCTAGATAGTCTAAACAAGTGTATGGCAGCGTCCCTTAGTAATACGGAAAAAGACCACTCACCACAGAAGTGCTGTGGAGAAGCTGCAGCTAGGCAGAGGAACGCCAGTAAAACATCTTTTGTCAGAGTTTGGGAGCTTCAGTAAGACCTAACTTTCATTTGCTCCAGGCTCAAAAGTCCAGCTTTTGATCCTGTGCAACAAACTACATACTGCTTTCTAGCTAGAGGCCATATGCTTTCCATTTGGAACACCTGGCATTTTCCTTTAAAAGTAGGATAAAAAATAAAGTTATTTCTCTTGCTGGAGAAAACTTTGTCCATGGGTATTTTCTGAAAGATTGCCAGGGGCCTAAAACCAAAACAGCAATTGTCTGCTACAAAAATTAACCCCACAAGCCATGCACACTCTAATGGGTCTAAAGGAAGGCTATCTGCTTTATCCCAGTTCAAATGCAGCCTAAAGCAGTAACTCAGCGTTCTGTAAAAATGGTAATTGTAACTATCTGAGTAAACATGGCTTTTGGAGATACCAGCTCTCTCTATTTTACAGGATTTAAATTCCTTACTTAGCTTGTCTCATAGAGACCATCTTTAAATTCTATGGTACAAGACTTGAGTAGGGATATAGGATGAGCGCGTGTCCACATTTGGCTGCAGGGCAATGCAGCTATGCAGGAACCATGCTCTTGCTTGTCTTGGCTTTGTATGGTTTCCTAATGCTATAAAATGAGAACATCTAGAACCTCCCTGCAGTACCTGAATGGAAACTTGCTAGCAGCAGCTTCTAGTTTTTACTGGCATCTCTCCAATTTCTCCTCAGAATATCCTCCCCAGCTACAAAAATCTTCTTCTTAAAGTCCCTAAAATTTCCCACCACCATCCCTGTCTCCTTGCATTCCTGTCCCCAACATTCCTTGCAATGTTGCTAATTCTCCTTATACCCAAACTCCTCCATCCTTCCTACAGCAACCTTCTCAAGCCCTCTACCTGTTTTCCTGGTTACTACTTATTTTGCTTAGAGGCCTTGATAAGGTAGTTCATTATTTAGAGCATGTGCTGATAGAGCATTGGCCTTTGGAACACACAAGGGTACAAGATTTCCCTGCAAGCTGTTCCGGGCTATCTTCTATTTGCACAAACCAGTTTTAATTCTTGAGGGCTGGGGAAACAGGAAAAATTACAAGGGGTAGAGCACAAACACTGAAAGCAAGCTGGTGCCCAGCTTTGTTTCCTTTAAAAGACTGAAACAGCAACTCTTGAACAACACAGAAATGCAACCATAACATTCACTTTGCATGGAAGATGCTGTTGAAGACAAAGGAAAAGAGATCAAATCCTCTCTTGGTATTCCAACAGGCATTTGCAGGACTAGGGCTGTACCAGTGCCATTTCAAATAATTATCCAAACTGATATTGTTTGCAAACTATCTGCCTTAGCTTTGTGACTGAAAGGTAAAAATATTTTTGTGAAAATAAAAAAGGAAGATGTTAGAATCTGTGACATCCACATTCTCTGGGCATGATTCTTTCCCCAGGATTTTTCTCCCGGGAAGCTGAAAAGCAGTGAGAGGCCCCAGAGAAAAAAGGAAAACAATTCTTATCTTGTTTGCTTCTCCTGTGTTAATGCACTAGTGGAATGTATCATGGAAGATTGTTTACCTGAAGGTGATTGCCTGATTGGATTCTGGTGTGAGTTGTTTTGACTTATTGGCCAATTATGGCCAATCTGTGTCGAGACTCTGGAAAGAGTCACGAGTTTTCATTATTATCTTTTTAGCATTCAGTAAGTATCTTCTCTGTATTCTTTAGTACAGTATTCTTTAACATAATATAGTATTATAAAAAAATAAATTACCCTTCTGAGAACATGGAGTCAGATTCATCATTCCTCCCTGCCTCAGGGGAACCTGCAAATACAATAAGAAACAGTCACATAAGACAGTCTAATAAAAGTGTATCTTACATGTGAGTAGCTGCTCCAGGAGTGCCTTAATTTGACCCTCAGGTGGTTATACAGTGTATTACTTCTAATTCCATCTGATATTTTTCCTTGCCTCTCTGAGGGTGCAAAACAAAGAGCTCTCAGACTTTACTATTTGGTCTTACTTCCTATGTTTAGTGTGGAGTACTAGAACATTCCTGCTGCAAATTAGTCCCTGCATCCAGTATTATTGATTTCTTTCTTTTCAATTGAAGACTTAATTACAAACTGTGAGCTTCAGACAGATTAAATAATTAACCTTCATGGGAACTCTGTGAGATCAGGCTGTATTACAATCTGAGGCTCAGGGAGACTACACCAGTCAAAGGTACTCACTGGTTCTGAATGCCTCATTTGGAATTACTTGATTTGGCTTCAGCAAATGAGGATATTTTATATGCAGCCTTGGTTAGCATACAGCTCTTAGCAGGCATGATTTCCACAGATCCCTTCTCAGGCTGTCAGGAAGGTCATCTACATGATGAGGTACATCCACTAATAAGCCAGTGTAAGAAATCTGGGTAGGTAAGAGAACACTACAACAGGGAAATAACTGGATGTTATTTTTCCTGGTGGAACAAAAAGAAAATTGTCATGGATAGACTTGAAAGAAGTCTCCATTAATCTCCATCCTGCCTCTTTTCCTGCTGCCTTATCTGAACTTTTGGATAGATCTATTCTTTTGAAGGTTAATTCTGAGTAATTGCTTAAATCCAGGTATCATTTAAAAACTCACAAGAAAAAAAATCTACAGTTGTCAATTCCCTGAACAAATGGGCTTTTAAAATCCTTACTCTCTGGAGGGTAGGAGTGAGTTAACGACACAAATTTTAAAAATATGATGAACAAAACTATTCATCAGCTCTGCTACAAAGCCAAGAGCCAATGCATTTTTATAACTAGCTACTTTTAGCTAGAAAAAGACCACTAAATATGATCTCTTTCAAATTGAGAGAGTCAGTCCCTCCCTCAAATTGAGAGAGCCAGTGTGTGCAGTCCCTCCTGTTGAACTGGCTTTAGCATCATCTCCTGCTAGGATGCAGCATTTGATTTCCCTGGGCAAACCTGTCCCACTTGTGACAGCCTTGGCAAACCTGTCCCAGGTATTGCAGCCTGGCATGCTACATATTTTATTGAAGCAATAATATTTCCTTCAGCAGCTTTTAAATGTTTCCTTTTTTCCCAGTACTGGGTCATCATCTGCTCTTAATTCATACCTTGCTATTGAATCTGTTATTCCAAGACTGCCAGGAAGGTTATTCAATTTCATTAAGAGTAACCATTCAAATACTTTTTTTGTTTTGGTCTTTCTCCTTCAGAAGGGATCATGGAGATAGGTCTTCTGATAGAAACATCCCCACAGTGAGGGTTGCCAGTGTTGATGACAGGTGAGGAAGAAGGAAAGCTATAAAATTTCTTTTGCTTCCCTCTGTCTGCTCAAACTTTCATAGAGGGAGGAGAGGCTGTGATATATGGCCTGGCAGACCAAAGCTGTCTAGACTGGGAGACTTCATACAGATGGCATGGGGAGGGGAGGATGTGAGATCTTGCCAGCCAGGCAAGATCACCACCTTATTAAAAAAATACTGGGGAGAAGAGGAAGGATAGACATCTTGCCCTGCAAACAAAACCTGGCTGTTCAGACAGAGAGAAGCAAAGGAGGCTGCAATTCTACCCACCCACCCCTGCTGATGCAGAGGCTGTGGCTCACGGCAGCTGTGCAGCCCTTCCCCATGGCACTGATCCTGCACTGCAATGTTGTGGTGTTGCCACACCTGGCCTCAAAACAGGAGAAGATAGGCCCTGACCATTTGCTCCTGATCCAGGCACACCCACATCCCTTCCCAGGGTGTTGGTTGCTCATCCCCACCTTCTCATTTTCACTGTAGAGTCGGCTGAAATGATTCCCAAATAGCTAAAACACCAAAGCACACTGGGAAAGACAGGTTTAACACAAAATAAATGGCCACAAGAAGAAAATAATCTCATTTAGCATGGGGTGTTGCTCTTTACTTCCCGTTTTCCTTCATAAAGTTATGTGCATTTTTATAGTACAATCTGTAAATAGAGGTGAGGAAAATCCCTCCCCCTGGAGGCAGAATTAAGTGATTATGTATCCAAAATTTACCGGAAATTTTAAAACTTAAGCAAGCACAGAGTAGTTCCTGTCCACAGCAAGTCTGGCAAACCACATTTCTATTTAAGTGGCATTGGCCACTTTGGCTAGGACTTTCTCTGTGTCTCAGGCACTGGGGGCTGCAGTGACCAGGGCACAGACAGTCTGAAACCAGAGCAGATCCCTCTGCACTGGCAATATGCTGGGGACAACTGGGGATAGGAATGAGCAGAAATCATCAGCTTCTGGGGCTATGACTTCATTTTAATTACACAGATCACTCCAAATGTAGGGATGCAGCTCCACAGACCCTCTTACCACAAAAGTCAGTTCTGATCTAGTACTCCTGTCCTCCACAAAAACCACAGGAATTCAAAATTTTGTGTTACTTTTAGAAATTTCATCTCAGCTTCACAAAAAACAATCCCTGCAGGTCGCTGCTTTCCAGAGCACCAGTCCTTATTGATCTTCAGTTCCCTGGGAAACCTGCCCCAGTCCCAGTCTGAGCCAGCAACAGCTGCAGCCTGGCTGAGCAGAAGTCTGGAGAGGTCAGAACCCTCCCCTAGACTGCTGCACTTGGAGTGAGATCTAGCTACAAATGCATCTCTGAAAACAGCCTCCAAAATGTTCTAGGATCAGACCTTTAAAATGGCTCCAAAGGGCAACAGCTCCAGCACATATCCTTCCTTGTCCCAGCCCTGGCTCACTGACACACACACACACACACAGAGGAAGCCAAGGGTCACACAGGCCCTGCATGCAGACTTTCTGATCCAACCCCTTGCCTTTCCCTACCCAGCGCTGAGGGAAATCTGACAGAGGATTAATAAAGTACGTTTGCTGAGAGCAGTCATCACGCCAGGCCTTTGGGCTTGGCAAGATTTTGTAGTGAACAGACCCAAATTCAATTCCTAAATCTAAATCTCTAACAAGTCTTGTTAGAAAGATACCAGACAGTCACACAGACCACAGGACCAAAAGACTGCACAAGGAATGACAATAGCTTTTCCATTAATAGCACAAGTTCCTTTTCTCCCTCATCAGTTTGGGACTGTAGGACCAAACCTTTGCAACCAGGAGACAAGAGAATTGTTATCAACACTTAAACCTCCCAAATGGTGTTATTTCTCAGAGAATTGGGCCAGAACTGAGCCATTCCCATGTGCCTGCAGTGCTTTGGGGAGGGGCAAGATGAGGTTCCACTTCTGTCTGGAAAAATTTGAAGATAATAAAAAGTCATTTCCCTTCTTTCTCTCTGACCCATAACCAAAGCAGCCATGTAGAACAACACAGAGTATTTAGGGGAGGCCTGATTGACTTGGGAAGAAACCCCAAACCCTAAAGAAACAAAACCACCCCAAATTTCAAGCTGAAAACACTCTACTGCCTTAAGGGGAGCATATGGGAATACAGCTAGGAAGCGGGACTGAAAGCACTGCTCAGCTTGTAATTGACATAGATGTGTTAACCCTGTGTCCTAGGGTGACTTTATGATGCTTGTATCCCCATTCGTTTGTTTAGCCCAAAAAACTGTTTTGCACCTTTAAGACTGGTTCTGAGAGCGAAGGGAGGGGGAAAGAAGAAGCTCACAGTTTGTTTTCAGAAACTGCACTCATTCCTCCACATTCCGGTTCCTGGACTGCATTGTCTGCAGACAGACAGCGGGACAGAGCTCTCCTTTGTTGCTTTTAGTTAGTTTCTAGCTAGCTAAGGCAGAAAAGTTCCCAGGATTGTGGTTTCTCTTTTTCTTAGAACTGTTTAAACCTGCTCTGGACTAAACAACCAGAAGACCACTGCCAGAAGACCACTGGCAGCTCACACCTGTGGCCCACTGGGCCAGGTTGGGGCCAAAGCATTTCCAGCACCAAAAAGACTGATAAGAGACTGAATAAGCCAAGTTACAGCCCATAAAAGAGACTTTCTGAGTTTTAGAGTGGCAAGAGGTTTTGTTGTTTAATATTGTTAATTTTTTGTGCTAGTGAATGCTTTGCCTGTTAAATAAACAAATTTTTCCACTTTTCTCAAAAAAAAAATTTTCTTTTAAAAGCTGCATAAATAATTTTTATGGTCATGATGCAAGAGCGAGAGCTGTCCATTTATGGATGTTTCTGGTTTATTTAAATCTGTGACATGTTTAGGGAAAACAAAACCAGGTATCATAATCTCTCTCTCCTCTGGTAATCCAAATATGAAAGCAAGTAATATCCAGCTCTTCAGCATCTTCAAAAACACACCTGAACTTCTTATCCACAACATGAACAAACCTCAGAATAACAACCAGTTTTCCTAATTAGTTTCTAATATTTTACCCAAGTTGTTTAACTGAGTCTCAATAAATGTCATATTTTATATGTGGTCTGTTCATAAGATATGCATCAAGTTTCAGAATAGATAATTTCCTGGCCCCCCTCCCTCTCTGCTTCATATGCTAATCATCTTATCAGTCCTTTGCAACTGCACAGTTGTCTCTGGTGGTTGCAGTTGTCTCTGGTGGTCATCTTGGGGGTCGTAGAGAATGAAGTGAAGTTGTCTTCCTCAGGGTTAATTTTTTGACCCTGCTGCTTTGTGCGTGCTTACTGATCTTTTGGTCACTGTCCAAGCCAGGAGTCCAGATTCATCTGGTTTCAGGAGCCCAAGGAGCCTCCTTATCTCAGTATCCTTGTATACTGTATCCTGTTCTTGACAAATGTTATGAATAAGTTTTCCACAAGCCAATTAACAATTAACAAAATTTTGATTTATTATCAATCGCTTACAAATCAGATAGCCGACTGACCGAGAGGCAGCCTCAAACCCGGGGTTGAGGCTGGGTGAATGAAAAAGCCTGGTCTCTATCGCACCAAGCTAACCCCGTTCACAAATGTGATATGTTGGAGTAGAGTTTTATACTCTGTTTTAGTCCTCAGGCTCAGTTCTTTGCCCTTCTACAGTGTCCTCCATATTTATGTAGGTTTCTTCTAGCTTTTTTTCATAGTCATATTGGACTCTTTTCAGTGTTCCTCTTGGCGAAAAGCTTCTTCCGAGAAGCAAAGGGTGGTATCTTCCAAGTTACGGGAACCTGGCATTGAGCTTGGTCATCTGCAGGATACATCTTAATTGCCCATCTGTACCAGGTGTTCCCTGGGCAGATCGGCAGATTGGCGGTGATGGGCGTTCTCCTGTGTCGAGCTGACTTCTTGTTAAAATATTAATGTGTGTCCTTCCACCCATTTCACCGGTTTCTGTTACACTATATTCTAGTCTGGCCCCGAGTGTTCAAATGTTAATAACACCTCCTCCACCCACAGCTGCTCCTTTGTATGAGCTGCAGCAGCCTGATAACATGTTAATTTGTCCTCCTAGCTGCAGGCTTCTGGCGACAATGGGCTGAAACCCTGCCATCTGTTTGGATGCAGACACTTGGAATTCCTTTCCCTGTGGTTCACCTTACCCAGTGCAGTTGCTTACTATTTCTAATATATATAAAACAATATTTATTCCAGCATGAATTATCAATTACTTATGACAACAAACATCCTTCCCCTTATCAGGCATCCTTGCATTCTTTCTTGCTCTTTTGCAGGTATTCCTTTCCTTTCTCACACAACTAAGAATGCAGCAAATATTAAGCAATGTCCAATAATTTATGTGCCTATTCTTAATCAATATCTTCTAATTTCTGTGATTAATTTCAATAGTGCCCAGGATTCATCTTGTAAGTCAGCTCTGGCTGAGGCCTGCTGCTCAGGCCTTAGCATAACAATCCTGTTAGCCCTTTCTGAAGGGAATTTGATCTAATCCTGCTGGTTTTTCCTGCAGCAAAGAGTGCTCCCATATTCCCTGTCGCCAGAGAATATCTGGCAAGCAACCAAAGGAGAGAAAGTGAAATGATGTTTGCAACAGGCACAGGTGTGTCTGTGCTGGCCACATACAGAGTGTTCTTAGAATTGTGGAATCATTCAGGTTAGTGAAGCCCTCTGCGATCACAGTGCCCAGCCATCCTCCCAGCGCTGCTGAGGCCAGCACGGTCCCATGTTCCCATATGCCACATTCACAAAGCTTTAAATCCCTCCAGGGATGGGGACTCCACCACTGCCCTGGGAAGCCTGTGCCAGGGATGGACAATATTACCCTAAAAGATTTCCCAGTATCCAGCCTAAACCTCCCCTGGGATCACATGAGGTCATTACCTCTTACCCATTTAAAATAGTTTTAATCATTCCGTTCTCTTTTCATCACCTCGTGTTGCATTTTTTCCATCTATTTTTATCTCTCCCAGGAATGTGAGTTTTTTATTGCAGTGTTTTCGCAAAGTTCCTGCCTAACTGAGGAGGAGCCTCAAGGAGGCTGTGGGGTGTCCCGCAGCCCTGGACCTCTCCCGCCCATCTCACCCCGGCCCAGCCCGGACGCTCCTGCTGCCGCCTCATGTGACCCAGCTCGCCCGCGTGCACACAGCCCCCGCCCACTCTCGGGAGCCTGCGCGTGTGCGCAGGCAAGGCGAGAGCGCAAAGAGCGCCGGGAACGAGATGGTGCTTCCGTCCTTCCTTCCCTCCTTCCCCCCTGTGGCTCCTTCGGTACTGACCAGGCATCCCAGGGAATGCTCACAGCCCCAAGGCTGCCACAGCTCCATGAGCCATTGGACAGCATTCCCATGAATGCCCAGACTCCCATTGTTGGGCTGTCTGTTCAGGGCCAGGGGCTGCACTCCATGATTCCTCTGGCTCTCCCTCCTAGCTCAGCCCCTTCTGCAATTCTCACCCTTTGGCTCAGCCTTTGTGTCCCCACGAGGCACTGCTTAAGCTCATGGGGGCAGGGCAGGAGCGGGGCAGCCTCAGTGTTCCCTTGCCTGTGACACCACAGCTGTGACAGCCCCAATGTCCCCCTCTCTGTGACAACACAGCTGTGGCAGCCCCAACCTTCCATCCCTGGAGATGCTCCAAGGGAAGCGTCCAGAGCTGTGGCTGGTCAATGGACCTGACCGGCCACTGACCACCCTGGCCAGGGCTGGTGTGGATTCCTCTGCACACAGCTTGGGGAAGGTCCCACTGGCCACACTGCTACAGGCAAGTGTCACATACAGTTACAGAGCTCTGCCCAGAGCTGACAGGGAAAGTTCATTAAAAAGAAAAAAAAACACCAAGAAAAAGACAACTCCACCCCCAGCAGAGCTGCTCCCTCCTTCCCTTGTTTCACCTGCACACACAGAGGATCTGAGATCGCGAGCAATGAACATTCCTTAGGCATATCTGCAGCAGAAGCAGCTTGCAGACAGCCTTGCAGCAGGACTCTTTTCATCCCAGTGAAAAAGGCCCCTTGGCAGGCAGCTCAAGGGCCCTTGGAAAGGGCAAGGGCCAGAGCCTCAGCCCACAGGGGAGAAAAAGGCTCTGAACCTGCCCACCCCTGGCACGTAGACCCAGTTCCCAGGCTGCTTCACACACGATTCTTCCAGAGGACTGTGCAAAGCTGAGAGTCAGTTCTGGTTTCTTCATGTTCCGTGTCCTAAAGCTGCCTAGGAGAAGACATTTAGGGTCAGCTCCTGCGCCCCAATCCCTTCTGGCCCAGGGCACAGCACTGGGAAGGTCTTTGCATGCTGAGGCTTGGCTGCATCCAAGGAAAGCTCCTGCCTCAGGGTCACCTTTGCTGCTCAGCCAGAGCCCTGAGTTCCCCAGAAGCAGGAAATTGCCGCATCTGGGCTGTACTGATGCTGGCAAATGCTAGGTCTGGGTGGTGCAGGCGCTGGCAATTTGCCGGATCTGGAGTCCTGGCACCAGCAAATAACCAGATCTGGGCAGTGTCTGTGCCGGCACCAGGAAATTGCTGGATTTTGGCTTTCTGCGCTGGCAAATTGCTGCACGTGGGCTGTGCCAGAATAGGGAAATTTCCAGATCTGGGCATTGGCAGTGCCAGCAAACACCAAATTTAAGCTCCAGATGCTTGCAATTACCCGATCCCTCCCTCCCTCCACGAGGTGCCCTCACCCTCCTAAAATCCCTGCCACTTTACCGCAGCTCTCCACACCTTGGCGCCTTTACCTCATCCTTCCCAATTTCCCCGTAACCTCCCACAAGACACTTCCTGGCCCCAAGCAGCACAAGACTCACAGTAAGTACCATTATTAAAGTAACCCCAAAAACATACAGTTAGGGTGTGGTAGCTCTGAATCCATGTGACTGCCTTCCAGAGGGAGTTAAAGATCCATTAATTCCTCACCTTATTAACCCATAAAACAAACTGGATAACAGCCACAGTAGCCTTAGTTATAGGACCCATGCTTAGATAAGGGCCTGCAAATCGGACAAATACAGCCACGATCACATGCCCCCCAAACCAGGGTAAGCTAGACCACATGGTGTTGCTTAACAAGCTTTCTATATCAGCACACAAAAATTAGATTAATCAAGAACTGTTATTCCCTTTTTCTCTCGATGCCCTCAAGCCACATGTTGGACAGANAGGAATGCTTGGCTCCTCCCTCTGGGCAGAGCTTCTCACAAAAATGATGTAATTTTATCAGTCATACAGTGGCACTCAATGGCCCATTAACAGAAGGTATCTCCCCAGAGGGAGGATGTGTTGTGGAAGAGATAAAGAAAACTGCCCAATTAACAGAACATAACTGCTCCACAGACAGGATTAAAATACACACATCCATTTCCAGCCTAAGATAGAATGTCAACTCTATATTCATTTCCCAGATGGGGACTTGGGGAAAAAAGGTAAACTCCCCATATATTGAGTGATTTGAGAACTTTTTTTAAAACAATTAAAAAAAAAAAAAAAAAAGAAGAAGAAAAAATAGTCAAAGATTTGTGGTGGAATGATTGTTAGACAAGGATGCACAGCGGTGCAGCACTAATAACTAAAAATTGTTCTAGGGTGGTCGTACAAATAGATCTAGAAAAAGAAACAATCTTTCAAAAGACATCTATACCACTCTGTAAGTGCACCCAGATAAAGACAATAGCTGTATTTTAAGCACAGTTATTGATTTTAGAAAGTTCAGTAGGAATTTCTTACACATGTGCTTATTTAAAACCTGCTTGCACACCTTGTTGTGGAGCTTGTTTACAACATGCCTTCTCTAGGCTTATCTGATGATTTATTCACTCTTTATTGCTTAGCCTTGTTATAAATACATTTTATAATA
>VZRH01003980.1:1813966-1885379 GCA_013397555.1 Urocynchramus pylzowi | reverse complement strand
TTTTTTTTTTTTTTTTTTTTTTTTTTTTTTTTGTTTTTTTTTTTTTTTTTTTTTTTTTTTTTTTTTTTTTTTTTTTTGGGTAAATTGATTTTAAAGCCTTAAGTCCCATGTGAGGTGATGAGTGTGGTGTTGCTCTGGATGCCAGCATTACTTCCATGTCAGAGATAAGAGAGTGCTGAAGTAGAATCATGAATGTTTTCATGGAATTTCTTGCAGGCCTGGAGGCAGCTGGGTATGGAAGGAGGAGGCATGTGATTGCCATAAAATTAATAAGTGGGCAGTGGGAGTGGGTATTTTGGGTTGATAAGGAGGGAGTCTGGCCTGGTTGTGAGCCAGTGATGATTGGTGAGGAAAGGAAGCGGTGAGACGTTTTGAAAACAAGGGCTAGTTGCTAATGATGGATGGGAAGAGGAAAGAGACAAGGATTTTGTGGGAGTGGATGACAAGCGGTTTGTCATAATTTATGTGTCAGGAGTCCTGTGCCATCAGAGCATTTCTAATAGAAAAATGGAGTGAAATCTTTAAATGGCTGTGGCATATGTAATAAATATCTCAGACATCGGTACCATAGGATTCTTTTTGGTGTGTGATAAAATTGTGATGTTTAATGCTGTGAAAAGAAAGAAAGTTAACTTTTGCTTTGCACATTTTGTGTTAAATTACTCCTCGAATCAGTGCAACCTTCAGTTGAGGATACAACTTATTAAACTTATTATCTTCTGTTTCTCTTTGCAACACTGTTCAAGGCAACAGTTAATTTAGGTAAGTGACTCAGGAGTTGCACATGTTTTCAGATTTTCTCAGAGGTGAAACTTTGTGTGGCTGCTCATTTAATTATCTTTTAGAATTTGAAAATTGTTTTTTGATTGGTACCAGTATTGATCTGTGCTTATCCTCTAAAATTATTGAAATTTGTGGTGGCTCCAGAGTATATACCTGGTACCCTGGATTATGCAGCAAACACTGAGGTGTTTTTAAGCAAATTGATGCTTTTGGTGCGGGCTGGTGTGCTGCCATGCCAGGTATTAAATTAGGCCTGTAAGCTACTTTGTATAATTGTGCTACTGTACTTCATCTGTCAATTATTGCTTTTCTTCTGGGCTTAAGTATGATGTGGATTCAGTTCTGCTGGTGCTGACCTGAGCTGGTGGTAGCTCAGGGGGCTTTTCATTGGGCTCTCCTGGGGGTGTGTGTGAACATGCTCTCAGTTGTGCTTTGTAGAGTGGCTGTTGTTTCAAGGCTTTGGGCCTCAAGTGTTGAAAGAGATGCCCTCTTGCCCTTACAAGAGATGCTTTGCCTTTTTGTTAAAAAGATGGATAAGATAGCACTCTTTTCATCATCTATCTCTGGGGCTTAATTTTGCCATATTCAAAGTTTTATGATACCATGTAGCCAGTAGGTTTATTTATTCAAGCTCTTGGACTGGACTTCTGAATCTTGTGTAGGCATGGCTCCTCACTGAAAATCAGACACTGGAAAGAAGGGTGGTTCAGGTTCTCAGGTTCACAACTACATGTTTTTAGTGCCTGATTTTTTTTTTTTTTTTTTTTTGTAATGGAAATTGCACTTGATAAAGAAGGAATGAATTATGAAGGAATAAATTAATTTTAATGAAATTAAAAGAAATTTAATTCTAAACCTACAAGCTTGTTCTTTATCACGCAGTTGCCTCTCAGCTGCAGAATTTGTATACATTATTTTTACAGCATTGTCTATGCATTATATGGCTTTACAGCTTTCCTTTTTCATGCAGCTAAAATCTGTGTCCGAGATCATGGCAGCATTTGATATAGATCCCCTGCAGGAATTCCAGTGCTTGGGCAGTGTAGGAAGGGGTCTATAGCCTGGTGTGTGTTCCTGACGGCAGTTCACCTAGTTATAGGACTGAAAAGGAAGTTTTAAAGGCAGCTGTAAGAGAAATTGCTCCCTCTTCCCAAAGAAACAAATGAACAATTTGCTTAATGTCCACTGAGATTGGTCTTGGACCACATAATGCATCTAGGTGGAAGATTCTTTTGATGCTAGTTTATTTTAAATGCCTTATTTAATACAACTCATAATTAGCACCTTCCTTGTATTCATTGTTGTGTGTAGTAGCTCAAAATTAATACCTGAAATATTTTCGTCAGTCAATTTGGGTTATCCAGAGCACTTTTTTTTTCTTGTTTAGCCACCAATTTGAGCTGTTGTGTCGAAATCCAGTCATCCAGGTCAATTTTTCATGGAGCCACATAATAGCTGCTGTTGACTTCCGTGGTGATACTGATAGCTAGAGTTTTTGGAAAAGCAAATCAGACACCAGAGTACCTATGTGTGTATACACATACATTATGTGTTTATATTTTGGATATAAACATATATAAGTGCATAACATGTAGTCCAGAACAAAAGGTGGGCCTGAGGCAGCTTTATGAAAAAGAAAAATGATTTTTTTTCCTCTCTGTTTGGAGCAGTGTTTTGTTCTTTCTCAGACCTTGCTTCTTGTTGTCTTTTGTTGGTGATCTTCAATGCTGTCTTCCCTCCTTGGTTTGGATTTTTGGGTACTCAAAATGAAACGTGTCCAATTTCAATTCAACAGTTTGTTTATTAAAATACATCCATCCTGTGTGCATATTCTCATGAGTTAAAAAAACATATAATGGAAAAGTGCCAGTAGAAAGAATTCACTGTAATGAGCTGTAAAACTCCTCCAGGCATACTGCTCACTCCTCCCCTTCACCCTTCCAAAAGGCACCACTGAAGATCAGCAAGGCATAGCTGAAATGTACCTTTGACAAGAACTTAAAAAAATTAGTTTCTTCCACTGATAATCAATATAGATTAATTTTTGGTGTATGTACTATGTGTATATATATATATGTTCCCACTATGTGTGTTGGTTTTTGTGGAATTCATTGCTTCAAAATTATACACAGTGTAATACTTTAAATGGCTAGAGGTGACTATTTTTATTTTTTTTTAACATCCTCAGTAGCAATTGTTTTGAGTGCAATCAAAACTATGGATGGAATGCTACTTGTGGACTTCACGCAGGGTAGGTGTATTAGTGGACCTGTATTTGAGACAAGTGAAAGGATGTTTGTGAAGGAAGACCAGAACCATTTCCAGATTGATTTCTTTGCATTTGCAAATGTAAAGAAATCAATCTGTCACTTTGACCTTGGATTGTGTGTTGCAGTTGAAATAGGTTTTTTCCCCTGAACTCTGTTGCAAAAGGCAGTAAGTTAAGATATGACAGATCAGAGAGAATAAGACAGTAAAGAGGCAGAATAAGAATTCATTCTTTTGTTGAGATTGTTGCTCAGGGTTATGCATCTTGAGCATTTCCTTATAGTGTTGGTGAAGTTCTGTGAAGCATAGTTGGGCTGTCTGATGATTTTTTAGGAGAGAATATTGTAGATGTTGAAAAATGTAATTATTAAAAATAAGGATTTGCGCACCTGCTGCAGTGTGGTAGATTGTTTCTAAAAATGAAGTGGCAGGGAGCTCTCTGGTTTGTTGCTCTGCTGTATCAGAAATGATGTATCCGAGTGATGGGTGCTGGATTAAAGCAGTGTATATTTTAGGCTTCTGGTTGCTTAGTGTGAACAGTGCTGTGCAAACACCCCAGGAGCTGCCAGGAGCCGTTTTGCATCTAACACATTCCCGTGTGGTTTTCTGCCCTGTGCAGTGGTTTATGTCCATGATTTGTGTAAGAGGAGCAGGGTGTCTTTATTCTTAATTTTTTTTCTGAATGCTCTCAGGCTGAAGAGAGAGATGAAGAAGATCTGGTTATTTCAGGTCAGTGCCTGGATTAACTTCTTGGCAAAAACTTGTTAATGGATCATGTACTGCCATCACTGCAAAACACAGTAAGTCAGACAAGGTATCTCCAGCCCTGTTTAGGTAAGATCAATTTCTTCTATGAAAAACAAAAAGTAGAATCTCTGGGAGAGGCAGGGGTTGAATATAATATAATAACCACTTGCCAGAGAGATACTTGATAATAGTTAGATTCTGAGGGAGTTACAATCACTTAGTGTATCTCTAAAGAGAGCCAGGGTACGCTCACTGGAAGGATATTGGTCTATCTGCTGGACAACATATATGTTTTTGGTGAAATTTTTGCTAATATACCTATTGTAAAAATAAGTGTTAAAATGTGAGTGATACAGACTCTAAAGAATATTGCCAAAACCAGTTGATGCCTGCATTTGGGTACAGGGCCATACTTGCTCTATAGAGGAGCTGTTGAAATCTATAGGCATTACAGGATGAAGGGGAATAAACAATTCATTAAACATTAAATAGAGTATTTAATGTCTCTTATAGTTTTTGTAAGGTTCTTGTTTTGTCTTGGCTCTTTAGTTCTTGGATATAGAATTGCTATGCTATCTGCACATGCCTTATTATTTTATGTTAAAATAAGTACAAATTGTATTTTTTTTAAAAAAAGCAGCATAATAATTCTGAACCAGTTAATTTTAAAAGGAAGGCTCATACTTCAAGGGCCATCATCTTTTGTTTGTGGAAAATTATCAGTAAAGAAGTCCTCTGTATCTTTAACTGAAATGGTTTCTAATTTATGCTTGATTCTTCTGCTAGGTTAATGTTAATTAGTTTAACATATCAGTCATAAAAGATGTCATAGTTGAGTCATTGTGTAGGTAACAAATCTTGCACTGGCTAGCAATGAAGAAATATTACCTCTATTAAAACCCACACTTAAACCGTGGAGTCAGTAAGGGCTCATGACATTTTGCAGTTATCTAGCTTAATGCATTTTAATGCCTTCAGTGGTGTGAGGTTTTTCCTTGGGAGGCTGTGTGGGGGATAAGCAAGTGAGGCAGAGCCTTCAAATTATGCAGTCAGTATAAAGTGTAGCCTGTGCCAAGTGAGAAACCCAGCAGAAATGCTGGCTCGGGCTGGGGCTGGGGCTTGGGCTTGGATACTTTTATAACGATTTAACCTTAAAAACCCCCAAAACTGTCCAGTGTTGGGTTACCCAATGAAAACGCATAAGCAGTGGTAAAAAGCTCAAATCTGCTTATCTTTAGTGCCCAAGTAATGAGATATTAACAACATAGCTAAGTATGCAGGCTTGTAATTAGCTAAGTAGTTTCATCCATTTCTGCCCAGAGAGAAGCATTAGAACTAGGCCTGCAGTGGAAAGCAAATTTCAGTTGTGATTGTGGAGTGGTAAGTGTGACTCTGTAATACTTTATTTCAAAATAATCCCTCATTCTCTTGGAGGAGGTGATACTGTGGTGCTGCCAACACAGCAGTGAGCTTGCACTGAGTCCTATCATCCTGCTCAGCTGGTACAGGTATTCCAGGGCATGGTATGGGCAAAGCAGAGTAGTCTGATCAAACCTCTAGCCAAAAACTGCTGCCCACATCTCTTTGTTTGTTTAAACCATCAGCATCTGGATGGCAACCAGCGACTGAGTAAGTGTTTGAAGATGCTGTTCCTTCCTCTGCCTGAGGAAGCCTGGGTGAAGAGAAGGTGTTGGATCTTGAAGGTTGGTGGAGTTTCACTTGAACAGCACAGGAGGGCATAGGCAAGAGTTTTGCATCCAAAACATTAAAGTAAAGAAGTTTAAACCTTCTCCCATTGCTAAGGGTTGTAAGCACCTTCATGGCACAGGAGCAAGGCCAATCACTCCAGTATGTGGCAGGGAATGTCTGAAACTTTGGAGTGCAGCTCCAAATTAGTGAACCAGATGTATTTTCTTGCATTTGTTTCCCTGTGCAGCAGATTACTGTAGCTTTGTGGCCAAGTAGACTTTGTGAGGTTGATCAGAGAAAAGAGGGTTACCTCTATTCACGAACGTAAACAGCCAACATGTTCTAGCATCTCACAGTCTGAACATCAAAATAAATTAGGTTTTTTCTTCAATATTTTTAAGTATCCTGCTAAATTCAGTGTTTCAGATCTGAGGAATGGCAGCTTTGCAGCTGGTGGAGCTGGCGGAAGAGCAGGAGTGTTCTTCTGCCTCCTTTCAAATCATGTGTGTTTGAGCTCCTTCGGACTACTTGTACTTCTGTACCCCAGTAGAAGGCCAGTCTGGTGAATATTCATAGTGTGAGGATTCAATGAAATTCTGTTAATAAAAATATGCAGTTCTTTGACATCCTGCTTTGCAGCTCTTAACAGTGGTGTATTTGCTGAGTGTCTCAGCATAGTTGGGTGAAGACATAGGACAAGTATCCCTTTGAAGTGACTGCAGTCATCAGTATGTCACCCTGACCTCTTAATGAGTTCATCACTGTTGTGTATGCAACTTTGAACATTAGGTTTTCTCTTGCTAAAGGAGACCTCTTTCTCTGAGCAGATCTTAAGGTGATGTTTTCCTGAGACAGTTCTATTTTAGCTTCTTTAGCCATTTGCTTATTCATTTGTTTGCAATTATAAATTCTGGTTACCATGAGACTTGAAAAATTGCAGCAAACAAGCGACTTCTTTCTGAATTTGCTTCTCACCTTGGATTTGCATTAAGCTTTCAGTCTTCCTTTAATTTTAACCATGAAAACTGAATAGATTACAGTAATTTTATTAACATCAAAAGGCTTCAAATTGTTCACATGTAGCTCTTAAAATTTATAAAGCAGCAGTTTAAGACTTTGAAATTCTTAACAGATGCTCAGCTATGTTCTCAGTATTTGAGCTTAAAGCAGAAAGAATTTAACTCAATTATAATAATGTAAACCTTTCCACTTTGCTTTGCATAATTAAATATTTTCATTTACATAGCACAGAAGTTTAACATTCTAAACAGGGTAGATAAGCAGAAGAAAAAGGCAGACAAAGATGCATCTTTAATGCATGCAGAGTAGTAGTGCATATGCTGGTAATCTTACTGTGCTTATTAATAATAACAACTTTAACTAGAAATCCGTATGCAAATTCCTGTGAATATGGATTCTATTTAATATGTTGATTTTTTTTTTTTTTAAATTGTGTGCATCTCTGGAAGTGTGCAGAAAAGGTATGTTAAAACTGGAACAGGAATGCAGGAACCTTGCTATCTTCTACTTCTTGATCTAAAATATTAATTAGGGGAGCAGGTCTGAGGAAAATTAAGGTATCTGGCCAATTTTTGTGGATGCAGGAAATGACTTAACTGTGCCTCTGTGGAAGTCTGTCATCCAACTGGTGTAGCAAAAACTACACTAGAGGAGGTTATTACTACCACTTTGGATAATGCCGTGTCTCAGATTCACCAGCCTGCTGTCAGAGCAGCTTCTCTGTGGTACAATAGGAAGCATTGTATGTTTTGGGGGCTATAAAATAGACCCAAGATGTGCAAATAAACACCTGCACTTTCCTAAATTACTGCTGTCTGTCAGGTCCAGGTCAGCAAGATGTATCAGGCTGAAAGAATGTTTGCTGGTTTTGAAGAAATTTAATGCAACTTCTGTTGGCTAGTTTAATGTCACATTTGAATCTTGTTGAAAGTGGGAGGATCACTGATGTTCCCCTATAATAAAATAAAATAGCTCTGATTCTTATGTTCCTGAATTTTCAAAGTGTATAATATATTACAGATTATATCACATAACATATGGAAAAATATAGACGTGTTAAATAAGAGAAAAAAAAACTTTTTTTTTTTTTTTTTTTTTTTTTTTTTTTTTTTTNTAATTTTTTTTTTTTTTTTTTTTGTAATGCCTTTTGTTTGCTCTGGTTGAATGCCTTACATCAGAGGAGTTTGGAGGTTTGCCTTTGTTTTATATTTATTACATGGTTCAAAGCTCAAAATTTAAGTGCTAATATATAGGACACATACAATAATTCTATATATTACAATTAAGAGAAGATGGATTTTTAGAAAAGCTAAATGTTAATGAAACATTAACAAAAGCTAAATGTTAATGAAACATTATTTCCCATGTGTTGATTTTAGGGCATATATCAAACCACTAAAAGAAAGTGGAAACCCAAGCAAGAGGGATATACAAATATACATCTGTGTACATATTTGTGTGTACATGTGTTGCAGTGAGTGGGGGCAGGGGAACTTAAAATAAGTTTGTGTGTTTTCCTTTGATATTTTATTTACATTTTCTCTAGGGATCTTTAGGTAGTGAGCTTTGGAGAATTGTTTCAGTGGCACTTATGTTTCTGGGGATTTCTGTCAATTGCCTAGGTTTCTTCCATTTGCACATAGATTTTTCTAGTGCACTATAAAACCTTTTGTCATATTTTTTGCTTGTTTGATGGGAATGGAGATAAGAGAGCAGAATGTAAGGGAAAATGAGAATTTGATTTCCAATGAAGCAAAATTTCATGTCCTAAAGTTGCTTCTGACAGCCAATCTTTTAATACAGTCTCACTGGCTGTTTGCTAACTGCAAATCCAGCAGTGTAGGTTACTTGCTTAAAGAACAAGTGAAGCTACAAGAATCTCATTAACTTTGATTTTCATGTTATCCCAAAAACTTGTAGCAATAAATGTGCTCTTGTTTTCTCTTGCCTCTGATCATTGGGGAGTGCTTAGATGTACTAAAAATTTTTTGGCACCTTTGAGCACCCTAAAAATAATTTTATTGGTAAGATTTTATTGGTGGAAAGGCAACTGGAGGCTGAGTATGGAGTTCTTAGTTTTTCATTATTGCACATTTGGCTTTAGCTATTGATGATATCACCAGTCTTTTCCATGCTTGCTTCATTACACTTGTGCTGCTTTTCTGAAGGGTTATGAAAAGTTCTCATTTTGAGGTAGCTGCTTAGCTCAGGATATGGTAGTATTCTCTAGATTTTTGAGTTGTTTTGTTGTTTGGGAGAAAAAAATGGGTTTGTTTTGGTTTACATTGTATACATGTAGTAATGTATTGGAGAGGTGTCAGTATTGTAGTCAGTTTAGATAAGTGTTTTTTGTATATGAGGAGAACACACAGTTCTGTGTTTTTGGGTTCTCAGCTGTATGTGTTAGGTATGTTGCCTTCTAGCTGGTTTTCTGTTATGCTGTCTCTAGCTCTGTTTCTGCTCATTTGCACCTGGATTTTACGGTACTGGGGCATCTCCTGGGAGATACAGAATCATTTCAGTATGTGACATCAGGCACTTACCTAACTTCCTATGTGTATGAGGTAGGATTTGGATTCTTTTGGTAAAGAATCCTATGCAGGGAACTCTATGTAGAAGGCAGGAAAATACATTTCTTGGTTGTTGGATTTTGTCTTCAATTAGCTTATGCTGTGTGGCTTAATTTACTACAGAGGTAGTGTGTTTCTGCTTTACTAAGCCTGTCTCTCTCAAAGTAATTGTGTGCCCATTTCTTATTTAAAAGCTAAACAAAGAACCTGGCATTCGAAAAATAATAGTGGAATACTAGGCCTGGGGTTCTCTGGAGTGTAATCACTTATTTGTGTGGTAGTTGCAGTTTTCTTGTTTTTGTCCAAAGGTTTTGGGAGTGTCTGTGCACTTTCTGCTTCCCAAGTCATTAGTGATTTGTGGTTGATTTGGTCCTCGTTTAACTATTGCCTGTAATCTCTGGGGATTAGGATTCCTAGGTGTTTTAATACCTGTAACTGTCATTAGAAACAGCAGTGAGCAAGCAAGTCCTGATTTATGAGTACTCAATTAATCTTAATGCCTGGGATTTGTTCCAGTAAATTCACACATCTGGGTGAGTGCCCAAGGTTGTCAAAGAATTCTTAAAATTTCTATATTGACCTTTGATGACTGGAGAGTAGGACCAGGGTATCATGCACATAAAGCAGTTCTTCTGTGGGACCTATTTTTATAATCTTTCAGACCATGCCTCTGATTATGTTGAAAAGGGGCAGGGGGAGCAGATGTTCCTGCTCTGTTCTTGGTTTTGAGAAGTATTGGGGGTGGTGGGGTTTGGGTTCTTTTTATTTTTTTTGGAATGCAGTTTGAAAAACAGGCCCCTCCGCAGCAGTTTAATCCAATTGAGAGTTGGTCAGTGTATCTCATTTTCCTAAGGACTCTGATGGGATAATCCCAGGTAACCCCATCATAAGATGATCTCAGTATCTGGCAATACCCCTGATGAGTGCTGTGATACTGCAGGTTGCTTGATTAGTTGCTTGAGGTTATCTGAGACGAGTCTGTATGTAATAAATCTAACCCAATGTATTTTAATATTTTTGAGTGCAAACTTTTTCAGCTTGAAAAGTGGATGGTGGTAGGGGAGCTTTGGCTTGGAGTCTCTCTGTGATGGGTTTTAGGCTGCACACTGGAGGAGTGAAATATTACCACAGTAGAGGAAGGCCATTTTAGGAAATGGTTAAAGGTAGGCACATCAGTCCATGGGATCACGATCCTTGTGGTAAAGTTATGATTCAATTGATGTCACCTATTCCTGGCTGGATTTCAGTGGATGTATTTCTTCATGGCTGTGAAAAACAGGCATCCTCTCCCTGGGTGCATTGTGGGAGGGGTAAAAATATTTGCTCTGCTTACAGCATTGCCTTGGGCTTTCCTATATTACCTCTCTAGCTAGATCCTTTTATTCTCCGGACTGAGTGATGCTTCTGAAATGCAGGGCACTGAAATCCCAGGAAGGATCCTGCTTCCCTCTGCACCAGTTGTATCAATTGGAATGGGAATATCATGTAGGGGTTCTCTGTGTAGAGTATCTGAGCTGAGAATTTTACATCCCTCTCTGAGATTTTTCTTTTTTGCCTGTGTGGTGGGAATTAGATTTTTTTTCCCATCAGTTTGGATAATTTTGCTGTAAGAGGTAATACACAGGGGAGAACTGTCTATCACTTTTGTGTGGAAACTATTTAATCATTATATCAGGAGTTTTAGTTTCAGTTTGGGTACTTAGGTTAAGTTTCAACTTGTATGCTCTATGATCAGGATTTCTGAATGTTGTGTGTGCTATTTTTTGTTGTTTTGGGTTTTGTTGTTTAGTTGGTATGTGTGTGTGTTTGTCTGGTTGGACTTTTTTGGTTTTTTTTGGTTAAAATTAATTAGATAATTTTTGTCCCCCCCATTCCTTTCCTTTTGTAATATCACTGTTGAAATTGGAGTCCTTAAAGGTCTCTTGTTTGCTGTGAATGAAATCCACAAATTTAGTCTGTAGGAGAGGCAAGCTATCAATTTCTTACTAGCTTTCCCTGTCCTTTGTGAGGGGGAGTTTCAGTGAGCGGCTGCATTGGCTTGGCCCTGCATTGTCTACTTGACTATAATTTTTGCCTTGTTATTTGTAACTACAGCTAATCTGAAGATGTGAATATGAAAATTATGTTTTGCCCACCTATAAAAGGAAAGATTTTGCAATATTGGTAAGGAGAGGGAAGAAGTCAGAAGTGGGAATAGGGATACTTAGTCAAAGTTTTGTCTCTTGGGTGGAAAAAGCTGCAACAAATGCATCAGAACTTTTTATGTGGTGCATTCAAATGCACGAGTGTGCACAAAAACAATGACTGTAATTGGTAGCTCAGAGGCTTTATTGTAGTGGGTATAAGTGGTTTGATTCAAGGCTGTTATGCTCAAGATCCTCACTGAGCTGTTGTGGGCACTTCAGGAGGAGTGTTGGAACAGGAAGAGCTTGTATTAGTGCTTTCACATTTTCCAGTGATTTATGGTTTGTGAGTCTTGAGCTTGCCTGAGTGAAAGTGTCTTTGTAGTTATTAATAATTTCAGGATTTTTATTCCCGTCACTTTTGGAACCAGTCAGGTCTGGTAGTATTCACTGCACCCAGTGGTGCTGAATTCCACAATAGACTTCATGTGAAGAAATCTAATTTTGTTTGATTTGAACCTGCTATGAGCCGGTTCTTCCAGTGCCCCTCTGCTGTTGTAACAGTAAAAGGTAATTGTTTCCTGCTTGCAAAGATCTTGCAGAAGAAGAAATGAGCTTTATGTAGGGATACAGCTTAAATTTTTTTGTTGTTGTCATATTCCATATGCATTTCATAACAATGATAATTAATAACATTCTGTTATTTTGGACTGCTACAAAGAATTGAACTGTCTATTAAAATAATCTGTTATTGCCACAAAATTTTGTTTGTTACTGGTAGGACTCACGGCTGTCTATGTAAAGGGAATGCTAGGTGTGCCATGTCATCCTCTCACTCCACATTTGTGCTTTGTTGTTTTTAATTCAGTTTCACCCATAACTTAAGTGCTGTAGTCACTGCAGATGCTGATAACATTTTTCAGAGGTTAAAGAAACACTCATCAGAATAAAGCTGAAAAGCCGTAGCCCTTCTGGAGATGTCTCAGCTGACAGTGCAGACCAAAGAGGATCTGGAAGGGCTCATTCCTCTGGGAGTCAGACAGCAAGTACACGAATCTGCTGAGTAGAAGTAGTCTGTCCTCATCCTTGGCTAAAAATGTTTTTTTATTTTTGTATCGAGTATAACTAAATAAAAAGGATTATTTTTTACTGCTTAGAAATATTGGTGGAACAAAGGATTTTAAACAAATCATCTTATTGTTGAGTCATTACTATTTTGACAAGTATTTGTAGCAGAAAATTGGTGTGTGGTTTTTTGCATGTTTTCTGCTGCTTTTTTTTTTTTTTAATTATTTCTCTGACAGACGTATATTTTTGGCTCCGGAGAGTTTCACAGACAAAAATATAAAATAATTCTCCTGATGAAATCCACCTAAATTTTTCATCTAGATAAAACATCCTGAGGATAGAGAAGGAAAGCAACTAGATGTTTCAAGTGCATTTGGAAAGAGCTAGTGGTGCTGCCCTAAAACTATGCCAAAGTCAATTAAAATACCTTATTTCTTTGTTAGCTGAGCAAGATGTATAGCTACAGCACACTAAGATGGAGGCTGCTGTCATCATGCCTGGATACGAGCTCCACAGACAGGGAAGAGTTCAGGGATTAATGGGAACTGTGATGTAGCAGCTGAGAGGAGAGGCATTAGGAACAGGGAGCATTCCCATGCATATTATAGATATAGAAAGTATTTTTGTGTCAGCTTTCAGTGTATGGTTTATAAATTGTGTACAGACACAGGTGATATCTGATAGTTACAGATGTGTTTTCTATTGATTCCTGGGGGAAAAAAAAAGGTAAACATCAGTCAGCTTGTGTTCTACTTTGTTTAAAAGGAAAACTAAAAATTCCACTTTTGGTTTGGTTATATGTGGACTTCAACCACTAGAGCTGCTTCAGAGAGGTATAAGCAGACAGCCAGTGTAATCTACCCTTTATTACCAATTTATCTATCTCTATTCTGGGCAGTATTTTGATTAAAGACATTTGAATTGTGATTAAGATGTTAAACTTTTTGAAGAAGTGGTATGAAAATCACTTAGGATCAAAAAGGTAACAGGAAGATCTCTTCTGAACTGGTTTCAGAGGAATGGTGTGGCTAAAGAAGTTGTTAGTTCTTCTTGCATAACCCAGAACTAAAACATAAACCTTGTCAAAGAACCCATCTTGGTTGTATAGGGAAAAACTGAGCCCTGGGAGCAAAGCAGGCATGAGTTAGTTAAATTGCTGTTGCTAGAAGTGTTTTTCCCCTGTAGAGATGGTACAGCTGATTATAATGTGTGCAAATTGTCTTGTAAGTTCAGTGAACTTGAGTTTCAGGCACTGTGGATTTAAATTTATAATGTTTAGACTTCAGTAGATATGTCTAACAGGTTGGTGCATCTATGTAAAAATTAAGCAGTACCTTTTAAAAAGAATGTGGGATCAGATTGGTCTTGTATTAGCCATGTTAAATTATTGAACAGCATTGACAGGGCATGGGCCATTGCCTGCTGGCGCTCTCTTCAAGAAGTGGCAGAAGAAACTCTGTCTGCACAGTTAGAAACTGATCTCACCCACCAGAGGCTTGTAGATGTGTAAAGAGAAATGGAAGGCAAAACTGAAATCCTGTTCTTGGGTGTTTCCACTGCATTATGAAAATTATACTCTGCTTGGATATAAATGGAAACTGTGGTTTCCAAGATGCAACACAGGGGATCTTTTGTGACACTCTTGTTAATTGTGTGTGTCAGTTTAGGAAAAATTGGCATCATCTCTCCAAACCCTAAACAGCAGGAAAGAAAGAGCAATCAGTTATTTTGCCCATAGAGGCCTTAGGGAATAGCTATAACAAATTAGGAAAGAAAAAGAGAGTGCTGGTTGATTTCTGTTTTGCAGTACCAGTGATGGTGATTTCCTATAGGAGATGCAGGGGTCTGTTAATTGCACACTGCACCCCAAACCCAAACATTGGTTATCTGGTTATAAGTTCTAGAAGCTGTCTGTCAATGATGATGGTTGAGTGATGTGTGTTTGCCTTGAAAAAACTGATTCAGGGAGCTATACTGACTTTGGCATGAACTTCTCTGAATTAGTTATATTTTGCAGAGTTGAGATTAGTATGCCTGATGTTTACTTTCTTTCAAGCAGGTTTTTGAATGGCAAGCCCTTTGTGCTCTGTAGTGCAGCCTTTATTTCGAGTGAATGAGTTTGCAATGCCCCCACAGACATCAGCCTGCTATGCAAATTCCATGAGCCCAGCTTACTCGGTGTCAGCTGCAAAACTGTGCTCATTTTTAAATAAATGTGTTAAGTTCCAGGAATCATTTGCACAGGTATTTAGTTACCTCTCTATTGTGCTACTTCTTTTTCTTTTTTTCTTTTTTTTTTTTTTTGCCCCTCTCTGATGATTCCGAAATGGAAGAGCGAGTTCCAAGCGTGTGGCCCTTTTCCCATAGTGCTTGGCTCCAAGAGCAAATGGCATTCTCCAGGCTGTGTTGGGGGGCCTGCATGAGAGAGGTGGGTGCTTTCAAAATTCTTGTTAGGGAGAAGTGATGGATGGCTTTGTTGCAAGCTGCCCTCTCCCGTTCGGGGTGAGCCTGGGAAGGACAGGGCTTCTGAGAAGTTGTCAGCACTTGATAGCTGTGTGCTGGATCACTGGAGCAATGCTGAAAGGATGAAATGGGAATAATCCAGAGACCTGCCTGTTCAAACAGTACCTGCTAGCGTGCTGAAATGAAGGTAGGCCTAGCATGTGTGATGAATCATGTCTTGTCCATGGTATCAAATGGGAGTTGAATATTGCGTAGGTATCAGATTTATTAAGAGCTCTTTTCTTGTTCAGTGAATATTAAAGAATGATGCCTCTTGTGTTGAATAAAGGATATCTGTTGATAACAGTCTTTTTGAATCCAAAGATATCAGGACTGCATTTTGAAAGGTGGTGCTTCCTAAGAAACAGATCAGTTGAAATATTTTTTGTTTTTTTAATTTCTCTTCAATTAAGAAATGCAGAGATATAGTTGAGCATTTAAAAAAAATATATTTTTTGAGAGAATTATAATTAATTTCTCCATCCAATTAAAAAACTTTGTGTGAACATTTAAAAAAATAAAAAAAAAATTATGCACTTTTAATGGAGTTTAAATCAGAAGTTTATTTTTGATAGTTGTACCATACTGTGTGACTGGTGTGTTTAACACATGCATCAATGCAATATCCCCATAAGTGATCATACTTTCATCACTAACTCTGTCTTTTTGTATTCACACAGTGCTCAACTTTACAGTTAATGCTTAAATAATCTAGTAGGGTACTTTTGCTTGTCATTCCTTTCCCTTGTTCTAAGAAGAACAATATACTTTGCAAGCAAACCCATTTAAATTGAAATGAAACCTGTCCTCTGTTTCCAGCATTAGTCTGTATCTAGGTGGAACCTTTACATGTTGACATGTGTCTGAAATTAGAAATTTTGACACAGTGTAATTAAGTTTACATCTCTACAGCTGGATCTGGCACTTAAAACTGAGATCTTTCTTTGCTATGTATGAAGAATGAAATAAATCCTTTGGTATATCACTCAGGCAAAAAAATGTATTTCTGGAGAATTTAGAAATTTATTAATTGTCTTGAGGTAAAAATATGTAATTTTAAATAGAGGTCATTAAAGAAGATAGGTCAGACTTCTGGTTCCAAATGTTGTCTAACAAACTTATGTTGCTCAAAGTAAGAAACTGATTCTTAATGCAATGGTCTTAAGATTTTTTCCATTGCAACAATAAATTGTGATCTTGCACAGTAGAAAAAAATTCCTCTGTAGAAGGTGATAAAATGTTTTAGTTTAGCATTTGACGGAGGAATTAGTTCTTTTCTCAAAAACATCTGTCCTTTCATATGTTTTCCACATGCCACAGTAATCTTTGCTGTCACCTCCTGCTCTGCCATAAAAGGAGGAGCCTTTTTTATTTTTAGAAGTACGGTGTGATGCTTTGAGTTATGGTCCAACTGGAGGTTCTCCCACCTGCTTTTAAACCAGCTTAGGTTGGCACTGGTGAAGGAGAGGAGGCGCCAGGCTGCTGTGGGGAGCACTCAAGGGCTCTCCCCCTGGGGAGCATGGGAGTCCTTAAAGCTACTGCTGCCCTCCAGGCTGGCCTGTGCCAGGCTCTGCTCTGCTCTGGGGTGGGAGTGGGGCAGGGAGGAGTTGTCAGCTTTTTGTATGGTGTCTGAGCTGTCCTTGACAGCTGTGCTGTGTCCCACTGCACGTGACGAGCTTAGCGAGAGGCTCCTCTGGGGGAGAATAAAGATGGGCTACTGCCTGTGCGGACTGGAGAAGAGCAGATCCCAGTTCTACATCATCTGTTTCCCTGCTGAGACATGAGCTGTAGGACCTAGAAAACAAGTGTATTCTCATTTTGTTGATTTGGTGATTTTTACAAGTGCAGACCTTGAAATGCAAATCCTGCAGAGAGCACATGAAATCTTCCCTTGTTCCCTTCCAGCATGCTGGCCACAGGCCTTTGGAATTTGTTCTGTGATGGAGTTACTGGGAGCCTGGCTTTACCATGTCTGCAGACAAATAAAGACACAGATCATAGAATTGTCTGTAGTGAAAATGGTCTCAGTGGAGGATTGAGGTGCTATGAGTGAAGTCAAGATATGAAATGTGTTTGTGCTGTTATGGAGATATGGGTGGAGTAGCTTATCTATTCTGGCTTCACCTTGTGCAGCATGTAAATACAGCTACTCTGCTTTTGTTACTTACATTAGCTTTGTGTTTGAAGGGTTTTGGTTTGGCAGAGGAATGGCTGTGTTGTTTCAATTGCTGTGGCTTTAGGAAAATATTTCCATGTTCAAAAAGCAAAAAGTCTAAATTGTTATAAGGGTAGGAATAAATGTTAAGCAGAGAAACAGGATGAGGAATTGTTGGTTCCGAGGTTTGGGTGATTTTTGTACAAAATGTTTGGGTAGGCTTTATTTCTTCCTGTTCCTTTTAAATACCCAAATGCACTAATAAAATCACAACAGCTGACTCTGTGAACAAGGAAATAAATGCTGTAAAATCAATACTTACACTTTTATTTAGAGATAAAAGCAAAATTTCTTATTTGAAAAGGCCTCTTCCTGAAAGATTCAAGTTGATAGAAATATTTTTATTTTGAAAAAAGCACATAACAGTTCAATGTTTTCTTGAAATAATGTAGAGCTTAAAAATGACTGGAGAGTGAAGCATGAGTTTATTTAGGTTTGAAGAAATTACTGTAAGTTAAAAAATAAATTCAAATTTTCTGTTGAACTTGGAGAGAAAAATCAGCTTACTGAGTAGTGGGAGCCTGCTGGATTTATGCCTGAGATGTAAGCATTAGACAAAGCCAGCCTGTTCACATAGAGGAAATATTTTCTTTCCATTTAGTTCATCAGAGTAGCTATTCCTTTCAAAATTAAGAGAAAATTGGAAGAGAAGGCAGAAGATCTTGACTTCCATCTTCTGGCATAAGACAGCAGCAGGTGTAGTAGGTGAGGATGTACTAATTCTAAACATTGCTGTGCATGGTCACCAACAGAGTCAATCACATTGATTAAATATATAAATAGAATGTATGGCAAAAATGCTAGAGCTAATGTAAGGATAATAGTTATTTTCAAATGAAAAGGTCTTGAAGATTAATAACACAGGATTTTTTTTCTTAAGAAAATAAGTGAGCATAAATAAAAAGCAAGCTTGAATTTATTTTTTTTTTTTACATTGACACAAAAGGTTGTTTAAACTGTTGTTTTTAAGTTCCTTCATTTAAATAATGCAATGAAAGTAAGAGTCTGTGAAGGGTATTTACTTTTTACTTATTTTATTAGTATTAGAAAATAAACATGTTAGGCCGTAGATAAGCACTGTTTCTTCCACTGTCTTCAGCTGCATTTTATCACCTGTCCCTTGAAGTTAGAAACCTGTTTCAGTGGGTCCAGGAATGAACATGGTATCTATATTTTGTAGTTTTTTGTGCAAGCTTGTGAACTTAGTGGCATTAATAATAGGGTAGGAGTAAGGGATCTGTACAAATATTTGAAGTTATAAACCTAATTTCTTTCTCTCTGGCTTATAAGTTTTCATCTGTGGCATAAATGCTTTCTGTGGGTGTATTTTTCCTTCAGTTCCACTTTGTCAATCAAAAGCTTTCTTTTTGCTTAGCAGTGTTTTATCTGATTTTCAAGTAATTATATGTCTTCTTTTGAATGACTCTTTAATTTTCCATAGCTCAAGAACAGAAACAGTAAGCAGAAGGCAACAGTCATAAGAAAACTTTTAGATTTTTTTTAAACAGAACATTTAAAAACTGGTTTCTCCCAGCAACACCTCTAGATAGTCTTTTTTTCTCCATCATCTCCTTTGTTCTCTTTCTTTTTCTTCAAAGTGCAAAAGGTGAAACAAAATCACATGCACACAGACACACTCTCCCCTTTTCTGATTCCAAACAAAAAGAGAACCTATACATCTTTATTTCGGAATCTATTGCCTTGCTGCATGCTGCTAGACCTGTCCATGAAGTTGAGGTAAGTGTAAAGAACCTACTTTTAACAAAATATTTATATGTGTGGTTACATTTAGTCCCACTAAGGCCAATACTGAGGTCTAGATTTTGTTCTGAATAAAAAGTACTTTACTGAGTTGGAGTATGGGATGTAAAATGTCTGGCTTTTGTCATGGATGATGCATGTGCACACTGTCTAGTACTTTACTGAGTTGGAGTATGGGATGTAAAGTGTCTGGCTTTTGTCATGGATGATGCATGTGTACTCTGTCTAGGAATTGTATTTCTGATGCTCTACTAATTGCAAATGTGATTCTCACAGTTTGGTGTATATTTAGCTATTCTGCACCTTCCAAAGAAGAAAATGAGAGTAATTTAAAAGAGAATGTACTGAAAATAATATTGTTTTGAATGGACATAGCAGTAAGTGTGAAGGCTTGTAAACCTAACTCTTTTAGTAACCAGTCATATTCTTACGAGTGAGTCTAGACACTGTTAAAATGTTTCAATGATGTAGTGATAAAAATAATTGTTGGTGGAAAGTCAAACAAAAAAACTTCAAGTTGCTTTTTAGGTATCAATCTCTTCATTGGTATATTTTTTTCCTTTATCATGAAGAAAAAGGGAGAAACAGATTAGGTTTAATGAAACACACAATCTACTGAGCAATCCTGCTTCTTGCTTCTCTATTATATGGGTATGGCCTGTGCTCAGTATGGATTCAAAATGCAGTGCAGAGCTGTACCCAGAGCCTGTACTTTCTGCGTGGGAAGAGTTTCCCTCTCTATATTAGCCAGGAGGATGACTATATATCATAGTTTCTAGTTGTTGCTTTGGGCTCTTGGCAAAGTATCAGGGGAGCTTCTGCTGGTATAATGTTTGGAAGTGTCTCTCTTGCAAGAAAATATTTTGGCACCTTATTATGTGTGGTTTAGTCCAGCAGAAGAGTGTGTGGGATGTGTAGTCTTCAAATGGAAGTGCTGTAGGAGTATTTATTTTAATCAGTTTTTAAACATGCATCATAGCATGGCTAAAAATACCTGCCTACTTCAGTAGAGTGAAGAACAGCACTGTAAATATAAATGTAGGTGGTGTGAATGGCTGAGAACTGGGTAATGTTCACTGTAGGCTCTTTGGGGCTGTTTTTGGAGAAAAATGAAACTCACATGTGAACAGCAGGCCATAGAATTTATTTTTTATTTATATGTTTATAAATAGTTGGATTTGGCATACAAAAAGATAGTGAACCAACACTGTGTTTTATTCGTTATGTTGGATAAGGTCAGGAGCATGAACTGTTCAGATCTGACTCATTCTGTTTGGCTGCTCTGAATATCAGGGAAATACAAAGGCAGTTTTAAAACATGTGGCTACAAATAACTTGTCAGTGTTTGGTGATGCAGAGTCCACATAAATCTCTACGTCTGGAATGTGTGAACCAACGAGTATCTCCTGTTAATTATCCTGTTTGACATTTCCAAAGCTAAAGAAGAATGATGGTTAGTTATGAATCATATCTTGCCATGCTGAAATACCAAGCTTCATTTTATTGCGATAGAGATTAAGGCCAACAGAGTCGTAACCAGTCTCAGCATCACAGTTTTTGCTACTGTCAAACTGCTGATGCAGCATTTGCTTAATATAAATGAACCTTTGCACCTCTATAAAATGCTTTAACCCTCAGAAAAATTTATGCCTTATCAAAAGGTTAATCCTGACAAATTATTGTAAATTATCTCCTGTCTGTGCGCTGCAGGTGCAGTGAAAATCTGTGCTGCACAGGCTGGTGCCTGTTCCAGTGGATTGGGGAGCGTTGCTGTAGGTGCCAGCAGCACTGGGGTGGCTGTCAGGACCAGCCAGGGGTTCATTTCACAGCACTACTGGTGCATCAAGCCTTGGAGTTCCAGTTCTGCACAGGCTAGCAAGCTTTGTTTCTGCTGCTCAGCATTTTGGATGGACTGTGTACCAGCCTTGTTTCACAACAAAGTATGGAAAATAAATGCTTAAATTTATCAGAATTCAGTGGCATGAAAATGCTTCAGCGAATCACGGCCCCAGGTTGAGTATGGGTTTTTTGTTGGTTTGTTTGGTTTTCTTTTCTTGTAGGATAGCATCCACTTTCTCTCTGGGCTGCTGCATCCTTAGTCCCACTATTAATGCACTGTGGGGAAACAAGCAGCCTCTGAAGCAGTGAGTGCTGGGTAGTCTTTCATCATCACAAAATGAATCCACATTCAGTCATTTGAGCGCTGTGTGCTTATCCAGCCTCATAGCTCAGATTTAAGGAAGTTCATGAGCTTCAATACCTGTCACTTCCTTTCATTTCTGTTTTGACTGAGAACTATCAAGAAGTCTAACTGAAAACTGTATTTTTAATCATGTTTTTTTGAAGTCATGTGAAGACGTAGGCTTGTGCCTTTGAAAATTGCATCTGCATTAACATTTTGTAATTTCTATTACAACATCTAGAATAAAGTATTCTAGATGTTGTAATAGAATAATATATATAATATAGAATAAGTATGTGATGGGATACATTGCATTGAGACAAATTTCTGAAAATAGGATGTGTGTGTATTTATGGTAGTTGCCTTGTAGCTGTAGTGGCACACGATCCTTCTGAGCAGGACGCTGTGCTTGCTCCAAGTGATATAAGCAGCTGCCAGGCTCTTGGGCAACACAATAGGTTAAAAACTGAAGTAACTTCCACCTCAGCAGTGTCCTGTGTCTTATGCTGGTAAGCATTAAATAACCCTGATACAAGGATACTCTCTCAGAAATGTTACAACACAGGATTTTTTGGTGATGTTTGTTAATAACGCCTTTGGCAAGTGTGAGATCTGCTTGTTATTTAGCTTGGAAATGCACGTGTTCGCTGTCTCAGAATGACCCATCCTTTTTTTCCTTTCTGAGGCAAGAAAGATGCATGTAAGAGGTGGGATTAGTTTTGACAAAATCTTTGTTTTAATGTCATGCAGCCAATAGGACCCAGAGTGTGTCCAGCAGATATCTTCAAATCTGAACCACATAAATGGAGCTGTAGCCACAGTTTTCCTCTGAAATAGTTTATTTCGAAGCAAATGCTGGGTTCACTGCTCTTTCACTGCAGAAACAGTCAAGTCCTTGTTTCCCACCTTCTTGGAGAGGGCCTCATCCACCCACTCCCATGGTCTGTTTTTATGGGGTCATTTTGCTGAGAGATTTTTTGTCTGCAGAAGGGAGACAGATAGGTAGCCCCTGCCGTGGTGCAGGCCTGCGCTCCTAGGGCCAGCTGTCCTCACCTCTTCCTCTCCAGCAACCTTCTCTCACTCATTATGTATGTATGTATATATATTTCTTTCTTATAGAACAACTGTTTCAACATTTTGCTCCCTGCTGGTGTGGCTGGTGATGTCTCCCTTCTCTTCTGCAGTTCCTTATGTCCCCCCCATCCCCCCCGCCCCCTGCTTTCCTCTTGATTGAAGTTCTCTCTTTAACCTCTTATTGTATCTACCTAATTCCATAAATTCTTTTTCTGAATTCCTATTCCTTCCCCACAAAAAGCCCCTTATTGTCAGAGGGGAATGCATTTTTGCCTGACCTCTGGACAGCTGTTCTATTCAAAACCTTTCCCTCCGAGTAAGAGGCATCCCACAATTCATCGCTTTTTTCTTTGCCATGGTAAAAGCTAAAAGAATGTTTAACAAAGACCTACAATTGGTGATGGGGGTGGGAAATGGGAGTGTAACTTAATAGTTTCAGAAAACTGATGAATAATATAAGCCTTTAAAGAAAGTGTTATCCCTGCTCATAAGCAGCTGGTAAAGCAATAAACTGGCAGAATTTGATACAAATATCTTATTTGGACCTCAGTGGCAAGTCATATATTTTAATTATTTAATATTTCAAAGGGTTTTTTTTCAATGCAGGGTGGCATGAAATTAAAGAACATATTACATGTTCTGGGTTGATAATGGCTAAGCGAATGATGGATTGTATTGTGTTTTGGAGATTTTGGAGCCAGAAATGTCATGCAAACGCAAATTGAGGGCAACACATTTATAAAAAGGGGGTTTTTCCATTGCATTGATCCCCTAAAGCCATTTTTTTTTTTTTTAAGGATTTGTAGATGTTTGATTGACCGTATTTTGGTCATATAGGAAGCATTTGTGGTATGGATTTGGATCCTAATCTGAACAAATTTTTTAAAGAGTGTTGTTCTGAATTTGGTGTTTTAAAGGAATGCAATTGAGTTATAATTACAGTTTAAATGTTAAAAACCATTTTGACTTCCTCGCACTTGCAGTGTAGTGTTATCTCAAGGCAGGATGAGGAATACAGTGCTCTGTTCGAAGTCTTTTGCTAGTTGAACTGGCACCTTTGACAGCCTTTCCTGCATGGTGTGTCCCGCTGTGTTCTCACAGAGGTCACTCGCTATTTTTGTCTGAGAGGCCTTTTTGTGGGGGTGGGAGCCTGGTGACAAATGCTTCTGGTTTTGGATGCCTTTAAATTGAAGCGCGAACGTGCGCTGCTGTCAAGCCGTGCGGGGGATGAGACTGCCATTTTGAAATGCTGTGCTTCTCATCTCACCGTGGCTGCATTTCCATCCCTTCCCCGCTGCCTCACGCACCTACAAACACACCTTTGGCTCTCGTGAGGCTCTCGGAGCATTGCAATTGCCTGACCCCTTGCTCCCTGCCGTGTGCGTCTGAAGCCCCTTCTCCCTGTTTGAGGAATTATTTTCTCACCCTTGCACGTGTACCCAGCATGTCTGGGTCTTGCACAGGCACCTGGCCCAAGCCTTATGGCTGTGCTTTAATGCCATTGATTGCCCCTCCAAAGGAGTCACTGTGCTGCATTGCTACAGCCCTTCCCTTCCCGAAGGGTGGGCGCGGGTGGACAAAGGATCCCCCCAGCCAGCCTGGGATTGCCTGGACCCGGCCATATGCATATGAATGGGGCTGTACATCTGCATTTGCTCCAACCGTTACTCCATTGTCACGAATTCGTGTAATGAAGAGTCCCTGGGTATTCATTAACGTGCATGGCTTCATAAACATCTCCGGTGCAGAGTTCTTAGCTGTGGTATTTCTGTGGTTTCAATGATATAAGAACAATAATTTAAATTTTTTATTTAATATTAGTTATTATCAAACAACTTAATTTAACAATAAATTTAATTTTTAACTATTATTTGTTTAATAACTAGTTAACATATAGAAAAGCTATAAGCCAGAGTGGAGAGAGTCACACAAAATATTCATTATGCATCCTCAGAACGGTCCTCTGGTGTTGTGGCAGTGACGATTTTTTCCACCAGTGGTGAAGCAAGCATTTCAATGAAAGCCAGGCTTTTCTGGTCATGACTCCTGTTTGTTGTGCTGATCTCTGGTGTATTTGCAGGTACATGGTTCATATCACCTAATTTCTTTGAGCAAGCTTTTTCTGCAATTCTGCAAATCCAGTCCAAGGTATCTCTTGTGTATTCCTGTTGCAAGGTAGTGTGAGGAAGCCTATTGACGCTGCTGAGGTTTGAAGCATGTTAGAGTTCCATTCTGCAGTGGAGCCTTGCATTGTGTCCCACACCAGCAGCCCCTGCCTGGGGACTGAGAAGGAGCTTTGTGAAGGATGACAGTAGGCTACCAGATGCATACAAAGCCAGGCTGTCGAGAATTACCCCATCTGCTTTGAGAAGAGCAGCAGGGGTTTTTAATGCCCACGTATTCATTATATAGAGGGAGTGGCTACATGTTTAATACAGGTCCTCATTAATTTTGTGTAGCCCACTAGAGTTCTCTAGCATATGTATGAAGAAATAAAAGTCATAATGATCTCTTCTGTTTCTTCAGCTTGCATCTGCTCTACAGGACTCTCACCAGGGTTTTCTGTCACTTTTTTTTTCCCCTTTTAGGCTGTAATAGGAAGCTTTTGGGAACCTATGAATGTTACTCTACCTATGCAACAAGGACATGCATGTCAGGCAGGGGACTAGAGGTAGCAGGCAATTTGGTGAAATTATATTCTTTCTGTGCTGCTTGAGAGTGCCTGGCCAGCTGGTGCCAGGTGGCCTGCTGCTGGAATAGCAGGGGATGTGAAAAATAGGCCTGGCTTTCAATGGCAAATATCTATCCTCCTGGGCTTGCAGTCTCTGCAGGGCAGCTGTCTCCTCTCCAGTGAGTGCCAGATTTGCATGGTTTGAGGTCCAAGTAGTCTTGCAGGGATTTGGAAAAATGTGTGACCATCCCCCAGAGATGTGATAGCAGCCTCTGACATGCAAATGCAAATCTCACCTTCTCATCTTCTGATTGGTGCCAAAGTCTTTCAGGTCTCAGCATGTAGGCACTGGTTGTGCTGTAGTGTGGCATTCACATGCTTGTGATGTTAGTCACTTCCAGAGTCACTGAAGAGAAAGAAACAGCCAAGAGCTGATGCAAGAAGAGATGCTCTTGTTAATTTTCTCTATCATTAAAAATATTAGTGAGGTATTGAAACCTAACAAGAGACACTTTTCCATCTTTCACTGTCTTTAAAAGTTGGGGTTTTTCTTTTTTTTTACCTCTATGATTCAGAATTTCTGGATATATCTCAAATATTGATTTAAAGTCCTAAATAATTTGTGTGATAGCTGGAGATCCTATAGCTCTTTATTACAGATTTTTTTTTTCATCCTCGCTCACTGCCTGTTGTTGTCACTGAGGCAGCAAAATTACGTCTGCCATGAGAGAGCTGGAGTTTTGAAGCCTTTGGGTAGGTCACCACAACCAGGTTGTGAATTCCTTGTTTTAATCTTCATTCCTGACCTCTAACAGCAGCTGAGCAGGAGGGGCATGCTGGCTCACAGAGCTCACGGGTCCAAGACCCATTCAATGCTTCCCTGTAGATGCTCACCTGCTCTCCCTGCTTGGATGGATGACCAGCATTGCAAACCCCAGGTGTTAAAGACTTCTTGACTTCTTTTTATCTCCTACTTTGGAGAATAGTACCTGTGGAAAGAAAATTATTTTTTTTAGTAGCATGCCTACTGCCATGTTCTCATTTGTGAGTGTAGATTGTAGGGGAAAAAATTTAGATTGCCAGCTTTTAAAGTGTGATATGAATAAAGTTAGATTCATGTTCTGTTACTTTAAAAATGCTGTTAATTTCCTGTAAGGTGAATAAATATAAAATCCAGACAATTATTTTCTGTCCTAGCTCATAGAGCTACGGTTTAAATGAATACATTGAGGCTGAACAGTGGTGAGGGTGGCAAGGACATTTGTTCTCTTCTGCTGTCTCAGCTATACAGATGGCAGTCCTTGGGCAGGAATGGGATGGGAGAGGACAGTGTCCTACCCCCTGGCAGCAAACTGCTGCAGCTTCCTTGTCAAAGCCCTCATTTACTGCTATAAACCTCTTCCTCTCCCCTTGTTTATAGGGAGAGACAAGCTTTCAGGCTCTGTCTGCTGAATGATCCAACTGATTTTTTTAGTAAGACAACTTATGTGAATAGTGCTGCTTGTCTGCAGATGGCACAAAATATATGATGAAAGTTAGAGAGAAAAACCCCGGGAAACAGCACGAGTCGAGGTCTATTTGCACATAAGCACTGTGCAAAGGAATTAAAGAAAATTGCACTGAAGTAAGTTTAAAGTGCTAGGCAGATGATGCAGGCTGTGATCTTTATCAGCCTTTATCAGGGACTTACCTAAAAATTTGGCATAGTATAAGCTTACCCTAAGGTAAGCCTTTTGATTTCTCTGCATACTGTGGAATGAGTATTTATATTTTGTTTTTCCCTTGTTATTCCTTATTTACATTTATGTTCCCTTGTTTTGAGAATATAGGTCACAACCATAGACTATTTTACACTGCTTTTAATCATGAAAAATTCATTACAAACTTTAAGAAGACTATCTCCCTATATAACTAAGTATTACTGGTAATAAGTAAAAAAAGGTATACTTCAATACCTTTTGTCCCTTTACATTGTGGGGAGTAATAGAACATTGGATGAATTTTATAAGATCTTTATTGTGTCTGATGTCTGTAAATCTATGATGCTGGTTGGCTGGAGTGCAAGTCAGTCCATTAAAGAAATGTCAAATGTAATTTTGGAAGAGATATGTTTTAAGACAATACATGCATAAAAAATAGCATAAGGAATTTGCCTCTGGGTTGCTGTGAGGGTGACACATTAATTGTCACAGATGAAGAGGTAGACCTCCCTTGGAGCTCATGATTTGCTGTTCATGATTTATGAGTCTTGCTACTCATTAGAAGGGGACACATGTGCTGTTCTCATAGAATTCAAAAGATGGTCTGTTTTACCTTAATCTATTAGCAACAAACTTGTAACTTTCTAAGATCTATCACTGCCTTAATATTACTTCTCCCAAACCGTGCTTTTATTTGGTTATTAATTGAGCACCAAGTGCAGCTGGGTTTTTAGTTACCTTTTTTTTTTCCTTTTCTTGTAAGAACCATTGCTTTTAAAATAAATATTGATTTTTTTTCCCCTTTCTGTCAGGATGTGCTGAAATGCAGACAGTTAAACCAGTGGTTCTTGTTTAGTACATAATAAATCATATCTTATCTATTTTTTTCCTTTATACTTCCTGTTCAATTTGTTCAATTCAGCTCCGTGGTGAGATCAGCTAGATGATGCTGTTGCAGCAGAAGCAAGACCGTGATGTTGTGGCAAGTACTCCCCCTCCCCCACAAGCATTTATTGCAGCTCAGGTCGTTTCTCTGCCAGTATTCATCTTGGTCTGCTTTTTTTTTTCTTATGTGTTTTTTTGTTGGTTTTTTTTTTTTTTTTGGTCCCTCCACAAGCATGCTTTGCTTATTAGCTGAAAATTGCTGCTCTTGTCCTGAAGGTGATGGTGGCCCTCACCTGTGAGTTTAACTACAGGAAGAACAAGAAATATTGTACAAGGAAGAGAAATGAAAGCCTTTCACTTGGCCTTTCTCTCCAAGCCTTGACAAAGATTGCCTGGAGATGTTTCCCTTGCCTCCTGTAGGCATTTCTGTTCAACTTCTACTATTACGGCAGAATGCACTCAATTTTAGATCTATAGGGAACAAAGATAAAAAACATAAACATGAGAATATAGTGCCCAGGCATGTCTTTGTTTACTGTGCTGCCTCTAAAACAAAACTTGAAATTTTTCTTGTTGCTATATGATGTTCTTGTTAAGTAATGTGCTGAATGGGATGTCATCTGGTTTTTCACTAATCCTGTTAGCTGTGATTGAAATGCTTTTATTGATTTTTTACACAATTTTTTTCCCTACCTAGTCAGACTGGAAGTCAAGCAAGATTGTGATAGTTTTTCAGAAATTAACAATCACTAAAAGACACGTCATCCTAACTTTGTTCCTTCTGAAGGCACTGAAGGCATTTGAAATATCCTTCTGTAACATGAATTGACTTTTTATATAGAGAAAGACAATCGAATTCATCTGCTTCAGAAGTAGAGACTAAATGGTAAGACCTTTATTCCAAAAATAATCCCATGGATTCCACATATCATCATGTGGTTTTTCTGGTGGTCTATGTCACTACTAAAGTGGGAACATCTCTGTGCTTGTATGGATGTGCATATGGGAATTACCTCATGAATGTTATGTCCAGTGGAATTGCCCATTGGAAAGGAGAGGGTGAGGTGCCACAGACTGAATATTCATTTTGGGGCTCAAACTTGCCACAGAAAACTCTGTCTTTTGCTGTTTGTTAGTGATTTATTCCATCCCTTCTGTAGCTTTAGTGTTGCTTGAGTGTTTGTTGGAGTTGGTGTATGTTATTTAATATCTTGTTTCTGTAAGCTTCTCTCCTCTTTGCCAGAGACAAAAAGGAGTGTTGCAACTTCTCAAAAGTAATCCATTCAAACAGTCAATATAAAAGCCACCAGACTTCAGGAATATTTCATGATTTTAAGACTGTACCTGGGGATTCAAATTTGTATTGTCAGCGTGTTATTTCCAGGAGAGATTTATTTTTAATTTACATGCCAGTCTTCTGAAACAGAATGCTTATATATATGTTTTTGTGCATGTATGTGTGGAGAGGAGCAAAAGTTTTATTGTGCGTTTTCCTGCTGCTGCAGACTGCCGAAAAGATGGTGAGTGCAACATGGGCAAATCACTTGTGACTGATTGATCGGTGATCTTGTTTACCCCTTCATTAATTTTCAAGGATTTTAAAGCATGAGTTTGGGTTTCATTATTTTTTTTTCCCTCCAGTTGATTATGGTAATTTATATCATGTTATTTCAGCCACTTCTATCTTACTGTTTTACTTCAGTGTATTTCTAGAAATTCTGCTGTTCTGTTTTTTTCAGATACATAAACTTAGCTTTATTTCCCCCAAGTCTGTAATGTGTTCTCACTTTAATTCTGCTTTTGTATGACTTCTGTTTTTTTTTTTTTTTTCAGATACATAAACTTAGCTTTATTTCCCCCAAGTCTGTAATGTGTTCTCACTTTAATTCTGCTTTTGTATGACTTCTGTTTTTTTTTTTTTTTTCAGATACATAAACTTAGCTTTATTTACCCCAAGTCTGTAATGTGTTCTCACTTTAATTCTGCTTTTGTATGACTTCTGTTTTTTTTTTTTTTTTTCAGTTTGGTTTATAAAACTTGATTTTTGAAATGCTGGTATATTTCAGGAGCTTTCAAAACATGCTGTAATGTGGTACTACTACTCTTCATTTCTAAAGCTGAAACTTCGTCCTTTTTTCAGTCAGTGCAGTGACTGGTGGACTTGAAGGCATATGTGTCTTGCTATTTGGACTGTAGTTTCCCTTCTGTTTCCAAAGGATTTTATAGATATATAAATTTTTTTAGAATATTTTGAATATTGTTACTGTATTTCTTGCTGTAAATGAATCAGATATGATTCAGTGTCACAAACACTGTCATAGCATAAGAATAGAAAAATAACTCCAGAAAACACCAAAACCCACTTTAAACACAGTGAATATGACTGGTTAGCATTCACTTAATGGCTGTAAAAGAACTTGTTTTTTCTAAAACGGTTCTCAAATGCGCACTAATGATCTGTTGTCGTGCTTTAGGAATGGTATTCCCCAGTTTAATGTTCCCACTAAAACCATGCACTGCTTGTTCCTCCCTCCCCTTCCCCCATCCTCCATGGCAGGCTGGAGAGGAGAATTAGAGGCAGAAAAGGTAAAGATCATGGGTTGAGATAAGAACAGTTTAGTGGAAACAACAATGAGATGAGGAAAGGAAGAGTAACAGCAACAATATTAATAACAAAATCGTACGAAAGAGAGAATGATTCACAGGCAAAATGCTCCCCAAACCCGACCTGGCCCGACAGCAGCCGTGCCACTCTGACTGCTCCCTCTGGCTCAGAAGGGCCATCCCACAGCTCCTTCTGCCAAGGTTAGTCAACTAGAAGGAGCTCTCCTTGGTGGAAGAGACTGCCTCCCTCCCTCTCTCCCACCCTCGGCACCTATAGAGGTGATATAGAATAATCTCTGGGTCCTAGCCATCTTTCTTCCTGACTACTGCAAACATTAACCTTGTTTTGGCTGGAAACAGGAAATCTGTTAAACCAGACTGACTTGTGTGAACAATTTAGAGAAGAATTTTTCATCGGCTCTCTCAAAAAAAGCAGAAATATGGTTAAGATTATGAAGAAGGTGCCCTCCGTGTACAGGAAATTGAGATGCGCTTGCCAAATAACTTAGAAAACTGAAACTGAATAAAAACATGAAATAAAATCTAGGCAATTGCAGAAACAGATTGAATAGCCAGAAAAGCCAAGCTGTTTTCAGAAGTGTATGAAATACAGTAGGTAACTTAGCTGCATCTAGCTAACGCTCTTATCATAATTGCGTATCGGGATCAGTTTCCCTTGATTTCTAATACAACATCACAAAATACAGCACTTCATGATATGGAAGTGCTTACACTGTTAATAAGTCTTGCTTAAATTGTCCATTACCAGTTAAATCGACTAAAACTGATTTTCTGTCACAAAGCATTTTCCAGATAAATAAAACTCTTTAGCTGATGTCACATTTAGCATAAGCTGTTTCCTGATTTTTTAAAATACGTCTCAAGTACTTGTTTGTACATGGAGAATATGTGTAGAGAAGATGTGTCAGTAGTATTGCACCCTCCTTTTGATCTTGGTTTAATCACAAGGTAGAGTTTCCACTATCAGTGAAACCATAGTTTTCACTCTTAAGTGGCAAGAGGTGGTGATCCACAACAATGCAAGAAACTGATATGAGTTCCAGGTTTGTTTCTGTTTTTTATGCAACCTTAAAAGTGTGATGACTGATCTGCTCTGGCCAAAATGAGTCAGGCCCTGATCTTAATTTATATGCTTAATTTTAGCACTGCATGTATTTAGGTTTACTTCTATGGAAATGCTCTGCTTGTGAACTTACATTCTTTAAATTGGTTCACCCAAACTTTTTGTGATCTTGTAGGCATTGGGAGTCTTTGTCATGGGCAGAGATGCAGTTTTGCTAGAACTTTGCAAACTTAAGGGTAGTTCTTGCCCCACAGAGTTCACAGTGTAAGTGTTGTTGCTGCATTTGTAACTGTTTTGGAGCTTGCCAGAAAGGGGCTATTTTGTGTTAGTGCAGAGGGGCTTCTTGCAGAGCCCAGACTCTTGCAGATTCCATACTTCACTCACAAACACTTCTATGCAAGACATGATTCCATCCCCGTCCCTGCCCCCGAAACAACCAGCACACAATGAACAATGCAAAAACCTAATCAAAATTAGCACTTATTTTAACTTTCTGCTATGTGTTTTTTTTGCTTCAGTCTCTTTGTTACAAAGCCCAGGAAATAACTTGTCGTGAAGCAGTACACTCAAAAATCTGCAACCAAGCATAAAGCTTCACCACTTCTTAAGCTGTGGATGCCAGTTTCCCGGTTCCCAGGGTAGCTGTCCTGCCAAGCCAGCTGTACCTGCTGTGCACATCAGGATGGACTGACAAGACTTATTTCTTAACTGTTCACTTTCTCTGACTTGGAGCAGCCATGGGATTTGCAGTCCCTTGCCCATTTGAGTTTCCAGTGCTGTGCTCTTTTTCTGCAGCTTCAGGAGGAGAGTGTCTCAGTTTAAGGGGCAGGGAGAGCTGGCGGAAGTTTGTAGGGTAGCAGGAGCAGCACAGGTTTTATGTCTTACACAGTTGCTGCTGTAAGCCACGTGTGATGGATATTTATGACACTGTTAAACTTCTGTTTTAAGCTAGAAACAAAGACTAAAATACTTGTTTTCTGTCTAGAAGATGTATCTGTTCTGCACTTGGTTGTCTGAGTGAATGACGTACAGTTATACAACTTACATTTGAAAATACCATCAGATCATATTTGATGGTGATATTTATATGCTATATACCTTCAAAGGGATTTGTGAACTGTGTTCTTAAGGAGGTGGGAGAAGTCTTTGTTTCATAGGAACTCAACTGTAGTTCCAGTTCATCACCAGCAGCAGTGCTCCTCATAATGTTTAGGGGGTAACAGAAAGTGTTTTGTGGAACGGTGATTTTGTGATTTTATCTTTAAAAATAGAGTAAGAGAATTTTGGGGGTGCTGATGAGGAAGCAGAGCCCTATATAAACACAACATAAAAAAGGCATTAAGCTTTTCAAGGGTGTCTAAAGAAGGGCCATGAGGATGGTGGAGGTCCTTGAGGGGAAGCTGTGTGAGGAGTGGCAGAGGTCACTTGGTCTGTTCAGCCTGGAGGAGACTGAGGGGAGACCTCATTGCAATTACAACTTCCTTGTGAGGGGAAGAAAAAGGGCAGGCACTGATCTCTTTTCTCTGATGACCACAGATAGGACTTGAGGAAAGAAAGAGCATGAAGCTGAGTCAGAGGAGGTTTGGGTTGGATATCAGGAGAAGGTTCTTCATCCAGAGGGTGGTTGGGCACTGGAACAGGCTTCCCAAGGAAGTGTTCAGACCACCAAGTCTAATAGAGTTCAAGAAGAATTTGGACAATGCTCTCAGGCACATGATGTAATTCTTGGGGTGTCCTGTGCAGAGCCAGGAGTTGGACTTGATGATCCTGCTGGATCCCTTCCAGCTCAGGGTATTCTATGATTCTATAAGGTGAAGTAGACTGTACTATTCTTATAATTACTATTTGCTTCAGGGCACTTGTTACCCAAAGTGCATTCTAATTACATATTGAGAAAGAACTGCAGAATGAGGAACTGCACAATGGAGATGTTTTAAGTCATGGCTGTTTGTTCAGCTGAAAATTCCCTTTCACAAATGTAGGGAATGTATTTCTTTATATGTGATAACACTACATCTTCAAACTGATCATCAGCATTAGTAGGTAAATAAAGCTGTGTATTTATGTAGCACACAGAGAAGAACAAATAGCATACAGAATAATATTAGGTTGATTATGCCATTACTTTGCTTGCTGATACTCAGCTTGTTTCTTGACCCATTTTTAAAAGATTTAGCCGCTGTAATGATTGCTATAAAATGAGAACTTCATCTTTTTCTTCTAGAAGTATGATAACAAAATTTTCATGTGGTGTGAAACACTTTTTACCTTCTGCATATTTATTGTAGACCATGAGCTAAAATTTCAAGGAAATGGGGCAGGACGAGAGGCTATGTGAGCAAGGAGGAAGCAATTTAATGTGCTAAGTTTCTGAACTAAGAAAATCTTCAGCCTCATGTGAGGGTGCGGATGGGCCCATACCTTTGTATAATATAGGTCATAAGTGGGGACACTAAGCCTTCAGCTCTGTTGCATCTCTTTTTCTCTCAGGATGAGTCCATTAAGACTTCTATCATTTAAGATCATTGATTTTTTTTTTTTTTTTTTTAATGTACGCTAGGCACATCTTGAAAGGGTTCTTGTGCTGATGCAAAGGTTAGAGCTGAGTAATGAGCAGAGCTGAGTAATGAGCAGAGCTGAGTCTGCCTGAGCATATTACGTTCCCATAGAGGTTTTGTATCCCTTGCTGCAGATTTGGATCCAAATTTTACACTTGGTGGGCAGAAATTTTATGGGAGGCATTTGTTTTATGCTTTGAGACTTGACTGTGCTTTATTCGGCTTGTTTCCTACCTCTGCTCTTGATTTCTGGACCAAGCACATCACCAGTGCTAATGAGTCTGAATTCTTACATATTCCATTTCTCATTATAATTTCTACCTTTAAAATCCCCTTGTTGCCCCTTCAAATTCAATCAGTGCAAAGCTATATTTTATTGAAAAATAATAACTATGCTCAACAGATAATGTGGACTCTCACTCCTGTGGTAGGCTGGACCTGTGGTACAAAGGCCTCTACCATGACATTTTTTTTCCCCAAACCACCATGCTTTTTTTTTTCCTATTCTCTTTTGCCAAACTGTTGGCACTTAAGTTTCAATGTAGGATAAAATACGTCTTTAATTTCCAAATATTTGATGGTGTTTCCATATCTTAACTGTGGTGTTTTGCAGCCTTTCATATTGACAGCTCACTGTTTTGTATAAATTAGCAGGGGAAACCTACGTACTTTAGCAAGTCAGAGAAAGGTAAATTGTGTTTTGACAGTTGTACAGACTTTGAAAGATGCTTTGGAACATGGTGAATTTTAATGAATGAGATGGTTAAGGCAGCTCATAGCTCAGCTGATTGCTTCAGATTCCATACCTGCAGCCCTGCAAGTGCAACTTCATTAGTTTGCAGTTATCTGTTGTTTTAAAGTTGACTCTGCAACTCTGAGTGCAGTGTGCAAATTGGGATTTTCTAACTCGGGGAGTAGAAGTAGAGCTATTCCAAATTTGGATATGTCACCCTAAAGTTGAATGAGAAACTTTGATTTTTTTGTTTGATTTTGTGGTCTTTTTTGATTGTGAGTCTGAATGCATATCGTGTGTCTGTGCATATTGAGTTTGGATGCAGGCACCAGAGTTAGACTGTACTTTCTCTTCAGGTACACTATTTCTGTGACAATTTTTTTGTTACTGATATTCTAAAATAAGTTCCATTCATGGAAATGTAGTTGGCTAATGGGTCTGATACACCTGGTATCAGGTCAGTATGATTAGTTGACTGTGACAACAAAGGACAGCTTGTCAATCCTATTTGGAAATTTGAGTTTGAATGTTGGCAATCAGCTTTGCGGAGGTCCCAAAAGAAGTTGCTCAATTTTTTGTTTGCTAAATTTTCCTGAAGCCATGTTGCACTATGTGGGGTACTTATGATTTGTAAAAATGAATATATAAGCCCATAATATGTGATTTGTAGTTAAAAAAGAAAAAATAGTCATAGATTCTTCTCAACCCCACAGCAAAATGTATTGTATAGGCTGTTGCTCCTAAATGAGGAAATTGCAGGCAGAGTGAAAATTAGACCAGCTCCCAGTAGTTTGCTCATGCTTTTACCAACCTTTTTTTAGCATCTTTAAATTCTAAGTGTGAACATATTTTATTTAAGAATGTGTGACAGAAGGCATAGGCTTTTCTTTCCGTTTTCTAGCAACCCACACTTTTCATATGCTTGTGGATATTAGTATGAAGTGTATTTTCCATAGGAGGAAAGTAATTCCCAGGACTGTTTGAGGGAAGGAGTGGAGAAATGATCTGGATTTATGTATTCTATTTTAGTTGAGTTATTGAGTTTTCCTTCTTGTTTGGCTAAAGTAGGTGTCACTTTTTCAGTTCATCAAAATATCTTTCATTATCCCATAATTATCCAAAGGGTGCGATGCTTTGCATTTGAAGTTACAAGTTATAGCTGCTCATTGCCATAACCAATGTTAACATTTTGGTTTGGTTCAGGAGCTCAGTTTTGGAGTAAGAGTTGGTCTGTGTTGTGGAGAAAGCCTGGGAGCCCAATTTGAATTAATTTCAGATAACACCAAGTCAAAAGACTCACATCCAGAATAATTTCAGCACTTCACCTCCCAGTTCCTGGTCCATCAAGGGAACATAGTGGAGCTGGTCTGAAATAACACTCCTGAAACATGCTGTGTGCCAAATGTTGAGCCCTCAATATCAACCATGTTGTTCTACTCACCCCCTTCCAGTGGGCAGAGTGATGAGACAATGTAGGAATAGCCAGGAGGCTGCCTGAGTGGTCTAGAAACAGTGAGAGGAGCAATATAGATCGAAATTTCTTCTCTAGCTTGAATGAACTCTCTGGAAAAGTTTGTTTTTTCTGGACTTTATGGAGATTTTTGTCAAGTTGTAACAGTGTCTCACTTGGAATACTTCTTTGGCTTTGAGTAACAATATTTAAATTAAACAAGACTTCTTTTTAGTTGGAATTACTGGATAGTGAGGTTTCTGGAGCCCCTCTCAGTGAATTTTGGCAGTTGCCAGCTGGCTTCTCTTCTGTGATGGTGGATATAATGTGTTTTACTTCTGGCTTTTTAAAGTTCATTACAGAATTGAGTAGTTTAAAATTTAACACCATCACTGCTACAGTAATGCAGATGAAACACCAAATATTCATTATTAATAATCACTTAAGCATAGTTAGCATTTCTCTTGCTTTGGTATCAGGTAAGACTGTCACGCAAAGCCTGCCTTCAGTGCATTCTTACATCAGCTGTTTCAAAGCCTTCTGGTTATGAGCTTTGCTTTATGTTGGTTTTGTGAGTCCAGATACCATTATAAACAAGTGTGCTTCTGTTGGGCTCATGACCCCAGTCCTAACTGCTGTGACCCTGCTTGGGGGTCACGACCCCTCGTTTGGGATTAGCTGTGTTAGAACAATCTCAAAGAGTTGTCCTCTGCTAATGCATCAGGGGGCAAATGCAAGTTACTGTCAAGAAAGCAGTGAAACAGATTAATCATGCAGAGGGCTGAAAAAATAGCAGTAGTTTTTGCATGTTCAGTATCTCAGACATAAATTCTGTTCCACTCCCCATGAATTATATACCTTTTGTTTAAGAATAAAATACCAAGAACCCACACATCATAAACACATTTATGAAAATACATAAAAATCAACCAGCTATAATTTCATGGAAATGCTTTTTTTTTTTTTTTCTCTTTGGAAAGTAAAATAAAGATTTTAAAGTGAACATCATGTACACAAGCCATTTGACCTCACTCTTGCCCAGATTCATTAGTCTTTCAAAGTTAGGAACTCTGTCTCATGTTGAGAACTTGTATCAAAGTTCAGCTTGAAAAGACTTGGTTTATAATCCTTAGACTAGTTATTTGGAATTGAGATAGTGATGGCACTGCCTTTTTAATGTCACGAGTGTAATTTTTTCTCTTTTGGAAAGAATAAACTAACATCTAATTTCCGCCATAATTTTCATACTACAGTAAAGATCCAGTAAGCACACCTTTCTTGGTCTGCAGGTGTAGTTTAGCCCTGGTTTGGATTAATATATGTCATACATGCTCAGCCTTTTTTAAGTTAATGAAGCTTTGTTACTTGAGAGAGGTGAGTGTGTCAGTGTCTTGGGAAAAAGTGTTCTTCTGAAACAGAAGAATTAATGCTGATCTAGGTTGGTGGTGCTGCTTGAATTATTTCATATGCCTGTCTGTGTTAGTGGCGGTCCCAGGCAAGCTTTGCCTTGGCCCTTAGAGCCTATGCTTCCTTTCCCAGAGGTCCAGGAAACTCTATTCAGTCACTCTGCTCCCCACTGTACCCCAGGACTGACAAAGTATTTTGGAGCTAAGGGCAAGGAGTGCACCTCCATGCTTGGTCATTACACTCAGCCTTGGGTACAGGTGGGTTGACTGCCATCAGCAGAGCTGTGCAACACATGAAACCCATCTCATGAAAGCTGAAGTGGTTTTGTAAGAGGCAGTTCAGGGCAGTGCTGGGAGATTCTGTTTTCAGAGATTTTTGGAGCTACTGGGGGGTGAGAGACTGGAAATGACCTGGCAATATGCACTTGCAATGAAATAAGTGTGACCAGCAGGGTGAAGGAGGGGATTCTGCCTTTCTGCTCTGGTGAGACCCCACCTCCAGTGCTGCATCCAGCTCTGGGGTGTTTAGCACAAGAAGGACATGGACCTCTTGGAGAGAGTCCAGAGAAAGCCACCAAGATGATCAGAGGGATGGAACACTTCTTGTACAAGGAAAGGCTGAGAGGATTGAGATCATTCAGCCTGGAGAAGAGAGGACTTTGGAGCATTTGTAGTAATTTCAGCTTTCCAGTACCTGAAGGGAGCCTACAAAAGAGATGGAAAGGGACTTTACAGGAGTAGGTAGCAACAGGACAAAGAGGAATAGATTCAAATGGTAAGAGAGTTTGAATTGTAAGAGATTAGATATCAGGAAAAAATTCTTTTCTGTGGAGGTGGTGAGACACTGAAATATGCTGCCCAGGTAAGTTGTGTCTATTCCATCTCTTGAAGTGCTCAAGGCCAGGTTGGATGAGGCTGAGCAACCTGGTCTTATTAAAGGTGTCCCTGCCTATGGTAGTGGTGTTGGATGGTCTTTAAGATCCCTTCCAACACAAACCATTTTATGATTCTGTGGTGTCTGACTGTATGCAGGGATAAGATGGATGCAGGGCTGGTATCTTTTAACTCTTTTGAAGATCACCCCTGTCAGTAATATGTTGTGTTGCTGTAGTTCCTGTTCAGCTTCTTAAAAAAATCAGTGGTACTGGCATTCATTGAGGGTTTCCTTTGTGCTTGTTGCTCTGTCAAAGATACTGTGCTCAGATGAGACATCTCATTCATGCTTCTATAACTCTTTAGTCTTTTCCAAGCCAATTGCTATAGTGTGCATGCCCTTTTCTGCGTGTAGTTTCATCACAGAGATCCACTGACTGGCACTTGAGCTGAGAATTGAGAGACTTTAACAGGTCCAAAACCATCAGGTTTATAGGACTCTAGAGTAGTTAAAATGTCTCCAAGGAAAAATGCTAGCACTTCAGGGCTTCCAGTCTTGAGCATTACTAAGTGTCTGTTGTGCAAGGCATGGGGCTTAGGATGCTTTTGCTGAATGTCTTCCTGGGTATTGAATGCTTTGCCTTGGTGCTTGCTTGGTCTATAACTGTCTGATTTCTTAACGTGTTCTAATTTGAATTTTAATTTGTTTGCTAGACTGCCTTTGCAAACTTTAATAGTTTTCAGTGTTAGCTGTTAAAATTAGAGGACAGTTATAGCTGTGGGGAGGGGGTAAAAAATAACCTGCCTTATTATGATGATGCCTATCTCCTGATATAATCCTGCTAATATAATTACTCTAGTGATACTGCTGGTACTTTGGCTGTCAAATGCAGTTGATCATGGTTAGAGGAGAGGGAACAAGCCTGCTGAGATGCAGCACTGGCCTTACTGGCTTTGCTTTGGATTTATGACAAATGTTATCCTTGGAAGCATAATTCTTATTTCTCTTCTTTCATCAAGCAGCAAATATTTAGTCAAATATTCTTATTTACCTTAGCAAGTGTATTACTCACATTTCTGTGCTTGGAGTAAAATAGCTGTTTGTACCCAAAGCTTCCCTTTTGAGAGAGATTGCTGAAAGGGCAAAAACCTTCCTCATGTAAGTCTCATAGGTACTTTAGTACATGACTGCACTGGCTTGTAGAGGTAGGTGTCTTTGAGAGAAGCAAAACAGGAACTGTAGTAAATCAGTATATTGCACTAATAAGAAGTAAATGATATAAGTTTCTTCCCCTTCTGGAAGACTGTAAATGTTGCATCGTGGCACACTGAAGTGCAACGCCCATGTGTTGACAGGAAACCTTAGCATTCTGATTTTGGGAAGAAACGACGTTATTTATTTATTTAATATTATCTACATGATTTGTAGGCAGTTGTTTTCATGGTGCACTAAGCTTCTGAGCAGACTTTTGGCAGTTTAAAGATTGCAGCATTCTTGAAGATATGTAAGAAACACTTTGCTTAGCCCAAGTTACTTTGGTCGTCTGATAGGTGTTCATGGTTGTTAGGTCTGCAAAGCAATTTAAACAGGTAGCCCTCCTGCTAAAAAATTTAAGACCTCTAAGGTTCCTCTGGCATTTGTATAGGCCTTCCAGAAGGTAAAAATATACAGTCTATATTTTTTTTCAGTTTCTGGCAGATTATCTGCACACATGGCTATCAAAAGAGGTGCTGCTAATAGCCTAATGAAATCCTGGGTAACATTTAATCTCACTCACAAGGAGAGTAAGAGTGTCCATCAAAAATTTTATCTGAGGCTATAATGACAACTTAGACAATTTCAGTCAATGGAACAAGATTATAGTATGTGTTGATTACACTGTCTGCATGGTCAATAGGTGGTTATTATTTTTTCTAAAGTAACAGCAGTTGAAAAAAAAAAAAGGTGTGTCTGGTTTTAAATATAACAGTTAAATATAAAATTGCCTGTAGAATCCATTGATGTTTCCTCTTTTGGCCTCCATAAGTCTCTCCTGGCAGAGTTTTAAGATGATGAAAAAAATTACTTTATGGACTTAAGGTTCATATTCTGTCTTCTGAGAGCAATTCATGTCTGGAGAGTGAGAAAAGAAGCACAAGGCCTTTAATTTTGATAAAAACTTGTCCTTGGTTTAACTAGTGCTATTAGTGGAATTTTAGAGACCTGATGTAACTTGAGATAGAGATAGGCATAAAACTTCTTCCTTCCTATTATCAGTTGTCTCTACAAAATAAAATGCTATAGAGATACTAAAATAATAAAAAAATGGACACAGATATTTTTCTTGTATTTCCAAAAAAACCTAGAGAGTCAGGGGATAAATGTCTTTGAGCACTCTTTCTCTTCACTTTGAAAATATTTTAGGTTGTAAGACTGGGTTTAGTCTATGCCCAGTCACAGCAATTGCATTTGTGTGGTATTATGGGAAAAGGTATTGCCTTCCAAGAATTTTAAATTAAATAAAACAGATAAGAGGCTCTGAGGATGGTCCATTGTGTAGCTTTTGTTTTTCAGTTCCAGTTTTGTTTCTCTTTGTTATGCTGCCATAGGGAGTATGAGCTATTAATTTGTTGACTCTTGTTGCCTTCTGTGGTGATAGCTGCATTTTCCCAGGTTACCTGTGTGGTCCATGAACGCATTTAGAGCCAAACCTCTGGAAATCCCTGAAGGCTAAGAGTGGGATTCTTTAGCTAGTCTCAGAGAAAGTGGAGTGTATGCTGCACCTACTGACATGCTCTTTGTGGGGCTTCCTACTTTGTCAGTATTCACACATACAATGGAGCTTCTGCTGTTTTCATGCTGTCTCACACAATAATAACCCCAATGGCACCTCATTTCCTGGTAAACTGGAGACAGGAGAGACCTATAATTGTTGCCAGGACATTGTTAGCGTTGCCAGGAACTGTAATCAAATAAGGTTCAAGGTTTCATACTGATGTGATGGATGCAGTACATGTGGCTTAGATTGAGGGGGAAGGTTGATTTTTGGGATTGGTTTTCCAAATGTTTCCTCTGTTTTTATCAATGTGGCTTCTCTTGTGCCAGTTCCTTTCCACGTGGACGCAGATCTCTTGCTGTTCTGTTGACATTTTCATGATGGGTTGGGTGTGCTTGCTAACAAGGAGAGATAAAGCTGGGTGGTGTGTGTTAGTATATTGCTACCAGATGTGACATCCAGCAGCTGCACAATAGCATCCAGAAATCTGAGGGTGGAGTTGAGTATCAGAGGCTCCTCCTTCCCTCTGCCCTTCCTGTGCAGAGCAGCAGCTGGCGGTGTTTGGTGGGTTGTGTGTGGATGTGTTTTTCCTTTATTTTGTTTTTTATTGGTTATTTCTCCCTTTGTTTTTGTTTTGTTTGTGCAGGGTTTTTTACATTGCTTCCCCATCTCCTCCACTCTCCCATATGTTAATTTCGGAATATAGGCTGGTTGATGGCTCTTCTCTGGTTTTATTCTTTCTCCAAGTATCTTGTTAGATGCTGTGGTATGTAGGTTAGGATTTGTTTATTTGTTTATTGTTTTATATATTATTAAATATATTTATTTAAATTGATTACCTCCATTTGAGGTAACTAAAGTGTTTGGGAAGGAATAGGTGAATGCTCAGGGTCACAGGAGTGAAAAATGAATGGAACAAGAGGGAAAAGGCTTGAAAAGGTTGATGTACATGCAGCTTCAAGCTGTCATGTTCTTGAAAGCACCAGAGGCCCTTACTTCTAATTGAACAAGGTTTGGAAGTGTCACCCACAGAAATCTGGGCAAATGGCACTTTCTCAGGAACTCTTAAAACTTGATAAAAGCTTTGTCATCCTTATAGTAGCAGAGATCCTGAATTTCTTTCCTTAGACTAGAATAGCATGAATATGACCTTGCTGGTCAAATTTAATCACAGTCCTGAAATCAGCTTATGTGTGTTTATGTTTATGTTGTTTATGATGTAAATACAGAACAGACGAGTAAGATACTAGGGTTTTATTGTTTGAGGCTTTTAGCTTGCAGGAGTTAGTAGTCAGTCCATTTCCTTCAATAACAAGTCAATTTTCTGTTGCTGATCTTGGTTTAGACAAAAATATTGCATCATTAGCAAAGGAATAGCCAAGCTTTTAATATAAAACTATACGATTAGGTAAGAAAAAAATTTACTTTTCTGTTACAGCTCATTTGAATATTGTTGAATAATTATTGTGATTTCTAGAGGGATACACTAGACTTTCTATAGTAAAACATAATGCATAGTTGGAATGTCCTTATTGCACAACTCGTGCAACATGCAGTGTGGTATCAAAACAAGAATCTTAGCTGTAAGAGTTCATTCCATTGCAATGACAAAAGAAATGATAGTCACAGTTCTTCAATTAGCTGTAGGGGTGTCAGTCTGTGTTCAGTGATACATATTCACAACTGGTTTGTCCACTTGGGTTTCTGTTTATTAACTAAAACACAGTGGGTTGTTTGGAATTTTTACCTAGGATTGTTTTAAGGTAAATGTTAATTGCTAAAATAACCATGCAACTGTTTCCTCTTCATAATTTCCCCCACATTAAGTAGTAATGAAAAACTCAGAAAATTGGGTAGCAAGTCAGTTCTAAGGTGATGTAGACAAGTTCGGGTTTTAAAAAAAACCTCACAACACCCCAGAAATCAAGTGTCTGAATAAGAACTTTGGTCAGCAGTGACATCAGTGACCACTATGTGAAGAGTGCATTTCAGTATCTGTGCTACTCAGCTAAGTATTTTTTCCTAACAAGTAATTACATGTATTTAGTTGTAGCAGAGTGAATGTTGGTTTGGTGCATTCCTGTGTTAAATTAAAATAGTAACGAGTGATTTTTTTTTTTTTTTTGTATAGTCTAGACTTTCGTAGCCAGTGAAAGAACATTTTTCAGATGTGCTTAACAAGGTAGCAATGTCAACACACACTCTAAAAAAGGGAAATGTATTGCAGAATTGAGCGTGGATTTTTTTTAATATACTAGTGGAAATTACTTCCTAAATGGTTGTTGACTGTGTACAGTAAGAGCTGTGAAGAGAATCAACAGTTAAGCATAATATTTTTGTGCTTTTCTCTTCAGTGGAGTTGTCATCCTGCCCCAAGCTGACACTGGCTTGAGTGATAGTATTGTGCCTGGGAATGCCAACCAATTAATGTTGATTTAGAAGCTGCTAGGTGCTGCTGGTAATTATACCCCTCTCCTAGGGTCACTGCAGAGAGACCAGGGCTTGGGAATACATCTGAATTGCTTCAGTGTCCAGTGTCTTTAGCTTGAAATGCAGCTGGTATTGATGGACACATGCAGCTGCTTCCTGGGCTTGGCTTGCTGGTCTGGCAAGTGGCAACAGGCAAGAAAGGAGGGGGAGGGTAGGAGAGCTATTAAAGCCTAACCCACTGCAGCTGTTTAAGTGAGTGCATGTCAAAAGCTCTTAAAGTTAAAAATGTGAGCCACTGCAGTGGGTGGTGTGCCTGTGGTTTTTCCTCGCCTGTTGCTCTACAGTGATCAGGAGGAATGTCTTCTGTATGGAGCGCTTCCTAGGAGCAAACCTGAGGCCTGAAGTACTTGATGTGGCCTGTAGCTGTTCTGTCACTTTGTCACCAAAGACCACAGTCAGGGCTGAGTATTTAATGGGTGACCGAGGGAGCTAAAGCAGATAGAGCAAAGCTCATTTAGGAAGTGGAATTAAAAATGCTCCTCAGCCTGCTCCTAGACACCTTGTGTGGTCACAGATTGTTAGACAGTTATGCCAGGGGCAGAAAGAACAGTTTTGTGGTTAAGGCACACTGGTATAAACTTCCTGTTTGTCTTGATGCCCTGTTCTTCTGTGTCCCCTTATGGAATAGAGGTGATCATGCCTTTCCCCTTCCTAGCCTGTTTTGCCAGCTCTCTGGGGCAGGGAATGTTGTGTGTCCTGTCTGTAGTACAACAGGGCTTTTGTGATCACTCAGTGTTCCCACCTGACACCACGGAGCAAAAGCACCCTGTCCAGCCAGATGGTGAGCCTGGTAAGGAGAGCGTTCGGGTAAGAAAGGGAAGTGTCACCTGCAGAAACACATGCAGCCTGGGAAGCAAGCGTTGGGACAGCTGTGACACTGCCAGTTACAGCAATGGGATGGGACAGCACGCAGGACTGTGGTGCTGTGGAGAACAGATGCAGGTCCTCGAGGACAGAGAGCAAATGAGGATTGAGGGAGTTACACTGCAAGTGAAGGAGCAGCTTGAATGTATGGAGTTCTATGAAACAGATGTCAGGCAGATGGGGAGCTTGTGCGTCATGACCTGTCATAGGTGAGTAAAAGGGGTGTCATGCTGGGAGTTTTTTACAGATCACCTGGCGGTGAGAAGGAAACAGAACCAAGTCTTTAGAAAATTTGAGGAAGTCTGTCTCACAACCTTGTGGTTCCTTTGAGTGACTTAAAAGTCTTTGACATCTGCTGGAGGAGTGATATGGTTGTATACAAATTAGCCAGGGTTTTCTTTTTGAGGATATCAGGTTTCACTTCTTGATACAGGCCTTGGAGAGGTCAAGCAGATATGTTATCTGATTGCATCTGCTATTCACAAAGTAGGCAGATGTGATTGAGAGAGTGATAATGGCAGCCTTGGCTGTAGCCCCATGAAATAGAGGAGTTCAAGGTCATTAGGGGCATGAGAAACACAAGGAAGCAGAGTGACAGACTCTGGGCTTCAGGAAGGCAGAATTCAGCTTATTCAGGCAACTGGTACCAGGAAACACTGAAACTTTAAAACACATAAGTGTTCATGAAAGCTAGACAGGTTTTGAAGGACAATCCTTTTGAAGTGCAGGAGTAGTCCTTACTCAGAAAACAAAAGGATGTATTGGAAGACCAGCCGGCTGGGCAGGAAGACATGACAGAACTCCAATGCAAAAAGGAGGAGCAAGCAGTAAAAGAGGAACTTAGAAACATTGTCCAAGGAGTGGGGTTACAAAAGCTCAGCTGGTATTGGTGTGTACAAGCAGTAGAAAGGGCTGCAGAAGAGTTTCTTATAGGAAAAGGTTGAATGAGGAAAGTGTGGATCTGCTGCTGAGTGGGACAGGTAGCAGCGGGCACAGGTAAGGCTGAGGTACTCGTGCCTTGTGCAGTTCAATTTTCATCAATGAGATCTCACAGGCCTCTGTACTTAGGGAAGGAGTTCAGGGAGGAAAAGAAATCTCTCTTGGACCATGGAGTGTCATGGATTACTTGAGACCTCAGCAAGGCCAGGGAGGCTGTGTCATCTCCACCCCTTGAGGTTTTCAAGATCCAATTGGATAAAGACCTGAGCAAACTGATCCAACAATTGACTCTGCTTTCAGCAGGAAGCTGAACCTAACCTCTGAAAGCTCCATCTAGCATGAACAGGTCTGTGGTCCTGTATAACATCTGTTGGGAGGATTGTCCTCAACCATTTTGCTCACTTTTTGAATTTTGATGTGTGTGTTGTAACTCTAAATGTAGAAGATAAATTGCTTTAGCTCTTTGTTTAGGAGGAAGCTAATTTTATAACATGTCAGGGTAAGTGTCTGTCCTTCCCTTGCAGAGTCTGTGCTGTAGTGTGTGAAGTAAAGCATAGTTGCAGTAATGGATCCTCTAGAGGAGCATGTACACTGGTTTCTCGAGAGGTATGGTCATCTCAGTGGGAGGCTGTTCTATGTAATCACCTCAGACTCCAGAACCCAGTAGGATGCTGAGGGTGGCTCCATGTGGAGCCTGTCCACTTGTGTTTATGACCACTTGTCAACAAAAGATTGCTTGAAGCTGCCAGCAGCAGTTATCCTGCACAAATCTCATCTGATGGGGCCAGTCCCAGTGTGAGGAGGGGAGTGCTGCCCCCCTGAACTCTCCTTTGAGTCTTATCTGTGTGGTGCTGTAGTCATCTTCCTTCTTCTGCTGAACTTCTGTTCCCCTGTATTGCTGAGAAGATTCTGACTTGTTACAAAGGACCATGTTTCAATGATGAATGGGGTTGGTACTGATAGTTTGCTTGTAAAATGCTTCGGGAATCTTCCCAGCAAGAGGCTCTGTATCAGGAAGTGAGAAGCTGAAGTGTGAATCACTGTTATGCCTTCTCTTGCCAAGCTTCCCAGGCTGAGGCCATGGGGCTTAAATTCCAAGTTGTTCCAGTTTTTCTCAATGGGCTTGTGAAGAACTTTTACTATTTTTTGTATGAGTAACTATGAAGAAGTTACACATATCAGGCTAGTTAATGAACTGTCCTAATTACAAGATAATTTCTAGAAACTACCCTTAAATTGCAGGACCTTTAAAGACCTCTTGTGAAATTGTGTATTAATGAGGAACTCTCCCACTCACCAAGGGAAGGATGGAAGAGGGAGAATGGGGTCAGGTCTCCTTTGGGACCACAGCATTCTTGCTTTCATGCAGTCTGCAATGAAAAACTTAATTTTGGGTGTATTTTCCTTGTGCCAACTCTTTCTTCCCATTCTGAATTGTTGACTATTTTTTTTTTTGGAATGTTGTTTAGTTGTTTGTGGTGTTAATTCTATCACTATTTCCTGATAAATGTGAAAGCATTGTATTTGTTAATATATTTTTAAATGTTTCTTTCCTCAGGTGTGTAATTATAGTCTTGGGAATTTTCTTCCAGCATTCTGCTAATGTCTTTACTATTTGTTTTATTCTTAAAAAATTCATAACGGATGTATTTCCTGGTTTTGAAGTATGTAATAGGAAGAAAGGAATCACAGTTTCCCCGTCTCAGTGATAGCCTGGAACAGGATGTGTGGCGTACAACAGACTTTCACCAGGAGGAGGAAATTAACTGGCTACAAATTAGGGAAAGTTCATGAGAAGTCATTACTCTTCATTTATTTCTGAGTGAAGCTTTGAATCTCTAGGCAAAAACCAAATTATGTAGTAAATGGAGTCCCCTTGCATATGAATGTGCAGTGTTTAGATATCTGTGTTGACTGTGACCATGGTAAGATTATGCAGCTTCATATATTAACTGTGTTATCATTGAGCACTGTCTCTTCTCCTTCCCTTTTTTTCAGGGATGGTGTTTTAATGCTATTAAGTGAAGTACTGATGAATGTTTCCATGACCAGATTCTGCTTGTTTCCAAGTGGTATATGGTGGGAGTGTACATAATTTACCCAGATATGTCCTGTCAGCTTTTTTGTCCTTATTCTTTTCAGTGCCTGGAAAAGTGAGATAAAGCAGCTTATCTTCTTTGAGACCTGTGCTGCATTCAAAGCAGTTTCAGAAAAGAAAACGAACCTTCAACAATTTTTCTAAAGTTAATATAGACTAATAACAAAAAACCATGGCCATAGGAGTTACTGCTAATAAGGCTTGATATTTGCATTACTCTGAAGAATCTGCAGGCCAGTGGAGGGAGGGGAAAAGTGAAATATCTAGAATGGCCTAGCACTTTGGGAACAAAAAAAAGCTTTCTTTTTAAATAAACTTTGGTTGCAACATTTCTTTTGCATAGTTTACTAATTCTGTGATGCAGAATGCCTCTAGGAAATGCATTGAAATCTGCATGATTAAAAAGTCTACTTCAGCTGTTATTTTTCCTCACTGGGGACACCTCCCCTCCTCCTTTGAACCACTTTGGAGTTTAGTATAGCATTGAATTCAGTGTAGTGCTTCAGCATAGTAATGCTTGCCATAACAGTGCTGTTGTTTTTAAATTTATGCTATTTCATAGTCAGTAACGCAGAATTTATCCATAGGATGCTACAGGTGGAGATAATTAGCTTAGCTTGGAGGCATTATTCTCTGTTGCACTACATTTGTTTTGACAGGTGACATATGAAAAAGAGCTCTTCAAATGTAGGAGAGTCATATTTTAAAAATTGCTTTTGTCCACTTCCTGGCTGCACGTCTTTTCCCTACTTCTTATTCAAATTCCATTTAGAGTATGTTTTATGATGCCTTCATCCTTTCTTGCAACATTTGGTGCCTAATTCCTCGCTTGTAACAATGTAGAAATATTCCCTCTTCCTTCCTTTGTGTATTTCCTCCATTTTGCTGTCCTGCCTATTTTTGTATTGACAATCCGAAGTTGCTCCCCAGATTAGAATTTGTGTTGCTTACTACCTGGGAAAAAATGGGTGCTGTTCTGATAAGTTCTACTTAAATGATGGTTGAATATTAATTCCAGTATTATTCCAAAACTGGCAGAATTCCATCAAAGATCCATGAAGGAGGGGTTTGCAGTGAGAATAGTTTCTTGAACCATTCAAATTTAATAATAGTGAAGTGATGGTATACAAATCTTAATATGCATATGGTTTGCTAAATTTTTAGTGCTGTCCTGTTAGTAGTATTAGGAAAAAGGCCATATTACTGTTGACATATGGTCTGTAGAAATGTCTATATGCAGAGTAGAAGATTCCATGGACATCTTACTCAAGATGAGTGAAAGTATTTTTAGAAGTAATACTTCTGTTTGAGGCTCTTGTTTGGTTTGCTCTGTGTTTAGCCTACACAAGTGAGAGGAGGTTGGCTTCTTGAGGTTGTGGTCCTCTTCTGCCATGTATCATCAGGCATAAACTCCTGACATGTCCATGGGAAATCCCGGAGAGCAGCTGGGAATGTCCAGAGGAAGCCAGCTGATGCTCCTATTGATTTGCTTCCCAGTACTTGGTTGCTTTAAGAGTACTGGGAAGCAAAAGAAGTATGCCTGATAAACATGAGAAGGAATTAATTCTTGTAGCCCTGTTGTCAGCTGGAAGGAACCTTAGAAGAGTAAAATTTCAACAAATCTCTCGCTTGCAGAATATGGCCTGTCAAAGCTTATAAATGAGATGGGAAAGCTGTTGCCAAATTTATATAGAAAACTTTCAGTCTGAGGGATTGTAATGTATACAATTATCTCAACTGAAGTTATAGTCTGTTTTGGTCTTGATTTTGTGACCTTTTTTTTTTGGGGGGGGGGGGGTGGGGTGGTGGGGGTGGGGTAAATTATTATAGTAAAATTATGCAATCAAAATGCATAATTTGCACATTCTTACTGCTTGATGAAACAGGACTTGTAATGAAAAACCTGAACTGTTAAAAGAAGTGTGGGTTTTTATACATACACACACATTAAAAGAGTTTTTATATTTCTTTTTAAACTGAGAAGAGGATGCTTGTGTTTATTGATTTCCAGCCTTTGCTGTCTAACAGGCTACCGGTGGAACAAGTGACACACTGAGTAATATTGCACCGATGCACTCATGCCTTCATTTTTAATGCTTTTGACATCCTGTGGCCCAACACAATGTGAGGGTCTCATATGAGGCTTGTTTCCCACCACATGTGGGTTGGTGGTCACGGTGCTTGGTTGTGAAGTGGAGGTAAAGCTGCTGGGGCGCCAGTTTTACATTTAGCCTAGACACGCAGTGAGGCACCCTGTCCTAAGAGCTTTGTTCCTTCCCTCATATTAATTTTATTAGCTTATATATTTTGACTTTTAACTACCATGTGATTAAAAGCTATACACAGTTTGATAGGGCAAACCATGTTGTTGTCTTCCTAGGGAGTGTTCTGACCTGATAAACCATAGAGTTTTTTCCTGTCTGAGTTAATTCTGGGTGCTATTCAGTAAAGTGGCATAATACAAAAAAGTGCTGTTCTGATGTATTTTGTGGGTCTGATGTCCTTCAGGGAGAGGAGGACTGTGGGCTTGAGAAACTGATGTGGCATCTGTGAGCCACGAGTGGCTCATGGAGCACACCCACAAGTGGCTCATGGAGTTACACTTAGTATTTCTCCTTGTCAGTGGAACTGTTGGTTGGTTTTTTTTTNACTTTATTTTTTTTCCTTTTCAGTGGACTTTTTGGTTGGTTTTTTTTTTTTTTTTTTTTTTTTTTTTCTTTTAATGGCCTGCCAGCAAGTGTTGAATGGTTTTTCATCTTGCCACTGGTAAGATGCCATTTTATCTGTTTTATCTGCCATTTTATCAGTTCCTACTCCTGGCCATAGGATTCCCACAGATTCCCCTTTCCTGGGCCTCCTCATGCTCTCTCCTATCCACCTCGTAGAGTGAAATGTGTGGAACAGCAAGAAAGGAGATCTTCTTGGTGTGTGGAAGTTAATGGTGAAAGTACACGTGTCCATGGGCTTCCAGGCACAGTAGGTGACAGGCACACGGGACACACCAGGCCGTTTAATTCTGCCAAGTTTCATTTGAGGTGCACAGGCCCACCCTTTGGGAATTTCCAAAGTTTTTCCAGTGCCTGGGCTGAAGAAACTTGTGCAAAGCATTCAAGCAACCCTGTGAGTCAGACAGAGAATTTGACCATAGCTTTTCCTGGGATCTGGAGGTGAATAATCAACAGCTAAACCCTCTTGAAATGTTTTCCTTTGATAAGAGCATGAGCTCAGCTTGGCAGAGATGTTGAACAGACACAGAGGGTATTTCTAGTGGGATGGCTGTGAAATCAGGAAGGCTGACTGGAAAGGATGCAAGTACACAAGTGACAGAGGTCAAAACCTGACAACATACTGCACTCTCATGTGTTTTGCATTCATAGCATGTAGCACTGACTGGGTGTTTCAGGCCACTCTAATGGGTTTTTTTTCCCCTCCTCTGAGGTAGCTCACAGCTTCTGGTATTACTGTACACTGCAAACATTTGCTGGTAATTTTTGCAGAGGGTTGTCATCGATGCCTGTGTTCTGTGCCACAGTGCCACGGCTCAGTATTGGGGCCAATCCTGTTTAATATCTTTAATGTCTCCCCTTGACAAGGGGACTGAGGGCAACCATTAGCCAGTTTGCAGATGTCAGGCAACAAGCTGGACGGGAATGTTGATCTTGGAGGGTGGGAAAGCTCATCTGAGGAATCTGGAAAGGCTGGATTGATGGCTAAAGGCCAGGGTCAATAAGGTGAAGTGCTGAGTCCTGCACTTGGTTCAGAAGAAGCCCTTTCAGTGCTAAAGGCTGAGGGAATGTGGCTGGAGAGGTGCCCAGCAGAAAAGGACCTGGGGGTGCTGGTCAATAGTTGCTGAACATGAGCCAGTGTGTACCCAGGTGGCCAAGCAGGCCAATGGCATCCTGGCCTGTGTCAGCAATAGTGTGGCCTGCAGAAATATTTCCTACTACATCCACCTGTACTTGGCACTGCTGAGGCCACACTTTGAATCCTGTGTTTAATTTTGGGACACTCATTTCAAGAAAGACATTAAGGTGCTGGAGCTGTCAGAGAAGGGCAACAGAGCTGGTGAAGGGTCTGAATCACAAATTGTATGAGGAGCTGCTGAGGGAGCTGGGTTTGTTTAACCTGGAGAAAATGAGGTTCAGGTGGAACTCATCATTCTCTACAACTACCTGAAAAAAGGGTGTAGGGAGGTGGGGCTTGGTCTTTTCTCCCAAGGGACAAGTGACAAGACAAGAGGAAATGGCCTTAAGTTGTGTCAGGGAAGGTTTAGATTGGATATTGGGAAAAAATTCTTTGTAGAAAGGGGAGTCACATTTGGACCAGACTACCCAGGGCAGTGTTTGAGTCACCACTCCAGGAGGTATTTAAAACATGTACAGATGTGGCATTTGGAGACCTGGTTTAATGGGGAACTTGGCAGTGTTAGGTTAACACTTGTATTTCATGATCTTAAATGTCCTTTCCAACCTAAAGGATTGTATGATTCTATAAAGATTTAGAGAAACCAGAATAAGAGAAGAAATGAGCGTGTCCAATTCAACCAAGAAAATACTCCTTTTCCTCTATGGCATTAAGGAAGAGTAAAAAAAATCTTGCAACCTTCAGGTTTTCTTTTATCTGTTACACAAAGACCTGCTTACTCAATGTTTTTTTTTTTTTTTCCTCACAGGGTTTAGCAGTCCTGTCAGGCTTTCTGGCTGTGTGTCAGTATAGTGGCTTGTAGACACAAATGGTATCAGGATTTACAGGTGCAGGAGACACAGTAGCATTAATGCAACATGGTTGTAAACACCAACAGGGCTTTATCTGTGTCTCCTTTTAATGATTTTTCTTGAATATGGCTTGCTTTAAAATAGCAGTTCAGGTCCCCTGTGTGAGTTTTGACACTGGTGCTCAGCTGAAGAAATATATTATCTTTCAATAGCAAGGGTTTTGAGGAGAGTAAAATGCCAGCAGAATAAATAAGTAAATATTGAAGAAATCAAACAAACAAACATCCCCTTTAACATGGTGAAAAATGCAACCCAGGAAAAAAGCAAATTTAAAGGATGGGTAGGAGGGCAAAACCAAGCCAGTTTAAATGTGTGGCTTTGATGAATTGCTTCCTTTCCCTCCTCCCACTATGACTTGTCTTTCAACATTAACCTCCAGTCTCAGCACAGTGAATGTTGTGCTCCGTAAGTCCTGCTCCTGCCCTTGCTCTCCTGCTGATGCCCCTGCTGAGCTCAGTGCTGACAGCTGGGAAAATTCCGTGTGATTTGGAGTTGGGAAATGCTGTATCAGCACATGGGAGATTAAGGTTTTTAGTTGTTTTTTTTCCTTGCTTGTAGAGGGGAATTAGTGAGCTCCCAAATTCACGGATTTATTGGAAATCTGTGCCTGCTGAATGTGTTTATTCCCCCATGTTGCTGGCTATACTCTTGACAGGTGCTGAGAGGAGATTTATAGAAACAGCAAATATTTGCTAGAGTGGCTGAAATATCTGAGGATTATTTAGATGTGACTCTTTATCATCATCTCTCTTAGTTCTAGTTCAATAATTTAAATGCATGGGCTTGAGTCTTTGGAAATTTTTAATCTACTTCTCTGCTGGATTTTATACCGGTTCCATGACTAAATCCTAATACCAATGGACTAGTACAGAGCTGATACACAGACTTTGGGAGTAACTTTTTTTTCCTGGTTTTTGGTTTTGATGAAGTAATATTACGGGGAGAGCAGAACATGACTATGGAAGGGTGCTGCTCCTTGCAGTAGAAAAACTTGGGTTGTGTTCCTCTAACTCAAAGGAATCTTGGAAAAGCTCCTGAAGGAAGTTTTCTGTATTAGTTTCCCTGTTCATATTTCTGCAAAACTGCTTTTTGCAGAATTAAAATATTTTGTTAAATATTTCTGTAGCTAAGTTGTACACCAGTAGTTTTTAGAGGAGATACAAGAGGATGAGAAAATAAGAGAAAAACAGCTAACTCCTTCCAGATGTTCAGGACTAAAAATTTATAAGGAAACAATAAAAGCAAATAATTAACCTTCTCTCAGTGTATTTCCAGTGAAATACATAGAAATCAATGTCAGCTTTGCAGTTATTTGAGATGCTGACAAATATGTGCTGTCACGCACCAAACCTGGAAGAAAGGTTCAGAACTGGTGCCCTGTATGGAAAATTCCAGGTCTATGGTTATTCTTATCTCTTCACAAGTTCTCCTTCCTTCATCACTTTGCCTGATCTTAATTTTGACTGTTCAGGGAAGTAGTTATTTTCCAAGGTTGCAAGGTCCAGAACTGGTAAAAACATCTTTGCAGTTTGCCCATAGTACACAGCAGAGCACCAGGGCTATTTGTGGCTCTGTGCCACCTGCCCTTGTGTTTCTTAGCACAAGAACAGCTATTTTGCAGCTCCTTGGTCTATCTTGCACCCCTAGCAGGGCTAGAGTTTATCAGAGCCAAGCAGCTGAACTTTGGTTAAGATGATACCTGCTGGATCATAGGAAATGATTAGGCAGAGAAATGACAAGTTTCTTCTGATTTGTTTTGCATTTTCTTCTCCCACCCCACAAGTTTTCTATCCACAGGTGCACTGCTTCGAACACTGTCCTGTGAAGTGCTTCAAAGGCAGAGGGCCTATTGCTATGTCTTTCCAGTCCTTCCTTGGTGAAGAGGCTGAGCTGATTTTGCTTCCTTAGCCTTCACACAGTTCTCAGCTCCTGCCATTTGATGTTCCATTAACATACTTCATCTGGGGCTGTTTACCATGATTTCCACAGGAGCTGATGCTATTGTAAAATGTGCTGTTTATTTACAAGTGTATGTGTGTTTTTATTTTTTTTTTTTATGGTTTTTTTTTTTTTTTTTTTTTTTTTTTTTTTTTTTTTTTTTACTGTCTTCTTAGTACCATTCAAGATAGATTTTGAAATTCTTCTCCCTTTCCTTTGCTGCTCTTACAGCAAGATGGTTTCAGTGTCTGAGAGCCCATTTCAGCGGGGGGTAGTATGGCTTTGTGGACATCATATCCTTGAATTTACTTTTTTTCCTTAGGCTTGGAGAGACCAGATATTTATTGACCTTCATGGCCTGTTTCAAAGCCTGCTGCCTGTAGGGAGTAGAGTGTGTCTGAGGCTTTGAGTTTCTGGGAGCACCAGTCACGTTGATTCAGTTGATGCATGGATGTGTCTTTGCAGTAATTTTTATATGTACACTTTGGTCATGGCAGGTGTGTTCCTGGGCCCTGAAGGAACAAAGCTCTGTAGATGACTGTCCTTCAAAATATCTTTGATTGACTGATTGCCAAGTTAGTATTCTAGGAAAACCTGAAAATATCAAATCCAATAGAAAATTAATAGAATGAGATATGATTTAATGAGAAATCACAAACCTGGAGAGTTGACTGACACCCACAGCAACACTGGACTTCGATGTCATTTTTATATTCACATAAAAGCATTTAAATGCATTAAAGAAATGAGATGTATTCTTGTTTTCAATTAGGATATTGCATTTCTCCTGCTTCCATGTATCTCCAAGTTCAGCTACAGTTTCCATTTTAATACTTGGAAAGTTTGAGTTGCCATACATATTGAACATGCAAATGTATCTCTCTATTTTGGGGCCTATTGACCTGACCAAACTAGCACTGGCAAAAGTACTCTTCTTTTGCCAAAGATGATATTCCGTGTTCACTTTTGCCAGCAGGCAGTCAGATTTGTATTGTGTTCTGTCATCTATTGTTGGTTAAGGATTACAGAAATGGTTTGGTTAGTCACAAAGAACTGTTCCTAACAATAATTCACATCACCAACACCATCAGCCTTCCCCCCCCAGTATATATATGTACATATTTAGAGAGCTTAGTAAAGCAAAATTTTCTATGGAATGTGTTTTTGTATGTGGGTGGGGGGATAGGTAGAGGATGAAATGAGTGTGATTCTAAATCTGCTTTGTCTAAGCAGACGAATCTAGCAAATGTTTTGGGTGTGAAGGGAGTGAAATGTGAAGAGAACTACTATGGGTACTGCAACTATAATAAAAAAGAGAGAAAAGTAGAAAAAGCTATTGCTCCAAAGGGGCTACTAGTGCAACTTTATTTCCCTTTTTTCATAGCACACTGTGAAGAAGAGACATTATAACTTATGTTTATGGAAAAATCTATCTAGAGTAATTTTCTCTGGGCCTCATGCTTTGCAGGAAATGTGTGGGAGAAGATGCAGCAGATTGTTTTGCTCGGAGGAGTAGCCAGAGCCCTCTGCGAGCATCAGAAACACTCTGGCAGTCGCCATGCTGAGCCTGTGACCTGTTGAGACTTTCAGCTTGACTGCCTTGGCCTGTGTCATTTGTGTGATGACAGAAATGGCCAGGCAGTGGTTGTCTTTCACCTTTCCTCTCTGCTTCTAAAATTGTCTGTGTCATTTACAGCACTTTTGGTCTGCTTCACTTAGCTCTGTGGGAGACTTCAGTCCATTGCAACCGGACTTCCCTTTCTCTTCACCTGAAGGGAGAAAAAGTGCATCTAGAGTAGTTGCTCTAGTTGAGTTGGTAGGCTGTGTAGATGTAAATGTAAATTACTCTGGGCTGGGAACAGCTGAGGAGGGGATCCCTCCCACCCAGTCGTGCTGTCCGTGTGCCTGGCTGCCAGCACTCCCAAATCAGTCAGCAGCCACGGTGAAATTCTGGAAGTCGTCCTCACACGCGTGGCAAACTCATTTTGGGTTGCCTGGGCTGAGTTCCCTTTGGCTGAGCTTCTGTCCTCTTTTATAGTTTCAACACTTCGTAGCCCTGAGACATTGTCTTCTTCCTAATTAATCTTTTCATTCTTTGTAGAGTCTGGACTTCCTCTCAATATCCTGCTTGAAGTGTTTATTCATCTGGGCAAGCTTCCAATCTTTCCTTACCATTTTTTCCCTTCCTGCTTGCAATGGGAGTGTGAATAACATTTGCCTTTTTCAAGTGAGGTATTTCTGTGTTTGAGCTGAAGTGTTTGAGCACAGCCTCAGTAATTTTCTTGGTTTCTCAAAATTTACCATTCTGAGATCGTAAAGTCTGCATTGTATTTCCTTTTGTCTATTTGATCCTTCTCACTAAATTGATATATGCTGCAACTTTTGACAATCAACTTTTCTATCCAGTCTTTGCTTTTCACTAAAGCAGTGGCTAGAATAGATTTATCTAATTTTTTCCTTGTTTATGAAAATAGTCTCCTCAATAATAGGGGGGGAATAGCTCTCAAATTTTTCCCTTTTTTTTTTTTTTTTTCCTGTGTATTTTTTATGTTGTCAGAGGGGGTTTTCTGGCTGAGGTCNTTTTTTGGGCAACATTTATCAAACAAAGTAAAAGAAGCAGCATATTGTACTGTCAGAAAGGGAAAAATAATTTGTTCCATGTAGAAGTTGTCATTGGTGAAATTCTGTTTGTATGTATGCAACCACTGACCTTACTAGCTGCAGCAGGCCTGGAGTCACTCAGTATTGAAAGGCTCTACAGGTTAGCCAGGACCTCTGTGCACCTGGTCTGTGGCCTGTTGGTGCATTACAGGGATTTTCCAAACAATCTCCATCAGGCTTTTGCATCCAAAGCAGGCAGCCTGCCTGAGGAGTAACAAATATATTGGCAATTTCTAGGCTGAAGAGTCAGAGCAAAAAGAGGAGAGAAACACTGCGATAGAGATAGGACCTGTGGAACAGTTTTTGGGCTTTCTTGGTGAGTACCTCCCTTTTTCTCATGTGTGTGAGAGTTATCCATGCCTTCAATAAGTGCATTTTTTTTTTAGGAAAGCAAATATCCCATATTGTTTTAACCTAGTATTTTTAGGGCTAAACTTGATACACTGACAGCACTGGAAATAGGATGCATGTGGCTTGCTTCTGGGACCTAGTGGCTTGTAAATAAAACTGTGCCCAAAAACCGTGACAACTTTTTCCCAATGTCTGTTTCTTTTTCTCTGTGTATTCATTCAAACCTGAGTGCACCTCTCCTTGGTGATGATGTTTGCTCTGTGCTAGTCATGCAGATTTATCTAAGCCTAATAAAAGAACACAATAACAGTACTGTGTAAAATCAGTAAGAGGAATAGTATTAAGTGCACAAAGCTGAAAATGCAAGTAGGGTGAAGGTTTAGAAAGTTTAGAAATTTGGCCCACAACATGCATCAGAAATGTCTTTGTGTGGGTTTTGTCCCCTTGTTTTCCTTGAAGATGTAGAACGACTGTGTGGAAAACCTCCTCTTGCTCCTTGCTTTTCATTCCTTTCCTTTACTGAAATAAATCCAAGTTCTCATAGTTCACATGAAATGGATGCAGTCCAGGGAGATCGTAGCCCTGTTCTCATTATTAATCTAGAAGGTTTCATACTTGCAGCGTGCCACTGTGCTGTGAAGAATACAGAGAGGGCAGAGGCGTCTGCCTGGGGGCTGGGAGAGAGGCAGAATTCCTCCCTCAGTACCCAGCAGCCTCTTCAGGGGTGATTTCATGCAGATTTGAGCATGAGCTAGCGCAGAGCCAGCCCAGCCCCAGCCGTTCTCACGGGGAGTCCATGTGGGAAGGGAGGTGCTGGGCTGGATCTGCCGTGGGACATTCCGCTGAGCTCTACTGCTTCCATCATCAGTCCCTGACCCGGTGGGGAATTCCAGTTGGAGGTGATGAGATCTACCCAAAACTGAGTCACACTGTATTTAAATTAAAATAAATATTTAGCGGGTGTTTTTCTTTAGGACCCTCTTGTGTGAGACTTACTAAATGTCAGTGTTTAACTGGAGTGCAAACACAGCCGAAATTAGAAAGGATGTTTTTGCTTAAAGCTGTATGCCATTGCTGACTGGGGTTTGCAACTGCATTATTAATGGCTTTTCCCAGTGACCTGGTCTGAAGTTTCTCAAACCACAATCCCACAGCTCACTTCAGGTCTGCAGGGAACTGACACACCACGGCAGCTGCTCTCAGGCTTCTTGCCAGAGATCAAATCATGCAAAAAAGCAGCTAAAAACACTTGAAATGCTTCCCCCGCCTCTTTCCCCTCCCTCCCAGCACCCCCATCCCTCCCCCAAGTGCTAATTCCTGCTACTTGTTTGTGAGTGGTAGGAGGAGCTCCCAAGGACATCAACACTGTGGAGAACTGGTCTCTGGTAGCTCTTTCTGGAGGAGTCATTGCCACTTCTTTCCTTGTGATTTTTAAAAATAAACGATGCTTTATATGCATTGGTATACTTAGACCTACCCTCCGAGGATTGATAGCCAGGGGCCTTCTGGTGTAGAAATTGGCATTTCTGGTGGTCAAAATACACGGAATGTTCTATATACGAAATCCATGCTGTGAGATACAGAAGATGGATGGTTTTACCTCATTAAAAAGTTTACTATTTTATGAATTTCAGGTATGACAGTTGTTGTTTTGTTTAGTTTTTTTTTTTCCTTTCAAAATCACAACATTGAGTAACCCAAAAGTCACGTTCTGGTCAACTTCTATTTCAAGGTTTGTGGAAATACCAAAGACACGCAATTTTTTTTTGAGCTGCATATTTAATTCATATTAATTCTGTTGGCATCTTCTGAGTTTTCTTACTAATATTTTAGTCTCTTAAGATTGAAGAGTGCTTTTTTGCAAATAAAAGGTTAGTTCTTTTTCCATGACTCAGGAAAGGAGATTTTTGAATTGTGAGAATATTTCTTTTTATCTTATCGACAAGGATGTTGGGATGAAACAAATGCTTCTTTAAAAGACAGCAGCTGGTTCCAGCCTCCAGGTTTGAAGTATTTTCAGTCTCATCCTCTTACAAGCAGCTGGAAGCAAGCCTATATGGGTTGCTTATTTAAGAGGTTAATGTACTTTCTATGGGAATGCAGAACTGGATCTCACAGAAATGAATATATTAATGTTGTCAGTGATAAGTTTTCATAAATTGAATTTGCACCAAGGGCCTTTGAAAAAATGCTTTACTCTGAGAGTCATTTTGATCTTCTGCAAATAAAAATAACAAATGTTTGACCATAGCCAAATTGCAGTTGTAAATGGCAGTTTAGCTAGTTCAGATTTGTCAGTTGATTTAGTTTTTTTAGATGAATTTGAAACAAATATCCCAATAAAAGGGAATTTTCAGGGGAAGAGAATTATTTTGCATTCTGGTTACTGGCAAGGGAAGGAATGCTTGTGTACAGCAGAATCTCACAGGCAGCCTTTCTTATTCATGGGGAGTATGTGTGTGTGTGTATACCTATATATATATATTAGAATTTTCTATGCAACTGGTATCTAGCACTATATAAGTCTAGCAGAAAAAAGACTCAGTTTGAGAGATAACCATTCAGTAACTTCATTGGGATGATGTGGGTTGTTCTGCTGATGTATTGCTTAACAGAGAATATGTACTGAGTGAGAAGGGATTATTTTCACTTGAACTGTTCCTGTGATGGAGGGAAGATGAGACAGCAGCAAAGTGGGTCACGCTGAAACCCTCATTCTTCGTATAGAATTTGAAAAAATGGAAATATGGTGAGAAATTAACAAGTTTATCCTCTTCTTGCTGTGTGCACATCCTGTATGTTCAAGTTTTAATAAAACTGGTGATTCTGTAGTGTATATCCCTTAAATTCTCAGCAGCTAACATGTATTCGAGATGTTTCCTTTAGGAAAGTTTTCCTCTTTCCATATGCTAAGTAGGGAGCTGTGAGCAGCACTGTCTTAAAGGGAGAGAAATGCCTGGTTCCAGAATGGCAGTGACAGACATTGTAGGGCAAAAAAGGTGACAGTAGTGTTTCCCCAGAACTGTGTTTGCTCACACAATGTGGTACTTGCTGTATGTTACAATGACCTACTTAAAAAAAACCTAATTATTTGTCAAAAAAAATCCTAAACATTGTGAAATATAGTTTAGGATATGTTTATGCTTAAGATGTTGATAAGACTTTTATTTCTTTTTTTCTAACAGTTCTTTGAATATTATTGCTAAACATGTGAATAAGTCCTGTCAGATGATCTGTAGCACTGAATGAAAGTAGATGAAGATACAAAATATTGTATCGATTTGTCTTTTTGCAAACATAAATGCACCCCACAGCAAACTTCCTCTTGATGATATTTTGAGCTCGCCAGTTTGAGTGGTCCCATGTTTACTCTGCAGATGCATTCTTGCCTGCTATCAGTGGATTCCAGGAGTCTGAGCCCTGCCATTGTTGGCTGCTTGAGTCAGGGCATTGCAGTACATATACCTTTAGGCAATTTCCTACCTTTGGCTCATTTAAGAACAAAATGAGAACCTTCTCACATGAGATAACATGTGAGCTGTGATATATTTACTGTATCTTAAAGTTCTTCTTGCATTTTAAAGAAATAGCAGGGGTTGGATTGAGTATTCACTGCTGTGATTTGCAAAATGTGGTCTTTGGCTGCAGTGTTCGTTTCTGCAGAGCTATTTCACTTTGCCACCTTCTCTCACTTTTGGAGTGACCTATACTGTGTGTGCATGTGGCTCTCTTTCACTGCAGAAATGGTGTATCTAGCAGCCTATTTGTCTTTCTGTCTTCAAGAACCTTGGTTTTCTGCAATTTAAGAGACCTGATGGACACTTCTGTTTGTGTATCCCTAGAGTATGATTTTCTGAAACCACAAACAAGGAAAACCCAGCGCTAGGATGCAGGTGCCACAGCAAGTAAGTGGAGATCAAAGGGTTTCATTTTGTGAAGAGATGCTATCAAATCAGAAGGTGCAGGAAAAGGAGAATGTTTTTAAGAGGCCTCAATCTAGGATGGTTTTTCCTCAGGACATATAATTTAATTTTCTGAAAAGTTTCAGAGCACTTTACCAGTGCAATTTTCCCCTAATCTTTCCTGTGTTATGTTGACAGTTTTTGAGCTGGGAAGGAGTCCTATAGGTGGACCAGAGAGTTTCCACATATTGATCTGTGTTTCTGCTTGAGTTTTTTTTTCTTTAAGAGCAATAGCAGAAACGTGCTTTGCAACTTTCATATGATTGTGAAGGCAAAACAAAACAGCCAGTATGAAACAGATATGTGTCCATATGTCTTGATCAGTGCTTCTTCCTGTTTCTTTTATGAGAATGCTGCACTATAAGGGTTCTTTCAATATCTCTACCTTCGCAGTCAATGATTGTAATGAATAATTAACTGTTGCATTATATCCTAGCAGTCAATTTCTGAGTTTTCTTTTAATTTTTTTTTTAAATACACCTGTGGGTTGATAAGTAAAAATGCTAATAAATGAGTGTAAGGCAGACTACATAGAAGAGTTTGAAATATCTAAAAGGTACAGGTTGTTTTTCATAAGAAAAATCCTGAGAGTATGAATTCTGTGTTTAAAGGATTTACTAAGGTTGCATAACTTAGTAGTAAAAAGACATTAAACTGGAATTACATCTGGGTTTTCTTTTGCAAACTGTAAATTAAAATGCTCTCAGAAATGTGAATGGAGCGAAGATAAAAAGGGGCTGTGAAGTCGTAAATCATAACAGTGTGAAATAAATAGGAACCAAATACAGTATTGGATCATGATAATAGGACAGCTAATACCTTTTTAGCTGTACTGCTCAATCCATACCTTTTTTAGAGTGAAGATGTTCAAAGTTGTGGGGAGGCATAACCTGTTTCAGGATGGAAGGAAGCATCCCTCTGGCACTGAATTCTCATCTGTGCAATAGCACTTTCTATTCTGTTCCCTTTGCACTGGGGATGGTGGTTTGGGTAAGAGAGACTTCCCAAAACATGTTTCTTGGATTCCAGAAACTTGAGGCAGCTTCTCCTCAATGCTTGGTCTGGGGTTTCAACACCCTAGACCTGCGTAGCATGTGCTCTTGGAAACACAGCTTGATTATTCTTAGAAGGACCCATGTCAGTCACAGGTTGATATGTCTTCAGGGAATGCCTGTTTAGGAGAGGTTTCAAAATTTAGGATAGTACTGCCTATTTATCTGAGAGATGTGTCATTTTTAGAATTACTGTCTAAATATTAAAATTATTTTCTGCTTGTTTTGGTTTAATTCTGCTAAATTGATGACTGTAGTCCCTCATTTGAAGTTGATCAATAAAGACCTTAACATACTGTTTAGATTGAAGCAGCTTTATATTTCATTAGGAAAATATTGTGTTATGATTATATTTGGATCTCATCTTCTTTTTCTTTTCCCCTGCTAGTATTATTCTGTGGTGGCCTTCAAACAAGTGATCCTGTTAGACTCTCACTGGGTGGTCAAAAAGCAGATTTAAAAAGTTATAAAGATTCATGTTTGTTTTGGGTGGAGGCTTCAAAGGCTCGCAGGCTTCCTTGCACAAGGATGCAGTCAGGAAATGTGAAAGCAGGGAAAAACAGGATTCTGACTCTGTTTTGTGTAAAAAGGGGGTTGTAAAGCCACTGTCCTTGCTTAGCCGCAATGGAAAGGCAGTGTAGTGATGGATTTCTTTGATGTTTGTGTGAGTTGCAGCCAATAAAGCTTCTTTCTTTTCTTTACATGTATGCCTTAGTAATGTAAAATGCAGTGACATATTCATAAGGCAAATTGTAAACAGTGTGCTAAAGCTTAGCAACTTAATGCCTATAGTTTTGAGGTGCTGGATGATGGGATGTATTCCAGTCCATATGTTCTGCAGATTGCAATTAGTAAAACCCTCCTGCTGCTATGTGGGATAAAGTGTGAGTTAGGATTTAAAGCTGTATGCTTTTTTTTTTCTTTGATAAGTTACTGTAGGAATTACTTCATCAGTTCATCGCAGAACTAAAGATAACTCACTCATGTGGCTTGTCTAAGCTGGTCTGTATCTGGAGGCCTTCTGATATTGCTGTATATCACCCATGGTATTAATTTTATTAGGTGATGTTAAGATATGGCTGTTAATCAGAGTTCTAACATGATATTATGAATGTCTGAAGGAACACAGGTCTTTATATATCATGTAAGACTCTTAACGCTTAAATGATGGTGCACAGATATGTAGCAAGGATGGATGAAAATAAAAGGAAGAAATTATTTCATGTCCTAGTCAATTGACTCCTCTCGTGAAGAAAGGAAGGAAATGCTTAAATAAAGTAAGCAAGTATTAGCATGCAGTTGCTTATATGTGCTCTCAGAGGTATTATCTGCTATGCTTTTAAATATCTAGTACTCTTGGTCAAGAAAAAAAAGTTTTGTCCTTGTATTTTCTAGCTGTAAATATTTTTTCTCCTGAGGTTCCCACCCTTTCACCCCCTCACTTTTCTTTTAGGAGGCTTCCAGTTAATGAAGCTGCAGACAGGAAGTGATTCAGATTGTAGAATGGACACTGGCAACATGCATATGCATGAGAAGATGCTGTGAGATAGTCAGGGCTTTGAAAGAAAGTCACCAAGGAGCAGTAATCCCACAGAGGAAAGACTCCATGTACTTGAGTTGCTTCTTTGAAATTGTTGCCCTTTGTCAATATTTGCCCATGTAGGTATTATTGATTGGGTTATTTATGTTCATTAATAGGTTATACTTTATATCACTTTTGTGGTGAGGTAGCTCTTTGTTTTAGTAGGGAGCTGAAGTTACAGAACACCTAAACAGTGTTTCAGTTTGTCATTGAGGGCATGCTGCAGAGATGTTACAGCTGTTTTTGAGTTCCTTCTGGGTTGTGTGAACCAAGATGTAGGGGAAAGAGAGGGGTCTTATCCCAACACTAGGACAGGACATAGCTTAGGGTTCTTCTAGGTGAGGAGATGATGTGCAGCTGAGCTCAGTAAAGGGATGCAAAAAAACCTGACTTGGCCAAAGCTGCCCGGGCAGCCAGGACAAGACAAGCAGATGAGATGTCTCTCACGCTGCTGCTGCTTGGACAAATGACTACGTGACAGAGACTAACCAGTGCAGGACATGTTCATTCAATATCATAATTTGAAGTCACTCCCCCACTGATTTAATCAAACTGAAACTGAGGAGTGATAGCAGACACTGCAGCATTACATACTGCTCAGAGCCCAAGCTAGTCCTGCGCTTTGGCCACAACAACCCCCTGCAGCACTACAGGTTGGGGACAGAGTGGCTGGACAGTGGCCAGGCAGAAAGGTACCTTGGATACTGATTGACAGCAGCTGAACATGAGCCAGCTGTGCCCAGGTGGCCAAGAAGGCCAGTGGCATCCTGGCCTGTATCAGCAATAGTGTGGCCAGCAGGAGCAGGGAGGTCATCCTTCCCCTGTATCTGGCACTGGTGAGGCCACATCTTGAGTGCTGTGTCCAGTTCTAGGCCCCTCAGTTTAGGAAGGACATTGAGATGCTGGAGTGTGTCCAGAGAAAAGAACAGAACTTTATCAGAAAAAGGCTGGTAGAAGGTCTGGAGCACAAGTCTGATGAGGAGCAGCTGAGGGAGCTGGTGGTATTTAGCTTGGAAAAAAGGAGGCTCAGGAAGAACCTTATCCCTCTCTACAACTGCCTGAAAGGAGGGCATAGCCAGGTGGGGTCACTTACTTCTCCCAAGTAACAAGGGACAAGACAAGAGGACACAGTGTAAAGCTGTGCCAGGCAAGGTTTAAGTTGGACATTAGGGAGAATTTATTTACAGAAAGGGTGGTTGGGCACTGGAATGGACTGCCCAGGAAGGTGGCAGAACCACTGTCCCTGAAGGTGTTTAGAACTGGATGTGGCATTAACTGATTCTGTGATTCTGTGGTTAACTGAACATTCAAAAGCACTACATGGGAAAAATCAAGCAAACTTAATTTTCTTGGCAATAGTTACCCTTGCTTTCCATTTCAGGGGGATCTAGGGCTCTGAGGAATATAACTAGAGATTGTCGTTACGAGTCAGTTTCCCAAGACCTCTTATGCTCAGCCCTGACTCTTAAATTAGCTCCAAAACCTCTAAAAATAGACATTACAGTGTGATTGTTGCAAGATTAATGTTATGGATTCTACAGATGTAAATTATTATTCAGTTTGGAAAGGTTTGCATGTATAAATCTCTCATAAAAACCTTCAAGCAAATATTAAAGGGGTGGAGGATCTTCTGTTTTGGGTTTCTATTGGAGTACTTGTTCCAAGAACTGACTTCAGTTGGATTCTAGTGGCAGAAAATGAAACCTGACATAATTTCCACTTAAGGCTGAGAAGATCAAACCAGTTTTGGAATCCAGACCCAAATCTGAGGACTGTCCCAAGTTCATCAGTCTAGAGGCGTACCATTAATTTAATGAGCATCCTTACCATGCTGAATTTGGAGATGAGCAGCTTTACAAATGGAAGCTGTAACAACCATTACACCAGCAAAAATTGGTTTTGTCACTGGTATGGCAGGTGTTCAGACAGCCTTTCTTTCCTGCTGTCCTGCCTCAGAGCCACTGCTGTAAACCTGACAAAACTCTGATTGTTATTTACATTTAGGCATCCTAATGTTGCTTGGATGGTACCCAAGGGCACTTGTCTGATTGTGTTTGCTATATTATAAACTATGGTAATATGGTTGTGTTGCTGTTTCTAGTTATTCACAGAAGTAACTGATTGCTATCTTTAAAAAAACCCAATGATTCTCCCTTCTGAATTTGTTATCAGTACAATTAAATTAAGTATATATGTTCTTAGATCTAATATGACTAAAAATTTACTTTCTGAATGAGAAAGTATTTTCTTTGTTCTAGAAATGCATCCTAAACCTTTTAGAGCAGGTGGTTAAGAGTGAGTGACTGTCCAAAGATACACAGACACAAGAATAATAAAAAATACTGTTTGAAACTTTATTTACTGTTTCTTGTAGTGCCTTTTTAGAAACTTGAATACGTTTTCTTGCCTATCAATGCTTTTTCATTTGTTTTTGTATCCAGACACTAGACTCTATTTCTACTCCTTTTTTTTTTTTTTTTTTTTTTACTAAAACTTCTCTGTGTTGTCAGAGTCATTGGAATTTTCTCAAGTCTGGGTTTTTCAATTATTTTGTAGTGAATGTTGCAACAACACTGAGTGGCTACAGGTAGTCACACAAATTGTAACCAATAGGAAAAAATGAGCAATGTTTGCATTGCTGCTGTATTTTGGAAAAAAAAAAATTTGGCAGTGCAGAATAGGTGTCTGTAATAAGCTCTAGGTTTTAAGTATAGTGAGAAGAATCTAAAAGGAAATTGCTTGTATTTTTATGAACAAGACTCATAAGGGATACGTTTGCTATGGTTAATATCCAGTGGGTTTCGTCGTCCTGTAATACAGTGTCCTATGTACGAAACTCCTTCACACAGCTGATCTTTGGCCTTGTCTTGTTGTTGGTTGATCTTCACTGTCTTTTGTCAGTCAGCTGTATTTTCCTTGTGCACACCAGGGGTAAATACTGCCCCAATGCGCTCAGGCCAGATTCCCTCCCTGTTTTATATCTGCACTGCACCCTGTCATGGACAGGGATGCTCTCAAACCCTGCCTAAACTCCACTTTTTGGAACCAGCAGATATCTGCCTGCTTTGGTACCCATTTTGACAGGCACATGAAAGCTGTACTTGCTAAATGCACTGTCAGTGATGACAATCTTGCAATACCATCCCTCCAAACTTGGATGTTTGTGTAGTCCCACAGGACACCATGCTTAGATGCTTTCTGGATGCTCAGTCCTGAGGTGTGCTGTGCCATGGCACACAGTGTGGGCATGCTTCCTGCTGTCTCAGGCATGTAGGTGCAGCCAAAAGTGGGATCTCAGGAGGAGGAAACTGGAAAAGTGCAACAGGGGTTGGTGGGAACAACATGGAAACTTCGCCTTGCTTTCCTTGAAATGGATGCTAATGTTGTTTAAAGAAAAAAAACCAGACAATGAAATAACAACAAAAACCTACTGGTACACCTTTGGGAAGTCCCATAAGAAAAGAAAATGTGACAGATGCTTGCCAACTTAAGTAACTTTATTATTTTAGTGAAAGAAAGCAGTAGATACATATGTTTCTATCCTGCCTGTGTCTGGGGTACTGGTGTTGGTACTGGTATTATTTTTGTTCTGTGTAATCCCTGACATTTTCTAATGTTCAAGTATCACTAGTTACTGAAAACGAAAAGTTAAGTATAGAACTAAAGCCATCTGGTAGTTCAGACAGAAAAGTTAGATAATTAGCTGTTCTTGTCAAGGGACTATGATTAAAACAGGCCATCTTCATAATAGTGACTAGTTTGCAAGGGACTTCCTGGAAGCCACCTGGGATAATGATAATGAAAAGAACAAAATTAAAAAGGAGGGGGAGGTGGTGCCATTATAGCTCCTGATGACTCTTGTAAGTGAATTAAGTCAGCTTTTAACTTGAAGGCTGCTTGTTATTTTGGTACTTAGGACAGAAACAATGATTGAGTTTTCTGACTGTTTGGCAATGTGCTGCCACTAGGTCAGCCAGGTTACTAGTGGAGATCCTTAATGTTTCTGTGTCAAGCTCTGGTTTTGTTGCTCACATCCTTATTAACTTGTGAGTGCTGTTGGCACAGCTCATCTTCAAAGGCCACTCTAATCTGTGTAACCCGATGGCTCCTGCTCAGGGATTTTCTTCCTTTGGGGAAATCAGTGCTATTAAGAAACACCAGAAGAGGAAAAACATCAGAACAGTATTTCTGCATCGTTCTTTGTCAGCTGATGGTTGCTACGTGCGTAGCAACGTTAGTGCAATATGAATTTATATTGATAAATAGCTCTTAAGGAATAAGCTGTTTAGCAAGTAGTGCTTAGAAGGGAACCCCTTTGTGTAGTGGGAGGAAGAATCTGTGTAACTTTGGCAGCTCCAGCCCACCCTCCAGCACTGGTGTGGAGGGGCTCGGTGCTCCCTTTGGCCTTTACTGCTGAAATCTTGTCCTCCTCATCCAAGAAGAGAGCAGCAGGGAAACCCCCAAAGGCTGCACAGCACTTACTCTTTCCTGTATGTGGATTCCTTAGTGGATGCCCTATGTCATTGTGATCATTTTAATCAGTGAAGTCTGACCTGAATCATCTGAGTAGTGTCTCTTTGAGAACATACTATTGAGGGCAGCTATGCTAAATGCACTAGTAGGATAAAATAAATATGTAATGAGAATGCTCCATCATTGGTGTGATTTAATTAAATATATTTTCACTTCATATTGATAAAAATCCTATTTCTAAATCAAATTAATTGAAATTTATTTGGTTTATTTTTTTAATTGGCAGCTGCTACTTATTTAACAATTCCAGTAAAGACCTGCTCATGCTGTTTCAGAAGCTTTTAAGAATTTCAGTGTGACTGTAATATTTTCTCAGACAGAATGTGCTGGAAATCTATTGTAAATGCAACCAAGTTCAATGCTTAAATTAAAATATGGGCAAGGATTAAAAGTACTCTGGGTTTTCTGTGCTTAGATTCTCCTCAAAAAAAGTCTGCTTCTAAATTATTTTCATTAAATGAAGCTTTTATGTCTCTTTATTCCTTGATTAGGAAAGCAATGATTTGAAAAATTCAAGATATTGAGGTCTCAAAAGTGTCAGGGATGCTCAGCTTCAGAAAGCATAAGTAAATATTTCAGTGCAATATGCTCAAAATAAATTGCTGTGAATGCTTGTGGATATACAAATATTTCTGATCAGTTTAATGGGTCAAACTCATATAATTAGAAAGGTGCTGACTGTACTCATGCACGGTCAAGTTAATAATGTCTCACTGCATTCTGTATAAAACAGGAGTGTGACGCACCTGGTGAACGCTTATCTAAGGCTTGTAAGAAGTATTGAATCTGAACACTGCTTTAGGAATTTTCTTTTCCTCTTTTTTTAATATTGAAAAAATGAAACTATTAAAAACTGCTTTTGCAGTACTTTCTTGAATACCATCAAAAGAAGAAAATCCAGATTTTAGATTCCAAGTGCAAGTTGTCACTCATGTTTTAAGTTCTGCCTGCTCATGTTTCAATATCTACCCTTGGTGACCTGATGGCCAAGGTTCTACTTTGTAATATTTTTTTTTGTGACAATATTTTCCATTATGCCCAGTCAAACAGCCTGACTTTCCAGCATTCCTCACACCTCTATCATTATTTACTTACATGGGAGAGAATGGACTGAGAAGTTGACAACCAAGGTGAAGCAAGAACAGGCTTTTCACTTGGTAATGTTATAACTGGCTTCAGATAAGTCTTGTAAATGAATAAGTTACTGTCAAAGGTATGAGATAATAGAAAGCCTGGGTGGCTGGGATTAAGCACTGTGAAGTCTGAATGACCTCTTGATGGCAGTTCATTGGAGTAAAATTTAATCTGGTTATAAAGTTTAGATTTTTTTTTTAAGACCTAAGGATTGTTATGTGGTATGACAAACCATCAGAAAATTCCTCGCCCCCAAATTGTATCCCTCTAATGTGCCAGAGTTTTTTCTCATCTGCTCTTTAATGAGGTGCCTGATTATAGATTTTTGGTTTGTCCTGTTCTTTGTACAAGTTGGTGAAATTCAGATTTTCCTGTAGATAAGCCTTTGGCTTTTCAGTTGCTTCTGCCTTGTAAAGAAATTAATTCCTTCAAGCCAGTGAGTCTGCAGCTCCAGCTGTGACTGTAGATGAATGTTCTTGCAGGGTCATGTACTGTAGCTCTGAACCTAAATAAAAGGATTAACAAGAGTTCACTTGGAGGAAAAACACTTAATTTCACTATAATAACTATGAGAATCCATAGGGAAAACCAATAAAGCTTTACTATTAAAATTGTTAACAAATGATTATTCCATGCTGACCTTCTCTTCCCGCTGTTATTGTACTTTTGAACAGTAACAAATGATGGGATTGACCTAGTTCATGGTAGTGTTTTTGTCCCTGGCCTACAAATGATCATTTCTTGTAAAATAATTCCTAGTCTAGCTCTTTTGAGAAGCATTGATAGTATTTATGAAAGAAACAATGTTTTCTGATGCATTTCACACAATCTTCTGCCACAAAATTTTTGTTGGTGGGAAGGAAGAAGGGGCATCATGTAGACACTGATGCTGGAACTGAGCTTGGCAGCCAGCAATACCCACAGGATACATCTGATTGCTTCAGAAGAGCATGACTGATTTCCACAGCTAGCACAAACAGCTTTTAACAGTTTCTGGCTGAAAAGGAGGAATTCTAGGGTAAGCAACTCTCTTCAGTTGCATATATAGACCTCATTGTCTCACCTCCAAGCAGCATTTCTGCTCAGGAATGGGGCAGAGGAGAGGGGCTGCTGGCAGGGGCTTCCTCACTCAGTAATATCTCAGTTGGCTGTTGATAAAAGTGATACAGCTGCTTTCCACTGGACCAAGTGGTGTAGAGGACCAAACCACTGCTCAGGGCAATAGTCTGACCCTTCAGGGCTGTCCTCTCTCTGATGGGCATGCAAGGAGAGGGCAGAAAGATTTTGATTCCAGTGATCTTGATTCTCTCCCCAGCATTTTAGGACTGCCAGCCTCAGACAGCACTATTTTCTGAGTAGACAAAGCAATACTTGTATCCATTTCCTTGGGAAGGAAGTCAGGTAATTAAAATTGACTAATGTGACTGCCCTGATTGGCTTAAGAAATCAAATAGATGAAAGTTGTCTAATTTAAAGGTTAAATCTTGATATTAGCTTTGTCTTCTGCTTTATTTGGGCTTTGGAGATGGTGAACAAGTCCTGGTTGGCAGGTTGGTGACCATCGTGGGGCCCTGTCTCAAAAATGCTGCAGTGCCCATCTGGGTTCCCTGCTTGGGCCCACACTTGACACCAAGAGCTGGAAAACATTCTGGGTTCTGTCATGTGCTTTTGTGTTCCTTATTTTTGCTTCAAAGATTTTGCCCCTATGAGGCATGTTTATGTGCCTAGTATATATTTTCAAAGAAATATAAGTTGTAAAAGTATTCATCAATCTGTCTTTCATCAGTAGGTAACCTAATACTTTTTCTTTTTTCAAATAAAAGAAAAATGTATGGATAACATTGTGCTTTGTTTCAACAATGTTTCTCATTTGTGACCAGATGAGAATCACACTCAACTTTGACTGGTGACCTACCCGTTTTATTTCTCTCCAGTTTTGTTGTTTGCATGCTCAGGAATGTGGTTTTGCTTTTTCTCCCTTTTCATGATTATTTTGTGGAGCACCTTCTGAACTGTAGAGACTACCAACAGTCCATAGGGATGGCCTAGAAGCCACAGTCTGAATAGAATTCCACATCAACTTTTGTTCTTCTCTGTACCCTTGCTCCAGCACTCTTTGAGCCGAATGTTTTTGATTTAATACTCTTGTTTAATACTTAATGCGGCTTTAATTAGTCACAAGTGGCAATTATCATCTAAAATTAGGAATTGCAGTTAAATAAATTAGGTATGTTCTTCTATCAACTAATTTTATCTTTTTTTTTTTTTTTTTTTTTTTTTTTTTTTTTTTTTTTTTTTTTTTTTAAGAAAAG